>JAFBJU010000340.1:92348-314848 GCA_016785305.1 Colistium nudipinnis | reverse complement strand
CAATACACACACGCACACAGGCACATAACCGGTTTACCAAACGGAGGCTTCGTGGAAACGGTACTGTTATTGGTAATAATTATGACCCGAGGGCATCCACCTTTCAATGCCAAGGATTAAACAGAGTATCAGGGCTTTCAAGTTTCCAGGGTTAAAACTTTTTATTGTTCTTTCTAGGTTCCACATTCACTTAGAAAAGATCCCAGCTCCTGGCCACGTTTAAGGATGAATTACTGTGGGACTTCAACAGGAAGACCCTCCGGTTTCTGTTGCTGTCTTGTCCCTGATCAAAGCATCGAGGGGTAAGCAAACAAAGCCCGGGCTAAAATTACACATTCTCAGAGCCGCTCGTGTTGTGGCATGCAAGTGCACAGAATAGACGACTGATTGATGGGCTGCTCCGAGACTGGCGCGGGTGTACAGTATTATCTCAATAATCATAAGATAATGTCTTTCTCAGTTCCGCGACCACCCTGCAAGCGCCTCAGCGTGTTGTGGTGTGCACGCCGCTGAGGTGTGTCAACATAAGGATGGTGGAAACAGCTGACAAAGCCCCAATTATACTGCTGCCGTTTCTATTCTCTAAATAGACTGTGGATCATCAGCAGAACATGGTGGAACCACTATAAATTACAGCATTTTTACACAACCACTGGCTGTGGTTGCTGCTCCAACACAAGAATATGGAAACTAACCCAGTGTCAAACTGTAATATTGGATGGCCAGTAGCAAAGCAGCCCTGTCCCTCTCAATTGAGAGGATTTTGTAAGTGTGTGTGTGTGTGTTTCCATGTGTGTGTGTGCGTGTGTGTGTGTGTCCGTGCGCGCGCTAGGGAAGAGATACTATTGGGCTAAATGTCCACCCACTCCAGCCCCAAATAATGCCCCAGTCTTATCTGGCCGCTTCCACTCCTACCCTCTGACTTTCACATATGGGAGTGAACTGGAAATGCATGGCTGCCAGTAAGGAGGAGTCATGGTGGAAATAGGCCAAAGTGATGGAGGAGGAGATAGAGGGGAACAGCCAGAGCACAATCTAGCGCGCACACACAAAAACACACAACCTCATAAGTAAAGGTACATAAAGAATTATGGTATATTGAAAATTAAATGGGTGCGCCACATTGAACAATAAACGTCCCATCGTTCACTCGATCAATGAAAAGCAAAAAAGTAACCCTGCTGAATAAAGCAGACAAAGTCTGAGGAAAAAAGCATTTGGTGAGTAGTGAGTGGCTAGAGCTGGGGTTTTGTGGTGCCTATTTTTTTTTTTTTGCAGGATGCAATTTAAACACACCCTGGGGCAGCAGGACTTCATGAATAGGACAGAAAATCAAGAGCAGAGCAGAGCGAAGGAAAGATGGAAAGGAAAGAGGGGAAATGAGATAGTGGCAAGAGAGCGGGAGATGGCGAAGAAAAGAGAAAAAAGGGGGAAGAAGAGAAAATTCAATAGGAACACGGAAAAAGGAGAGAAGTGCGTTGAGAGAGGGACCAAGGCCAGTCAATGAATGTCACAAGGGTTTTTGTCTAAATACATGTGTTCGGGCAAATGCAGTTTATCACTATGTAAATATAAATTCTCCGCAACACACTCACCTCTCCTTGGAAGCTCTTGAGCAAGGGGGCAACCTGTTTCCGTAAATCCTATAAAAAAAAGGGAAGAGGAGGTTAATTAGTGTAAAAAAATATATATATATATATTCAAACTACTTTAATCCCAAAGGGAATGACATTCACACGAATTGACAACTTATCAAGTTTTACAGTAGAGGCTTAGGTTGCGGAAAAAAATACTGTAAGTCACTCATTATGACAACATGCGTCCGTTCTTTCCACTGCCAATAAATTAAAAGAAGTGCGTGAGCGAGTGGTGAACACGATGGTAGGGAGGAGGCCAGGTTTGTGCCCTGAGGTGCCCTGGCGGACTGCATTTCACACAAGAACAGGTGCAGCACCACCTGGGTCACCCAGAGGCATCATTAGTGCGTGAGAGACAAAGAGTAGATGAGCCACGGCGCAGGACTACAGTTGATGCAAATTTCCTCCACGAACCAACTTTTTTTTATATATATATTGTAAAGCAAAAGCTTTTCATCCTGCAAGTCCCATTGCATGACTTTCCAGTACGAGTCAGCGGATTCGGATTAGATAGCCAGTTGAGTATGTATCAAGGGAACATGCAAATCACCACGCTGTTAGCTGAGCCTACATCCTGACAAACTGAACTAGAGCGTACGGTAAAAAGCACAGCAGAATAGGACATTCTGTGCGGGAACATTTGATTTGCAGTTTGCGGACACACACGGACACACACACACACTGCCACAAAACTGCCTAATGAAGATGTGAAGTGGGGCAATGAACGATGCGTGCTTGAGAGTCTCGGCGCCTTTTAGAAAAACTATAAAAAAAACTCTGTCTAAAAGCATAACTGTTTTTGGAGGGAGTGTGTGTCCAAAGCTGATCTGGGACCAGTGTCTGGGCCTGGCCTGCTCCCAGGTTGGTGCAGACATGCTGCTTGTCTGGGGCTGAGGACAGGTCACGACCCCGGTGACCCTGCTCCATTGTTACCTCATCAGGGGTCGCTGTGGCTGTTTGTCTGGGCCAATTCAATATTCCCCTGCTACGGGTAATGACCTCCACCCTGCAACCACCACCATCCCCTCCCCCACTGCTCTGGATCTCTTTTTCTCCATCTACACAAACACGCACACACAATAAGCATGATCACAAAAAAAACTTCCACAAACAACTGTGCTAGTTCTGTCATTTGTATTGTTATTTGACTATATCCTATTTTTTTTCCATTTCAGATGGTTTTTAGAATATCTGCCCTACTTCCTGCTTGGACTGCAAGAACATTTATCATAATAGTGTTTCATCTCAAGTTTAGTTTAGTTATGTCCAACCAAGCTGCGCCAACATCTGCCTGTATTAGTATACATGACTGTAAAAGACTCTTTTCGACCGAGCATGTTATTATCTCTGAGGCTTTAATATTTATGTATATACTGCGACCAAAAAAAAAGAAACCACTGTATAATGTAACGCAGTCTAGTCTAGAAGTGCTCCAATAATTACTACCCTTGTTCAAATCATAATCTTCAACGTTTGTTGAAACCGTCTGCATGAGGAGCCAACGCGACGATCATTGTTAAAACATAGTTTGTTTGTTTTTAAAGGCGGAATTAATCACATTTCCTAATGGTGGAGATTAGATGTAAACGTTTTAGAGGTTTTTCGGAGTGACCTTTTACACACATTAAAGAATACACACAGGACACACAAAAACAAGCATTCAAATAACGTGTAGAGACAAGCTACTCCTTTAAGTAAATACCCAAGCATTGAACCCCTTTGGTCCACTCTCCTGTGCTCCGCCCCCTGCCCCCGCCACTTCCAAAGATTTATGACCATATAACATAACAATGCACACAGACACCATGGTCAATCTGTGTGTGCGTGTGTGCGCGGTGAGGGGAGTGAGGGGGCCAGGCAGCAGGAGATGGATGGCTGGTGTGTGAGCTGCCGGCAGACAGCAGACAGGCCAGCCCAAGGAATCCTCCAGGGAGTATGGAACTCACATTTGCTGTCTGTCTACCCTGAAGCTAAACACAAATGTGTGTATGTGCATATACACACACACACACACACACACACAAACACGCACACACACACACACACACACACACACACACACACAAGCACACCCAAAGTTGTTTTACTACCACTGCCTCTGGCTAGCAATCTTTGGGACATTTTACAACCATTCCCACCCTTGCCTTTATAACAGCGTGGTAGAGCGAAGTCTTGACTAACTAAAAGGAAATTAAGAACCGGATGAATAATTCAGGCAACTTTGGAAGCACAGTGAGAGGTGGTCTTTAAAAAAAAAAAAAAAAAAAAATCAACACTGTGTCAGTGCTAATGAATTATGAAAACTTTGTTTTCACGCTGCATTTCTTTGCACTACTTTCAAAACGCTACAAAAGCCTGCTTGCGTGTTTGTGTGTGTGCGTGCGTGCGTGTTATTATGCAGACCATGAGTGCAGTTCACGCCGAGTACGGCTCAGCAGACGAGACACAGTCAACGTGGGCTGGTCTCCTGGTTGATGAATAATGGATCAGAGACGGACTCCCGCTCGGCCTAATGCAGTCTGATCTGATGTGACTGTGATCTCCGCTGACTGGTGCGGACCACAGAGAGCTGACAGCCCACTCTATAGGCCGGTCACACACGCACGCACGCACGCACACACGTCGTCGCCACGCACGAGATGGAAAACACAGCTCCGCGAATGCACACAACACGACTGGGGCATTTTTAATCAAGCGCAGAGCATCGCACGTTACGAGCTGGTGTTTGGTAGGCATGCCTCGATGCCTATTACACTCCCGAACGCCGGAGTTTTTTTAGTGCCGATTCCTATTGAGCCCGTTTCGAGCCCTGTAATGAATCCTGTCGCTCATCTGGCCTGGCTCGGATTCCTCCTCCACATACCAGGGAGATGCCAGGGGCCACACAGACGCCAGAGGAGCCTTCCTAAATCACAGCCTTGTTACGCTGATGAATGTGTGTGTGTATGTGTCCCGTTCTGTGATCTAGGCTATCTGCCCCTGTGTGCGTTTGTGTGCGCGCCTCGCCGTCTGCGTGTTTTCTTTGTGTGCGTCGTGCTCTCTCCCTCTCTCTTTGCCTTGTTTTTTTTTTTTTTTGCGTGCTTCTACACCTCTGCATCTGTCTCGCCTTCCCTGTGCGTGCTGCTCGTTAGGTGGTTATACCTGAAAACGAGATTAGAGATGAATGTTGCAGGGGTAAAGTGAAAATTTGCATCTTTTGTATGCGGGTACGGTTTCCTCTGGAGTATATATATTCCCCAGCACCGGGTGGGCTACGTGCCGAAGTCAATAGTCACAATGCTCATCCTGTGGTAACTATAATAGACCTACTGTCAACTCCACAGAGGGATGACAATTTTCTATCCACTGTCTACTCCGTTCATACATAATTCATACCACCATCAATAATTCACCATGGTGACATTACCAATAATAACACAACAATACTTTGTTTTCGCTGTGCGGTTTGAAATTGTTGCCTTGGTAACAGAGATGAAACAAATATTCCCAGGAGGAGCGATGGGAACACAGGAAGAGGACAGAATTCCCTCCTGATCCCACTTAGTAGTGTTGTCATTCTCTCTCTCCCACTTTCTTTCCCTCCTCTTTCTTTCTTCCCCCCCTCTGTCTCACATACTCGCATACAAACCCACGGACCTCACTTTTTGCACGCATAATAATAATAAAAAAAAAAAAACTAGGTCAGATAATACAAACTCCTGAGGGGGTATCTGTTTTGTCTCTTTAGGATTTCAGGGAAACTAATGGATAGACTATTTTTGGGAGCCGAGGCCCGCATCTCCGTGCCGTCTCCTCCTCCCCTGCTTTGTCAGTAAATAATCATGGCTGCGGTTACAGGGAGAACAGACACGGAGAAGCAGAGGCAAATATGATTATCAGAAGAACGGCGCGCTTGTGTGCCTGTGAACATCGGATTTTTCTCACCTCTGGTGTGTTCTTCTTGAACTCGCGGCTCAGGTCGATCAGCAGCTTCCTGGACTGTTCACTCTCGTCCTGTCTGTTGGCAAGCTGTGTGGCGGTGGCGTCTAGTTCTTTCTGAAACACAAAGCACCACCTTTCTTTCAGTTGGCTGTGACGATCGTCGCACAATCGCATCGCTGCCGCCATCCTAGGCCACGCCGGCGTCGTCCCTTAGACAACACAGCGGACTCACTCGACGCACCGGGCACGCCGCGCACCACCCAGCACTTGCCTCCCCTGGGCTTGGGGCAGAACACACGACCACAACCAAGGAAACCACGTCCGCGTCGTTAGCTTGATCTGCTCCCGGCGCATGCAATATGTGAGCCATTTAGTCGGTCGGTCAATCAGTTACCACTGTGTCGGACACGACTCGGACAGTCGGCACCAAAAATGACCCCTCCCTCCCTCCCCTCACAACAACAACGACGACGACGACGACAACAGCGCAATTATCATCAACAGCAGAGTTGTCGGGGCAGAAGCGGGGTCTGCCCGTGTCCACCTCCATTTTGCATTGCCATTAACAGCTATTCATGCTACTGGTTCCAGATGACAGGCCAAGTGCTGACATTAACGAGATATCCAGGCCACGAAATGATTGTATCTCTTTCTGCCGAGTGTGTGAGCACTGCCGGATTATGTTCCCGTTGGATTATTTCCCCTCCGTCACCAGGGCTGGGTCGAGTTGCGGTTTTGCCGGTCTGGTCCGGTGCAGGGGCGTAATCCTGTGTGATTTCATGCCGAGCGGCTGAGCGGACTAAAGCGTGCGGTTCCGGCAAATTAAGGGAGAAACCCGCGTCAGCAGCGCGAGCCGCCGATACACAACGCTACATCCAACTAGTATTGCATTAGTTATAAGCGACATGACAACACGATCGCCATAATATTACGCTCGTTTGTAAACACACCGACGTGGCTGCTAGGGTCTGATGAGCCGGGCAACATTTTACTGTCAGGCTAAAGCTTGCGACGCGGAAAAGACAAAATTGCGCGAAAGAGGGGTGCGACGGTGAACAGTGCGTCTCTTGACGTGAAAAGGGAATGTGTTTTTAGCAAGACAGCGACGAGAGGGGGACATTCCGAACAAGCGATATTTACGAGAAGAAACGACAAATGTATTTTCTTGCTTAGAATTGGTGGCATTTTGCTGTTGTTGTGGTTTATTGCACTCTTTTACCACCATCAAACATCAACAACGTGACGACAAAAAGAACAGATAAAATAAGCTGCGTTAAGGACCGACTGTGGTTTAGTCTAAAGTTAGCATACACCGTTTATGACACGCCCTTATAAAACACACACCGTTTCCGTTTCAGAGACTTTGGCCTCACTCATCCTTACGCCTTGCCAAAATGAGTTTTTTTAGCAACTTCATTTTAACATGCGCAGCAGTTTAACAGCAGTTTTATCTCTCCTCCCACAGAGACCTTTCGTTCACGGACAGGAGAACTCCAGTTGCTGCTATGGCCCAGTGGACCATCCAAACCTGGCGAACTTCGGCCTCTAACTCTCTTTTTAACGGGTTTAGCTGTGCACGTTGCAGTGACGAGCAGGCACTCGCTCCGAGGGACGCCAGCGAGAGAACGGCGTACATGTTCAGAGAATAAGCCCAATAATCAATCTTCATTAACGGGGCAGGTCCGCCTCCGCTGTCAGCGTCGCTGCCTTTCGACTGCTCTTTGTTCAGAAACGGCAACATGCGAGAAGTCGCGCAGTTAATAGCTGCCGCTTACTTGTCCATCCACTTTTCTCGGTTTTCCTCTCACTCATTCCCCGCCGTCTCTTGGTGGTGCATTACTCCCGCCAGATCGACTGGAGTCGGTGGATTCTCCATCACGGGGCCCTCTCACCCTCTGTATTCATTATGTTCCACTTGGGAGCATCTACTGTGTCCGAACCTAGTGGGAATCTCCAGTGCTCGGCTCGACGACAAACCAGTTTGAAACACTGTTCACGTCGGCCGAGCGCAATTCATCACTCTCGCTCTCTCTCTTTTTTTTTTTTTTTTTTTTTTAAACACAACTCTCCTTTTTCGTACCCTGAACAGATCTCTCGACAGATCCCCCCCCCCATTTAAATGTCTCCCGTTTCCCCTTTTACTCCGCCTCCCCCCTTTCCTTCTCCGCCCTCCAATCCACCTCCTGTGAGGCTGCCCACCCCTGAGAGTGATTAAACGCTGCTGAAGGGCCGTTATGCTAACTAACACACTAATCATTTAATACACACATTACCACAGGGGCCCTTGTGGCTCAGTCTGCTGACATGGTCCCAAAACACACGCACGCACACATGCCCCCCCCCCCCCCCCCCCCCCCCCCCCTACTACTACTTCAACCCCCTAACACAGACACACACACGCAAAAAAAAAATACAACCCTCTAAAGAAATAGTGTGATCAAGAACTAATTAGGAGATTTTTTTTTTTTTGCCCCCATCAGCATTGAGAATTCCCTGACCAACCGTGATCGCGTTTTATCTACAAAACATAAAAAATATATAAGGAATGGACTTGGAATAGATTTTACGCAGGAGCGCAGGATGTCTGGAGAAGAAAAGAAAAAAAGCTCACTTGCTAACATGCCATGTTGTTCTCAGTGCCCACAGAGCAGTTGATGTAGCAGCCTGTATGCCCATGGCCATGGAGCAGCTGCACTGTCTGTTAGTGAATTCGAGCGTGCGCAGAAGCTTGTGCAACGCTTGACGAAAGGAGGAACCTAATACATTTTCATCTTGTTAAATTAATTGTCAAAAAAAAGGAACGCTCTAGTTCATGATTAGAGGTGTAATTATTATATCGGTAAAGATTAGTTACAGAGCGAGAGCGCAACCCCCAGTTGATTCTGAATATTAACATCAAATATGATGCATTACCCCTTCAGGCTTACTTTTCTGGGTGGTGGTACCGTTTACCAAAGACATTCTAATAGAAAGAAAGTGTAACGCTACAGTTTATAGCATCATTTGAATTCAGATGGCAAGATTAATTAAGATACATCCAAAAAGTAAAGATACAATGTCGTTAATCATTCAAGCCGGTCCATTAAACTTTAGGAACACATTTTGAAAATACAAACCCTCCCTCTGAGAGTACTTGAGCCAATTCAGTCTAAAAGTAAAAAAAAAAAAAAAAAAAAAACGTGGATGGCCAACAGAGTACATGTTTTTGATTATGAAGTGCATATGTTACATACCTCAGGACACAATTAAGAGTAAGGTCATAAAAAATAAATGCAGTGTAATGAAGCATGGTTTGCATTAAAGTGTCTGATACATCACTAGATGTTAGACTTCAAGCACTATTTAATTCTCTGAATTCTCATTCTTTATTCTCTGCTGTGGAGTTATCGAAATAAGGACATAATGTTCACGCTACATCACAACACTATTACATTCCATCAAACTATTGTCTAACTTTGTCTAGTCCTTTTTTTTTCTTTTTACTATGGGAGTCTATGTACAGCTGATACTATCGAGTTGAAATAAACGTGTAGACCACACTGCCATTATACAACACACTGAGCCAATGTATTGATACAAATTCATTAATATGCTATTTTTAAAAGCAAAACGGAAATAACAACAGGCTCACACTCGGTTTCTGCTTTAAGAGGTCATGTGCCAATCCCCGACGCACTTCATACTGTCCAATCACTTTCCGATACCCTGCACATATTCCAATGCGTTACCAAATCCCCATTTTGGAAAAAAAAAATAAATAAATCTCACTGCTAAGCTAAATAAACACATCACACATGAAAGAGGTTTGATTCAATGCCATGTGGGCAAGTAATTATGGGCATGGTCTTTTATTTTTATTTATTTTTTTATAAAAGGAACCCTCAGACCCAGTCAGGTTTTGACTATGCAGCAAACTCTCTTCCCACATCAGCAGACACACACAGACTTTACACTCATCTTGCTGATAGAGCGTAACATTCCAAAAGTGCACAACCCCTGCTACCTGCCCCCTATTCTCTCTCACGCACGCACGCACGCACGCACGCACGCACGCACGCACGCACGCACACACGCACGCACACAGACAAAATCTTACTGACCATTAGGAAACCAATACTTTTCCGATCTTAAGCCACATTTTATTATACCCGATTAAGTTGTCAAATTTTAGCACCGTGGGTTAAATACCAAGGAGATATCTCTGGGTGTTAGCTCTGCTGAATACGTTTTTTGTAGGTGGGTTGCTGGCAAAAACAACCCGAAAAACTGTGGTCAGCTAACATGCAACAAAGTTGCCCGCAGCTATTAACACACTGAATAGGCAATTTTTCTCCTCATACATTTGTTCTTTGTTTTGACAAACTAAAAGACATTGATGCATACACGTTCGATTAAAGGCACATTTATTTTCTTCCTTTTTTTTTTTACACTAAGGTTTGTTTTTGTGGTGTACAAAAACAAATTTGAAATTAAAAAGTGTTTAGTACAGAGTGTTTTCAGGGGACAAGCTGTCTACTGTTTTGTGTGCCATTTGCCCCGTTCCCTCTCTTATTTTAAACGATGTAGTATTGTATTTCTAGTCCTTGTGATTTTAATTGTTTTATTTACTTGAGCTTTATGTGGCCCCTTCTAAAGTCTATTTTAAAATGTGTCATAATTATTATTTTGTCCTTGTGCTGTCAAAATGAAATACCATTTTTTCCTCTTCAGAAGATATTCTCAAGATTAAAACGCTGATTAGGAATACAACTGATGGGCCCCAAATATTAAAACATTTCAATCACTCTTACAAATATTTAATGTGCACGCCGAGTATAACCATTAGAATTGTTCCAATCCATCGCAGGACCCTCAGTGCCTCATCACTTCAGCTACCTAATCCTTATCAGGAACCACATTGCCGCTGATATTCCTGTGGTGAATAAATATAGCAGGTAGCCTGATTACGAAAGAGCTATATAGAAAGATGAAGACCTTTCTTATTTATAATGACCGCAATGGTTGCATCTGTCTCAATCAATCTAAAGTCAAGGCAGTGTGGAGAGAGAAAGAGAGAGTGTGAAGACAAGTTAGAGCACATCCGGGACAAAAAAAACAACAACAATTAACTCCGCAGTGCAAATATGGCAACATAATGTCACAAATTTGAAAGTTCTAATTTGAAGTGATTTATCCCAATGTTTCCTTGGATTTTGAAAAAGGGCACCCAGGACGAGCATGTCGGTTTAAATGTTTTGTCGGTCTCATCAATCTCCAAAGGTTTGGAGGGAAAGGCTGTTAACATTAGGCAAGGCTGCTCTACTGGGGTTGAAGCCATCTGGCATACCGCTGGGATTTTGTTCCATCATGTTCTATTATATTCTGTGATAAGTGATTGACATGCTCGTCTGATAAATCGCAAATTAACATGTCTGACAAGGATCCAAAACAAGTGCAGGAACAAATTAGAAAATAACAACGTCCCGCCTTCCTGGCTATATTTCACACTACGTGACTAATGCAATGACAAGAAACTTCTGTTTCACCTGAAGGCAATGTCTCTTGTTGGTCTGATTTGAAAATCGTTTAAAGGTTTACAATAACCCCAGCGCTGTTATTTAATATTTCTATGGCTGGTTGGGACCACAAAGTCTTGCTGAGCAGAGGATGGAATATGGTTTGTGCAGGGGAGCATTAAGCGGGCTGTAATGTCTGTGCGATTGCTGTAACAGCTCTGCTTAGCTTGGCTGGACTGGCCCACAGCGGCGGTCCCTGTCCTGGTTCATTTGGTCGTCTGGTCAGCTGTAAAGACGATTGGAACAGATTGCCAACAGTCCCTAGAGAGACTTCAACACCGACTTGGCCAAGAAGCCTCCCGCACACTGCTCCACACGCGTGTGCTCTCACATGAATGCACTCACAGGCCGGCCGCGGCTGCAACTGGGGGGAGCCCAGCCTTTCCACATTCTTTTGAACTCCGTTTCAAAAGAGGAAGTCGGCTAACATGTTCGCCCGGCAAATCTTGGCATGGCGAGCCGTGCTTCGCGGCTCCGGGGAGAGGCTGGGCCAAGCAGAAACGAGCATCGCTCTCTTTCTCTCTCTCCCTGTGTCCCGCCACTGTGGCCATAACCCTAATCACTGATAACAGTCACGGGTAAACAAATCCTATTACCACTGGCCATCCGACCCAAGGTGTACAGTATGGAAGTGTGTTCATCTCCCCTAATGAAATTCCTTCCACTCGTCTGCAGGCAGAGAGAGGCCTTTCTATCTGACTAATTCACTCTAATTACTCTAATGAGCCACAGGTGATGATACAGTGAGACTGATTAATTAAATGGGAGGCACCAATCAGGCATGTCTGATTACGCCAATCATATCGACTACAGACTAAACGAGATAACGGGAGACAGACGCACTTTAATTGAGGTATCCAAACTTTGTGGAATTCTTTATGCCCTCGCGCACCGCCGATGCCAAGACAGATAGGCTGCTGGAATGACAACAAAGTTATTGTTATGTACACAGTACCGAGTCGATCCGCAGCTGCCGCCTGCGCTCCCACGGTGACCGGGAGAGAACACCACACAAGGATTTGCCTCGGATCCCATTCCCCCGTAGAATAATTGGGACTGTAACTGCGCAAAACACTTTGTTTACACCTACGGTCCACGGCCGCACATGCCAAGTAGTCTGCCACTACTCCTTTAGTCCAAACACAGCCTAGGTTGACTGCGCCACATTTGGTGTGCGTTTAACACATTAATCCAACGGGCGTGCCACTCTCGAATTCAGGCCAGGCACACGAGATACATTGAAAAAAAAAAAAAAAAAAAAAACATTTACTTCAATTCCATAACACCAACACTGCGTTAGTCACACGACAGAAGAGGCTAATATTCTTAAAACAAAACTTCTTTGTGTTCATTAGAAAGTGAGAATCTGTTTACGAGCGGTGTACTTGGCAGGGCGACAAAGACGTACAAGAAACGAGGCTTTCTGTCCTGCCAGTGCCGTCGGTTATCGCCTCTTTTATCTCCGACAAGTCTGAGGCTGTTGTGCGGTTCTGATAGTAAACAGAAAAGGCGTCTGGAAAGATGTCTTATCTTAAATCTACGAGTCCTATCTTTCAAACTCCCCCTCCATGTTCCCTCGCAGCGATCCAGCTCCTATGCGGCTGGCTATGTTGTACGCCAAACCGACGGCGTGGGGGTGCAGTCACGGGGTGGCGGCTCAGAGGGGAGCAACAGCTACGCTCGCTCCAGCGACACGGTACATGATCACAGATCACGGGCACGCCCCCTCAAAACAGCACAATCCCGGCTGCTCGTCTGCTATCCTACCTCTGACATAGCAGGGTGCACAACTCGCAACACGTGCCAGCAAACGCTGCTTTTACAAACCACACAGGATCTGTAAGCGTCATATCCTCTTGTGGCTCACTTTTTTTTTTTGATTTTGCTTTTTGCTCACCAATTGGAGTCACCAACGCAACGTTTTCTTTACCACAAGCCGACACGATTGTTTCACTGTGACGACTGAGTTTCAAACTGTGTGTGTGTGTGTGTGTGAGATTTTGAGCATAGCAGTTGGAGGCGGGGGTCAGCCTACCACTCTCCACAGCCCAACAAGATGCTTGTGGTCCCTGAGCGTTTTGCACCTTTTTTTGAACACAGATCCATATCTACCAACAGTACAGGAGCTGTCAGGACTCACCTCACCGACGCTGACGCAAGCCCGGATCAAAAACAGCCTTTTCACACCACAGCCTCGTTCGTATTGATCCGCATGTTTCACTGCCGAGAGACTGGTTGTTGTTTTATCTACCCAACATCCAAGCCTTAACTCTCCCGAAGCTTACTGAGAGCTAGTCATTATTTTTGCCTGACCTATCGTCCGACAAAGGCTTCCAGAGGCCAGGCCTGAGCCTAAACACAAATATAATGAGACTAAGATGGTTTCTGGCGCGGAGGAAGTGCAGCTCACTTGCTCTCATTTTGTGGAGTTTGAATTTAGCTAGAGGCCAGTGTCACAAAGGGTGAGTGGTGTGGAGTGTGCAATGGGAGGAGAGGGGTATGGCGATATGGCGGGGTGTAATGCATTGGTGAAAGGGCAAGATTTTTCATCCCTGCGTTTACAGGGTGGAACGGCTAGGATATTGAGATCTGAGATAGGATCAGAGGGTAGTGAGCTGTTTCGGCTCCGATAAAGGCCACGCATTACAAACAGAGCACAGACACAGAGAGAGAGAGAAAGAGAGAAAGAGAGAGAGAGAGGGAGGGAGGGAGAGCTAGAGAGACGGACTATCACACCTCTCATCCCTGAATTAATGCCTCCATTCTGCCAGGAAGCTATTCTGTGCCACTGAGAGGAGATTGGGCAGGGGATGAGTGCACAGATATGGACTAAAAAATGGAAACTGCGATCGTGGAGAGGGGCGATAGGGATTAATCAACTCTGGAAGAAGACCGAGGCTCTCCAGGCCAGCCAGCCCATATTCAAGGCTGTGGCCCAAGGACTCGTACGAGTATTTGAAATCGGCACCACTTGTTTGTGTGACATCATATGTAAATACAGGTAACCATAGGTGGACAATAACAGGGCCACATGTGCAGGTTGGCAATATCAAAGACACCCACTCATTCTCCTACCCTCATATTAGCCACAGAATGGTATGACCCCTCGACAACGGGGCAATGTTCAAGTTGGTCTAAGATTTGATCTTTGATGATTGATTCTCCACTCTCAAACCTATTTGATTTATCTGCTTCCCTTTTGACGTGCAGTTGAGCAGCACACTGGTGTGCATCACCCTCATGTGCCTGTGGTACATCAAATTCCTGCACCGCATGATGCCCTTTTTCCGTGTTCTAATTTAGCCACGTCTGTCCATTTTCTTCCAGTACTTTTTCTAGACGCCTGGCGCTGACACATCGCCATGAGCTGCGCCGTAGCCTACGAGAGCAGCTCACTGGCTCCTATGCATAAATGAACGGCATACATCTAGACGCCCCGTAAGGTTAAATATACGTGGACGCCCTAATGTGCCCCGCCTAGTGCTGCCACTGTTTTCTAGCGTGGCCTCGCATTCTGACTGAGTTTGACACCCACGGTCTATATGATGAACATCAACAGAGCGAGCCCCGGGGGCCAAGTCTTACTCAGCCTTTATGAGTAAGACTTTTCTGCTCCGCTTGCACGATTTCCAAGTGGGAAGGCAGAGGAACGCGGTGAAAGAGAGAGAATGAGCATGGCTAATCCTTACAGTAATGACAGAATAATTAGCTTGCGTTAGGCTACGTAATGGGTTGTAATGATATCATTTATTCTGCGCTGAGAAAATGGGATCTAAACAATGAAGGAAGAGGAACTGAGCTCGGTGGGAAGTGGGATGGGAGCATGTGTAAGAGCTCGGGCTCTTTCTATTGATTGATCCAAACATCAAACGAACCACTAGAGTGATGGGGGGGGGGGGGGGGGGGGGGGGACAAGGGGGGGGTGAAGGACAGCTAAAAGCTATTTGGAGCCTTCGATGCATAAAAGACTTGACCTGTTCCACGCAGCCTACATATCAAAACCATCAAACAGCAATCAATAGACCAAAGCGGTCAACTCAACAAACCGTCACCCTACTAAAACATCAAACCCCCGGCCCAAGCGTCAGATGATAGGCTACACTCAGCTTATCCATTACCATCAGATAAAGAGGAGATAAAACACAGAGCCTAATCCTTTCATGTGTCGTGACAGCCACAGCAGCCTCCAAGGCATTCCTTCAGTCTGGCTCTCAAATAGTTTTATGGCGGAAGGCAGCCATCCAGCCAGCCAGCCAGCCAGTCAGGGCTGTTCTGGTCTGTTTGTCTTATTTCACAGTTTACACGCTGTTTTATAGGTAGTTATTACGGTCACCATGGCGATGCCATACGTTTTGTACGGTCTTATGGTCCGAGGGCAGGGTGTAATAAAGGAAAAAAAAAAACATACACGCATGAAAACAAAGACTCACTAAACACACTCCCGCTGTGGAAAGGTCTCCTGTCTTTCCCTTCCTCCCTCCCCTCACTCTTTATCAGTCTCGCCAAATGCCTATCTCCCTGCTCTCCGCCTCATGTGAAACATGGATAGGCTAATGTAGAATTGTCCTTTCTCATTCCACATCTGGAGCTGATCAGAGGGCCTCCTGGAAGTTGAGGCCTCTGGGCCTATTAATAACCATACCGCTGAACTCAGGGTCAGACAGCAGTCAGCGGATGAGCCTGTGTCTACTAAACACACAGTCCCTTCCCCCCTTTCTCAAGAGGGCAACTCGCACTTTCAAAAATGAGACCCAAGTATAGAGCTTAGCAATGTACACGTAGTTTAGACTTTTAAACTGGGCCAAACAAAGTCCAACTCAAGCAGGAGCTCACAAGTAACAATGACTAAAGTTTGAAACGTTGGAATTCTCATGATAAAAAAAGAAAAATAATAAGACAAATACATAATGAAATAGAAAAACAAACCTGGGCTGGTTGTGAGAGTTTTTTTTTTTTTTTCTTTCTGAAGTCTTTTTTAATTCTTCTTTCCATGTGAAAACAAGTTCAAGTTCAAGGAGGCTAGACCTTGTCAGAGACAGATGGTGAAGTCATTATTTGTCAGCACTAAAGGTTAGGCCAGTCAGACAGCCCAGGTCATTCTGAGGTCTGCAGGGTCAGACAACCTCTGAACCCGGGCTCCAGTCTGACAGCTGCTCGGGTCAAAGGTCGGGGAGAGGTTAAGATGCGTCTGAGGACGTTCAACGAAATCAACTGATACCAATCTGCATCATTTGAATAGAATTCTCCCCTGTCGGTGGACATTTACGTTAAGACATAGCCAGTACAATTATACAAGCAGGATGCTCAAAGTTAAACCGTATTTCATCTGATTTCTAAAACGATGTGATTTTGGTTTACTTAATTTAACCTCCAAATGCACTTTAAAAGTTCCCAAGTTTCTCTGACCGAGCAAAGTTTCACCAACCTACGACATCATCAAATCAGCGGATGTCTTACTGAATGCCGAGAACAATTTGTTAAGCATTACCCACCCCCATCCAACACACACATAGGCGCACCTGTGAATACAGGGTAGTTGAATCATCATAATCGGTGGTAGTTTTCTGCTGAGCCCAGCCAGCAGTCTGTGTTATTTTTAGAGGGCTGACACAGAAGCAGGCCGTCCATTTACTCTGTGAGCTGGCAGCCGGACCATCACAGCTCTGGTTGCTTTTAAACTACCAAAATGGGAATGAGCTCAACATAAACACAGCAAAGGTGCGGGCACTTACAGAAATGAAGTTAGCTCAGATTTAGAGCCATTACAATTCCATTACTTTAACATTAGGCTCCTTACAACACAAGGCGGTGTATTAAAATGCCAAATCCACACAGAGTTACTGACTGGGCACGGAACAAAAGCCGGAAAATCAATAGACTCCTTTACCTAATCTTACATCTGTTAACTGTCGTTAGCTTGTTATTAAAACCTCCTACTTTTATTCCTCTTATAGCTGTGAGAATAAATGCTCAAGTAGTCAGGAGACAAAAATACCAGCCACCAACTTTAATACCACGAGTCAATAGACCAATTTCAAGAGATATTAATCACACTATTTATTGAATAAAAGTGTGAGTTTTCACTTTATCCCTTATTTTAAAGTTGAATAGAGAGCTGTCTAGGTGAACTAAGGCTATTAACAATCAACCACTCATCCGAGCAGTATTTTAGTTAATCCCTTCTTAACGGAACAATAAAAGACGCGATGAATTGAATTCTAGACAAAAAAACTCAATGGAAGGGAGTAACCGAAATTGGGAATGACAACTGACGCTAAAGGTTGAAGGCTGTTCCCATCTGATACGACTGATGCGATGAGCCTGAAGGCCGGCTATGGATTCTAGCAACTCAAGCCATGATTGGCATTGGAAATTACAGAGTGAGCTGTTAGCAGATAGCAAGCCATATCATAATTCAGTCCTTACACCATCAAAGTTCACCAATATCATAATTCAATACCGAGAACCATTAGCTCGCAGCACACCAATATCATAATTCAATCCTGAGGCCTACAGCCTTTGCCAATATCATAATTCAATACTCGGACCATTAGGACACACCAATAGGCCTATTAGAATTCAATACCTTTGGTCAATGATCTAATGGGACACTGATACTAGAGTCATGGGTTGACATGGGGTACAGCCGGCACGTACAGATCTTCTGGCCTTATTTAGCCCAGACTCCTGGATAACGGTGAGATAAACAACACTAAAATAGGTAGGGCAAGTGGTTCACCAATAGCTCGGCTACATCAGACACTGAAGCCCACAGAGTATTTGCTGCAGAAACACATTTCAGCGGGCTTATGCAGAGGGACACGTTTGTGGAACAAAATGAAACATGGCATTAGCCTCAAACTCAGCAGTGCACTCTGCCAAACTTGTCAAGAAAAAAAAGTTCTGAACACTGGCCCCCAGTGTGCGACCGTCTGCAGTTGGTCTAAATTATCACATCGCGGTACCTTGTGGAAATGGGACTCCATTTCGTTTTCTGGTTCATTGCCTCTGTTTTTATTTCCATGTTAACGTCTTGTTTAACTTTTCAAAATACCCCGGGTCTCATCCATACTTGGCTTGTTCGGCCCATCAGAAATCTGCCCCTTAACAACCGCTCAAACCGTTTTTAACAGCTCAGATTTCCTCGGCTGCTTTAAACCAGTTTTCAACCAAAGTTGCCATTATTCAAGGGTCAACACACGTTTCTTAGGTTTCCCCTTTTTACTCAAATCCTCGTGTACAGCAAGCATGACTCTGGTGAATGGTAAATACAGTATAGATTACTCTCATTACTGGTGATCAGCGACTATTTTGACAACTGTTTCAGTGACGTTATAGTACAACTTGCAGACAGGTCAGACAAAACAGCCATGGCTTCAGGAAAGTGCGACAGCCTTTTATTTGACATTTGAAGACCAAAGCATTCAATAAATTGCAAGTTATAAAAACAATTATTCGTAAATCAAAAATGACAAAAAGTATCAACAAAAACAACAAGTATGTTTTATTTCTTAGAAAGTTGGAATTAAAAAAAACAACTCACCTTGATGAAGGTGTGATTGCTTAAAACATGGCTGCATTAACAAAGATAATAGCAAAAACATTACTACAGAGCGTGTGATTAAATTGTTTTGATGCATACATGAGGCCCCCCTCATGTGCACCCCCTCTGCACCTCAATGCACATTGTGCATGCACGATTTTTGCAATTTCTTTCCTGCAAACCTTAACCTTACTACCAAGAAGTGTAAACTTGATTTTCAAAAAAAGGTAGGCAGCATCCTCAAACTTCAGAGTGTATAGTACAAAGGGAACCTAAAGAGAAGTGTCCAGTCACTGAAACCTATGCTCTCTGGAATACAGAGCAGCAGAATAATGGATGCTTCTGTCATGAGATACTGTGAAACTCTATGATGCTGTAGGTGAGAGTCTCCGAGTGGGTCTGTAAATAATGCCTGCTACTTGAAAATAGGTTTCTGTGCCCCCTGTGCTCTTGCTGCCGGTTGCAGGTAACATTGGAGCGTTTCAGTATCATCGAATATTAATTCTTATCAAAGCTGATGCACAAGAAAGTGGCCTGTAAGTTTTGCCCGATTTTCCCCCTACAGTGCACCCTGCAGCATGAAGATCATTTAAACTGCACATTTGGTAAAAATTAATGAAATTTTCTTAAGCATTGACGCACCAAGCCAAGAGATACAATACTCTAAAAACATTGGCTTACGGAAACCCCTTAAAGAAATAACTTTATTTTAGGATTTATTTAAGATTATACGTTCGAAGGTTTCAAGGTTTGAACAAAATGTACATTTTTTTTTTGCCAAGATAGATATCTTACATACTATATTTAAAGAAAGATTGTACATTTTAAGGGGGCAACATTTTTTTCCTCAAAGGGCCACCTACTACATAAAACAACACCGGTTATAAATGTTATTTATTTATTTTATTATTTCAAAGCTTGGAAAAAAGATTATAGTGGAAAGCAAGGCGATAGTAAAGATACAACCATAAAAACCATCCTCTTTACGTCACATTTACGCAGCCTCCATGCTCTCCGCAGTCACCAATCAATCTCAGTGGGTTCCAGAGGAGTTGGAGGAAAATAAAAAAAGTTATTAAGTTACATGAAAGCAGTAAATATGTTGTAACAGCAGACGGACACAGAAATTACACATTGACTGTAGGCCTCTCTGTTATTCTGCAGCGTTCATGAATGGCCTGTGGCACTACAACAGATAGTAACTGTAATGCCTGTTTGTGGTGATTATTGACCGCAATTTTCGAAGGCATTTCTCATTGTATCATCTCTAAATATATTTCAACTAAATATTTTCAACCTGCAAAGGAAATTGAACTAACAAAACGTCTTTGGACTTTAGTATTGTTAGGATTGTAATTGCTGATTTGTATTATTTTATGTCACAGTATTTTATCTTGTAATAACACTAAGACCACCTTCAGGCTGAGAAGTCAATCAATTGGAGGGAAACATGTCCGCCACATAATTTTGCATAAAGCCTGAATCAAGAGCTGCCGACTTCATCTTTGGGCACCCCTATTTATACTTCTGTTAAGTGCAATTTTATCTTTTGTTCAAACTTCAGACATAACATAACATTCCGTTTACCACAACTACGTGACAAATTGTTCAATGAAGTATTCAGACTTTGGCTCTAGCAAAGCGCGATATATTTACTTATTGTATTAGGTCTGATAAAGTGTGCCTGGTGTAGGCACTTCAAAGCACTGAGAAGGTGAAGAATCCGAGTCTGGGTGTGACGTTACACTAAATTGCTGAGGAGTTGGGGAGAGTGCCTCTATTTAGAATTAGCTTCTGATAAGGTATATGAAGTTTCTCAGTTTTATGAGTGCCACTAATTCTTCAGACGTTATCCCTTATAAGTATACATAATAACACCTTAGAAAGTAGGATCCCGGGGCCCCAACCGAAGAGGACCGAGGGCAGACCAGAGACCTGACATGCACTCATCCCTCGCTCTCTCTCTCTGACTCACACTTAGTCTCTCACCACCCACCAACACAGTGAAACCTCAGTCCCAATGCCAGGTTTTGTCACTGGGCAGAGAAGCGGTTGGCTACAGTAAAAGCATGACGTGATGCCCCTTCCTCTGTGCTCCCCCAGCCTGTGCAGCAACAGAGGGGTAAAAATATCCCGCCAGTGAGTTCAGACAACCAGCTCATAAATTAACACTAAAACTCCTGCAGACAACAGCAGGCCAGCCGTTGAGAGATTTAAACCACTCCGGTTGCCACTGACCACTGCTCTGGGATCGGTTTACAAAACCCTTTTCCTAAATTTACCCATTATGAGGTGGCGAACGAGAACGAGCTCTATATCAGTTTCCCTCAAAGTCACTATTTATCTGTCCACTAACAGAGTGAAAGATTTGTTCCCCCCAAAAAGGACTTTAGGGCGCTTTGTTCCTTGGAATGTTATGAAGTAAGATGTAGGGGAATTGGGAATTGTGTATAACAGGAAGGCATGTTCTGAATGTTCCAAACTTACGCAAAAAGTATAGATTTGGGCTCGGCTGTTCACTCATCTCGTTTGCTTGTAACGAAGCACAATTTCTCATCAATCTCCAGTCGTAACACAATGTTCTGGCAGCGCTTGACTAGGTCAAAAAAGGAAAAGGAAGGAAGAAAAAAAACAACAACAACAACAGGAGTGAAGAGTGATGATCCCCTCTAAAGAAATTTAACTCCGTAATGGAAGAACCGGGATTACAGACGTTAAAACGTCCTCCATCTGTAATTTCACTGTCACCCCGCCGTCATCTCTGAATCGCTGATCCATTTTGCAAGTGTGCGAGACCTTGCTAAAAGCATCACTGTTGCACCCATTTGTGTTTGTACTGGTGGGAGGGGGGGGGAATCACGCAGAGAAGACAAGTTAACAGCTCGCTGTGCTGTTTCAAAGCACTCTCTGTCCTGTAACAACCACCTAGCCAGTTTCTCACACAGGGAATAGGACACACTGATCAAATAGGATTTTAATGAACATCAGCAGTTGGAACCGGAGGAATAGACATCGTGATGGCTTAAAGCTACTGACAACTAGGTTGGGTTGGATTTTCATCATCAAAAGGAACAAAAAAAAATAAAACATTCCTTTGCTGGTGCCTTCCACATAGACAAAACAGACTGATTTTAAGTGCACACTGTCCACCCAATCACAAGGAAGAAGAAAATGAGAAAGCAATTGGCTGACAAGGCCGTGTGTAGACCATGATCATATCATGCTAACCTCACATTATCCTCAAAATACAGACTTAAAAAAAGGGTTTGCCTCTGAAGGCTTTCCTCTAGGAGCCTCTCAGTGGGAGGGAGAGTAAATAAGATGTCATCAATAATAGACAGTGAATGTTCCGAGCAGTCTTGCACACACACACCAAAAAACGCACGCACACGCACGCGCACACACACCAGCTCCGACTGATTTCTATCCTGCAGACAGGCCTGCCAACCGCCAGCCTTTTTGCACACGCTCAGATTCACTGTCCTGACTAATCGCTTGTGATAGGGGCCTTTGCCATAATTACCCAGGGCCTTATCACAAACTTATGCGATGCATTTTTCATGTCCCGGCTGCTGGCAGCGCCTTCACTGTCCGCGCTGGCAGTCAATCCAAGGGAAAAAGACTGATCTCGGACAAATTCACACACTCACACCATTTCAAACGGGGCAAAATGGGTGAAAGCCGGGTGAAGGGCCAGAGAGGAGAGAGGGGAAAAAAATAAAAGGATGGGAGGGGGATTTGAGGGAAAGATTGTGTGTGGGTAGTGTGGGGGGGGGGGCACAGGAAGGGGGGGGGAGATAGATAGTGCAGGAAAGAAAAGAGAAAGCAGTCTCAAATGTTTTACATAATGCATGAACAAGGGGGCACGAGTAGGAGGACCAAACAGGATCAAATAAATAGGAGAAGTGAAGCCTTGATGATGTGGCATAAGTGCAACACAAAGCACGCAGGGAAGACTTGTTCACTGTCCTTTTGTCTACCCAGTCATCGGGGCATCATGACCTAAATAAAAGTTTAAATCCCAAGCCTGTGCAGACTACAAAATAATGTATGAACAATTGGGCTAGCCTACATAATGCAATTTTATGTTAATGACGACGGCGAGCGGAGTGCCAATATTCATAAATTGTGATTTGATATTCAGCAATGCACGTTAAATGCCACGGGGAAAACACAACAGTGCCATTGTCTACACGTCTTGTGATAGGTCATACAGGCTCTAATATACACAGGCTATATTCCCACTCCGAAAAAGGCCCAGCATTTTCCTCATATCCTTTGCTGTGCCATGGATCTCCTCCGTGCACGCCGAGATTAGCGGCGTGCCCGAGGCTGGGACATTTCAGGAGTTCATCATAACCAACAAGGTCACGATCGCTCGTATATATCTACCATTATTTTCATATTATTGCGTCACGTCAACAAACACCGTCCCGTCCCGTCCACTTCCACAGACGTGGCAATGTCTGTTTAAAAAAAAAAAAAAAAAAAAAAAACCTCTGTGTATAATTGCCGTCGGGGGGGGGGGGGGGCAAAAAACGGTCGAGTTGATCAACCATAATCACGGAGACGAGTTCAATATAACTGCTTCAAACCCGCTAGCCCATAACGCTGCTAATGTTTCCACTCGCGTTAAAACTGAACTTGCAATTGACAGTTAAAAGCGTGAAAAAGCACAAGCAAAGCGCTGTTGTGTGTCTGTGCTGCCCGTCTGAACGGCTGGTGTCACCACAGCGCCACCGTATAATGAGTCGCACTTCTTTTTTTTCCCCCTAAATTATCCAACCTTACAGCGGCTAAAGCGTCGGGCTAACTACGGCTACTCGCTCCGGTAAAAGTTGAAGAACACGCAATAAAGATAGCGAACCGAAAGCTCTCCGCCGAAGCCCCGGCGTTTTGTTTTTATCGCGGCGCATCCCCGCGGCGTCGCCTCGGCTTGCCCAGTCCCAGTGTCCGATCGATGTTGAATTGAACAAAGAGGATCAATTTCTGATCAGCGAGAGAGCCACTTTCATCAATGTGAGGAAGAGGTCTTGAATTCCCTTCCGAAACACAAGCGAGGCGACCGCCGACAAACACACAAAACGCCGCCGCCGAGAGCGACGCGGCGGCCGAAGCGAACGGAGGGGTAGACGGTGTGAGCAGAGGTGGAACTGACCTGTAGTTGTTGTAAGTCAAAGCGCTTCCAATATTGAAACATCGATCCTGCATTGGCCGCCATCTTGAGACATATTGAGACAGGAATGAGATGCTGATAGAGAGCGCGGGGGTTGGAGTTCAGTGGAGAGGACCGGGCGGTCGCAACACCCGGGCCGGATCGCTGCCAGTGCTCGGCGACGCCTCGGCCGGTGTACGGAACGGAGTCTGCTCGCAGGAGTGTTTCCTTAATAACGCCATTATAATTGCTTAAATAGCATTTTATCAACACTCAGATATCACAGGTAAATTTCCGAACTGGTGCTAAATTACTCGTAGTTTTATTAGGGTGGCAGACAGGAATGAGTCGGAGGACGTGTCTGTATGAGGCTATCGCAGGGTTTGTCATGTAGTCAGAAAATAGAGCAAAGATCACACACAAAAAGGCCAGGAGGCTACTTGGAAGCCATTTCTTTAAAAAAAAAACATCACTCTATAGGAGCACCCACGAACGAGTGTTTCTTTTCGATGCTCCTGCTATTTACAATACAAATGTTATATTTAAAAAGACAAAAATCCCTCAAGTCACTAGTTAGTGGATTTGTTTTGCTTTTGTGTCTTGAATAAACCCAGTGGGGTAAACTATTTTACGTTGTTATAAATTATATTATGTTAAAATTATAAATTTAAACATATTTAACCAGGGTTGTTAATAATAATCCACACTAAAGGTCTATTTACAAACTGATGAGAAAAAAAACATTCATCACACCATTTTGCCACTCTCTTTTTTTTTGAGGGTAGTATTCAAATATGCAACAAAGCAGTGTTGGAGAAGGCCTGCTGAACCTGGTCATTAAAAGAACGGGTAAAAGATGGAATGGACTCACACTTGACCCACAGTATTTTCTAGTTCAGGGTTTTTCTCTTTTTACAATTATTTGATTAAGAAATTTAGCCTGATTTCCCTTTTATTTTATTTTTTTTCTCAACACACAAATAATAATCAGATTAGTTAATTTAATCAGATGTTCTTGTGTTTTTAATCCAGTCAAGTCATTGCAGCAGCAGGGCAGCCCAGTGGTTACAGTGTCAGTGTGTATACATATCTTTTCCTGAAGTGACCTTGAGCAATGCAGTGAACCCTGGCTGTTCTCGAGGCGTTACTCCTGCTGGCCATGTCCTCTGACCCCTTCAGCGAGCGGATGTGCCTCAGAGGGATATGCAAAGAATTTCTAATTACGCCGTATATACAGAATGCCCTAAATTCCTGTGTCAAACTATACCACCGCATGCACCTTAAAACACATCTTGCTTCAGCGTCAGCCTCAGGTTGTCCTACACACCTACCCAGAACGGAGTTGCTCATGTTTATCAGGTTAACACATCTGCTGTACACATTGTTTTCATTTTTAGCACTTTGCGGTTCCCCAAATTTGACTTGTAGCGTGTGGTGTAGGATTGTGTGGAAAATCCACGCCTGCACTCACACTTGAAGTGTTTTTTTGTTTTTTTTCCTCCAACGCTACAGTCTTTGAATCAGCTCAACTTTTGCCAAAAATATTTCATTCCTTCTTTTTCCTTTTTTCCCAATCATTTTTATTTCTTTACTGCAATTGTACTCTAATTACATTCACTGAAAATAACACAATAATTTGCCATAGATAATAATACCTCTTACACAAAGGTGGGCATTTTTGTGCTTTGAATTACCTGAACGTTCTGGTCATTACTTGATTTGATTTGAAAGCTGTTTGTGTCTCCCTCCTTCAGTATGAATGGTAGTCAGTCATATGTGGCCTAAATAGTTTTGCCTTATTTTATACTTCATTTATACACCGCAATGCAATTATGTTGATCATTTTTCCTTCACACCCAGTCACAAAATGAAATGTACTTAATCCCACATAGCATTCAATCACTTAAATAGAAAGCGATACTTCAAAATATCGAAGAACAGTAAATATATAACGAATAAAAAAAAACAGCATGGTGCCTATTAGGATGTTACTATTGTTGCCACATTGTGCTTGCCTTTTAAAATACTTTGCGCATTTGATTAACAGTGAGATAGTGTGTGTGTGTAATAAATACAGTGCTGAAAATATGTGTTTACCTTTCTGCAAAGATACCACATATGACCTGACGATTCCTTTGTTTAATCCACTCACGTCTTACCCTCTCCACCATGTAAATCAGTGTTTCATTGGCTTAGTCTGCATGACTCGTGATGCAGCCTGTCATTAAGCCAAACCAGAAATACAGGTCTGAGGTAATCCACACAGGCTTTGTAGCTCAGCAGTGTGTCCATTATGCTTTTTTGTATAGTTATCTCTGACAATCACACAAAGAAAACACGTAACTAAAAGAAGCAAACTGTTTGTCAAACTGTGACTTGCAATACTGAAAGAAAATACAGAGCAATCTTTTATCGATAAATGATGAAAATAAACCAACTTCAAAATTCATTGTTTTAAGATTATTCACTTTTTAATTTGGACTTGGAATGATAAAAGGTAAAAGTTAAAATGTTAGTTTGTTATAAACAAGAACTTTGTCTTCTGATTTCCTGAAAAGAATAGACCATAATACTGGTGACCATCGCAACAGGAACTAGATTTCAAACTTTGCTAAACCACAACATAAATATGGATCATTTACCTTTGGGACTTTGCTTCACACAGAGTTCTATATCTATAAAATGCTACATGTTTTATACATTCTGTAGTCCCTCTGTGTTCTGGTGTAAAATTTGATTCAGTAAAAGAAGCAAATAATATATCATTTCATTTTCTAAAATTATCCTAATGTCAACATTGTTGTGATCATTATAAATCATTCGATTTTACACTGTCAATTGCACCTCTCGTACTGTCAGCATTTCAACATACAGTTTCTCACCAAAGATGTGATTATGCCACCGGATTCTGGATTACTTTGTAGCAGCAGAAAGTACACAGCGTAAGTCAGAACAAAAATGAGAGTCTGAGTTATCAATCCACCTACAAATTATGTTCCTGCCATAGAAGCTCATCCACGTCTGGCGTGAACAACTTGTGTGGGTTCACGCCCCCCCCCCTTCCCTTGCCTTTTTATTACACCATATGGTAAAATTAAAGAGGAGGGAAAATCGCATAAATTGTTTATGACAAGGACAGTAAAAGGAACATGTTGGGGCTAACAAATCTAGATTCATCAGTTCATGTAGAGTATACTTGGTTCAAGTAAAAAAAGAAAATAAATAAATACACATTCTTTGTCTCTGTGCCGTTATACAAGTAGGTTTTATTTCCTGCCGAGGCCACATGGTAAAATGTAAGTCTCTGTCCTTTTCCCATTTCTCTCTGTTTGTGTCCCTTTTTCCCCTGTTCATTGACTCTGCCTGTAAGGTGCTTTTAGTGGTCCTTGTGTGGCCAGGTTAGAGATGGATGCGTGGCCCATGGGAGCTGCAGCCAGAGAGCAACACTGATCATGTCAGACAGGCTGGGGAGGCTGTATAAGATCATCATCACCCAGCAGTGGAGTGAATCGCCGCAGTGGCACTTTCACACAACCTCTGACCTCTGGGGTAACCTCTAAGGTCATGATCAAGGTCAGGGGTCAGAGAGGGCCTCCGTGATGAGGGAGACCACAAGCCCCTCCTGCCTCTTCCTCCCCTTTTTCTCGACGTGCTCTCCCTCATTTTTTTTTTGTACTTCGTTCCTCTGTCTCTCGTTTTCTATCTGTTGCTCTATCGCTCACACTCTCCTTTACTGGCCAGAACCAATTGAGACATCCCATCCCCTAGGAGTGCAAAAAGGAAGGCAAGGGAAAATCAATAAGGGGAGATGAGTGAAGACCTGGGAGTCCCTTCAAAAACGGAATGCTTCTCTCTGTGCTAGTATGATTCACACAACCAGAAAAACACAGATACACAAAGATAAACAGTGGTATCACCTCTGAGATGCAGGAAGGAAAAACTGAACACGGGCCTGGAAAATGTGCAAAATTACAGAAAAATATAAATCAAGCTGCAAAATATGCAGTTTTTCTGTGTGTCAGCATCAATAAGTGCAGTATGACTTTCAGGGCAAACATAAAATGCCTTGCGATGCCTTTTTTTCCATCCTTCTGTCTGTGTTACATGGTTTTACACATGTGGCCAGTTGTCAAAAGAAATTCAAGGTCTGCCAAAGTAAATGACATAGCTTGATGAAAAACAACAATTTTTTTTGCCAGAGAGAAGAGGCAAGATGAAACACAGATAAATGCCAAGCTTTGTGTACCTCCGTGGCTGTAAACAAAATGTTACCACACCACCAATCATTCCAGCTTTAATTATAGAACCGTTCAAGCAGCATTTGGACGCTTTTGTGCTACATACGACTAAAATAATTAAAAAATCCAAACTGAGAGAAAAGAAAAAAATATATGTATATTCCTATATGTCATTTCCTGACCTCAGACACCTCTGCTATTTCTGAGGAAAGACGTATATTTGTGCATATAATGTTCATCTTCACCATGTATCTATAACTTATGAGTTGCTGCGTTTCTTTCCAACAAGACAACCTCAGGCAGGACATTAAATGATCGGCTCAAAATAGAACTGTTCAGATGAAAGGGAGGATAAATAATGTAAAAAGAATACAAAACCTCTTATGGGGATAACTAGTCATACACACATGCACGCACACTAGCATGAATACACACGCACAGATGCTTTTTCCCCCCTCCACAGTGAAGAAAAGTGAATGGATGTAACAGGAAGGAGGAGGACCCAGCGGAGAAGACACACATGCTTCTTGCTTCATCTCCTCCCACTGCTCCTTGTCTGCCATTTTTTTTCCTTTTGCTCAAACTCAGACTTCATGACATACTCTGTGTCTGTGGGGGGAAATAATGTTGTCCCAGTCACGCCGTGTTTTTCCTGCCCTCCAGAGCTCACACACACAACACACAGTGCAGGATTTCCAACCCTCTCGTCTCATCATTTTTTCATGAGTTCTGATCAGAATTCATCCACATGCGGACAACAACCTGGGCAGCTGATCCCTTCACACAAATGCTGTCATTATCTAAAGGCGTGCGTTTTTGTTTTTTTCCCCCATTTCTGTTTTGGTTTCGGTGAGGTCACCAAACTAAATCTGAATCATTTATTACCATCAACATTTCTGGTCAGAGGGTTTTGCAATGATGGGTCATATCTAATAAATAAAACATTCAAGACAAACCTTTTCAAAGTCTCGCTGCTGCATGCCTAATTTACAGCTGAAATGTTTATTCATTGGCCAAATTAAACATGTATGCTTGGCGATGACTCCTAATGTCGCTTCACTTCACAGGCAGCGTTGTGCTTGTGTATGGAGACACCTAGCGGTGAAAAATCTTAATAAAAACGCGTGTCGAATAATAGCATGTGTGTTTTATTGACAAGTACAAAAAGTTTTCAAAAGTCTGCGCGTAAGTTCTGAGGAATTATTTGCTGCTTAATTGAATATGACTGTATTGGCCATAACTTTAAATCTGACGCAAGTAGTGCCAATTCTCCAAAAAGTTTGTTATTTGACCCCTGGCCTCAATCCTAAAATATAATACAGTTGTACAAAACGAGCAAGGGAATTTAGGAGCAAAGTAATGCTTTATTTAATAATATGATAATAGTAATACGAAGAAGAAGAAGAAGAAGAAGACTTTTGCATTCTTTTCAGTTGGAGTCCTCATTGGGCCTGTACCTTTACTCGGCCTTTAAGTGCCTGCAGGCCTAACAAATGCCCCATTCACCGAGTGCAGGAACTCAGACCAACGCTGCCACGTCAAAAATAGTTGAGCACACAGCACTGAGGCAAATGTGTTTTTTATTCAAATTAGACCAAGAAGACGGCGTGAAATTACCTCCCACCTCTGTGCTGGACAGACAGGAAGCCGCCGTGGAGGTGCGCGGGACCACAGGATCGACGCAGGTTTCTCCGTCCTATAACCTGACCAGCGTGTGGTTACCACTAATGCCTATAAAGTAGGACACGTGGGTTTGCCACAGGCTGCAATGAAACCCGGGACTGATTGTTGCACTTCAGTGCCGTGCCTCCGGGACACCGCTTGACCCTGATCAAAGATTTGGAGGGAGAACTGCAGGGCGGCTCATGGGACAGCAGCAGTTGCTATTTGTTGTGTGGCAGGGGACGAAATGTTGTGTGGTGTAATGAGTGTTAACAAAAGGACCAGTTCTGTATGCGTTGGAACGGTGTTGTTGTTATCCATGTTCTTTCTCTACCTGCCGGAGCCTCTCCCGTTGGCGCCTGTGGAGTCTTATGTAGAGCAGAGCGGCGTGGCCACGCTGCTAATCTGGACACATCCGTTCCACCAGCGCCAGGCTCTTCCAGATTGCTCGGCGCGCTTTGGGATTGACGGATGCACGCTCACTGACGACAGGAGCGCGTACCCGCGAGCGGACGCCGTGATCGTGCACCATCGGGAAGTCAGCACCGGCGACGCCGAACTGCCGCCGGAACCGCGACCGTCCCAGCAGAAGTGGATCTGGCTCAACTACGAGTCCCCCACGCACACGCCGCGGCTGTGGCGTCTCGAAGGCGTGTTCAATCTCACCCTGAGCTACCGCACGGACTCGGACATCTTCCTGCCCTACGGATATCTGGTCCCGCGCGTGCGCCAAACCGTCGCCGACCGCGACACGCAGCCGCTTCTCAGTCCGTTGCGGGCACACCTCCTCCGGCCCCGCCTCGCGGCCTGGGTCGTCAGCAACTGGTCCGAGTCGCACGCGCGCGTGGCCCTCTACCGCCAGCTCCGCCGGTTCTTACAGGTGGACGTGTTCGGGAAGGCGGGCCGCCCGTTGCCGGAGGACAGCAACAGGGGGAGCGTTGTGCGCCTGATAGGGCGCTACCAGTTCTACCTGGCGCTAGAGAACTCTCAGCACACCGACTACATCACGGAGAAGCTGTGGAACGCGGTGCATGCCGGGGCCGTGCCGGTGGTGCTGGGGCCGTCCAGGAGGAATTACGAGCGCTTCCTGCCGCCAGAGGCCTTCATCCACGTGGACGACTTCCCCACGGTCAGGGGGCTGGCCCGGTACCTGCTGCTGCTGAGGAGGCAGCCGAATCTCCTGAGGCGGCACTTGGACTGGAGGGAGGAGTACTCCCTGCACCGGACCGTCACGTGGGCCGAGCACTACTGCACGGCCTGCGGGGCTGTACGGAGGAGCAGGGGCAAGACGGACGTGGTCAAAGAGCTGACATACTGGTTCTACTCGTGAAAACGTCAAGTGAATGGACAGATCAAAAACAGTGTACTGCATGCGAGTACAGCGAGTGAAGAAGAAAAAAAAGTTGCTGCTTATTACCAAAAGACGTCTATTTGTCATCAGCAAGGAGCCTGTATATATAATTTAAATCATGACATTTATTTAAATACTTTTTTTGTTTAATACAATTACTTAAAACGAGAATGGCTATTGTTCAACTGTTTTGTCTGACCTATATTTGTGCATTTTATTTCTTAATGCTATCTCAAGTTACACACCCTTGCTCATTTTGCCACACAATGTTTTGAATTTACAAACTAAACAATACTTTTTTGCTAAACTTCATGCAAAATAAAGACATTTTATCTATAATTAAATCAACACTTTTTGCAGGCCAAGTCGTAACATACAGTACATACATTTGATGTATGTCCAGCTGCTACAGTTTTACATTGCTTACTTCAATGATCAAATATACTTAGAAATAATTAGGTGATGATATTTTATATCGGTGTCATGCAAGTTGGACCTCATTGCAAAGTGAATTTAACAAGTGTAAGATGGACATAATATTAGAGATAATATTACACAATAACACATTGGTTTGTTCCTCAGAAACATGAAGTAAATATACATTTGGATGAATAGTTCAATTTTCCAAAAAGTTATTTCAGGGTTCTGAATTGATTTTGTTTCAGAGTGTATTCGAGGGAGTGTGTGCATATGTGACTCATGTGTGTTTGATTCAGAGGCCTCCACAGAGTGAACAAATACCTGCCTGTTTACACGCATCTTACCTGACGGGTTAGCACTAAATCATGTTAGTTGTACCATCCCAAGATCTAATCTGCCATCAGCCTAATGCCATACATGATTGATGGCCGTGTCATAGAGTTGGCTACGCATCCCTAAGATAGTAGCCATCACTTTATGTCTACTCATCTCTTACTGACGCGACACTGTTCACACTCTGAACTGACCTTAGAAGTGTAGTTTAATACGAAAATCAAGTTATTCTAGCGCAGTTCGTATGCCTCCGGCACGGATCACAGAGCAAGACAAATGTACAAACACACACATCCTCCAGTGTTCACTTTGGCATTGCTATGTTTACACAACAGCCATGGTTTCCCCGAAGTTTTTATTATCCTCTGTGTATTCACGCAGCTTCGGCACTAGTAATGTCGCAGAGAAAAAAGACAGGAGGGGAACCTGTGTGCTTAAGGAGTTGCTTGATGGACATGAGAAGCCGTGATGTGGATCATTTAACTTTACACCTCTGTTGGTGCCCGCACACCGAATTAACACTCAACGCTGTCAAATGAAACATTTCCTACAGGCACAGTGGCAGGGAATAATATTACGCCCCATAATGAGCGGATGCCTGAACAGCTGCTGAAACCACTGACGTCTATCAGCTATGATGCAGTCAGACGGCCAGCACAGCCTGATCCCCCGTCATAATCCCATTCATATGCAATAGAGAATTATTAGCATATCTGGTTAGTGTGAATCAAAATCAGTCCCACTCTTCGTGCTGTCAAATATAGATCCATAAAATTCCTGGCCTACCTGTCTTTAGAGGCTCCCTCGGTCAGGGTCCTGTCAAAGGCAGGGCACCCCTCTCCTCTGTGCATGGGCAGCATGGAGAGCCTGGCTCCTGTTTTCTGGACAGAACAGTCGCTGGAGAGTTACAGAGTTTTGATACTGGTTTTACATTCAGTGATGACTATATTAAGCGAATATAGAAAGCAGTACAGCACATAGTCACTCATCCATATTTTCCCCACATAACTTTGTTGCTTTTAACCAAATAAAACACATTTTTTGCAATTTACTCGTCTCCCTTCCATGTCACAACCGATATGATTGAGCAGAAACAAATCCATATATATATATATCCAAGTATGTGTACAGTACTGAAAGCCACGTGTCTACAAAATTGATACTATTTGCATCTATTAGTAGTTGGGTTTTTGCAGTGATTTGTCTCCTGTTCGTCACTACAACTGCAACTCGGCTTTGACTGGAAAATCAAGTAAGTAAGTAAGCTTAATCATTTATGTGCGCCAGGTTTCACTGATTGCGTCATGGTTTGAGTAGGTTTAAGTTGATTTAAGTTGACTTTCAGTTTACTGCCTCCCAAAGCTAAAATATTGAAAGAATAGCTGCATGAAAACAAACCGAGGCACCTCTTGTTGGCCTGTGCACCTTTGATTGATGTATCGACATTGCCCACCTAAAGTGTCATCATCTGAAAAATACCATCTGAAACGGACTCAGTGCATTGTGTTTGATGTCTGCTCCAAGAACATTTCTTAAGGGCAGCCTTACCTGTGTTTTGTCACGAGCTGACCCAAAGGAGATGGTTTATTGCCTTCAAGGCCTTTGACCCAGAAGGAACATGAGTCCTCAGAGGGGAGAACTGTGTGATTTCCTTCACTGTCTGTACAGGCACTGCAGAGATTACTCTGTGGCTTGTGACGTCACTCTGCAAATGATAGCGAGTCTTGTGCGATACAAAACACGTAAATCATCACAGGAGTTTCGGGACTGCAGATGATACACATTGTGGTCAGGGAAACACAGGTCACAGTTAATTTAAAGTTTTCTTTTTCCGCAGGATAAAATATATCCCCTGGTGTCAGAGGCCGCCAAGTTTACAGAGGCTGAGGTGAGCAGTTGCCTGGCAACAAGGTGAAATATTGCACGCACCAATGCGAGATAGCAATTCAGGGGCACCGGTGGTGGCGATGCAAGTTGAAGGTGAGCGTTGATGAATACCCAGAATCTGAGGCAATTTAATTTGATTTAAACCCTGTTAACTATGGGCTGCAGCTTATAACAAAGATCCCTCTCAGGTCCTTTCCAGGCCCCTTCTTCACTAACAGCACCATTCATAACTTACATGGCCCCTGGCTGGAGACACAGTAATCTCATTTGTACAGCAACAGATGTTTCTCTCAAAAACATCCGTCCACTGGCGAGCGAAAAGTCTGCCCCTCGCTCTCTCTGGAGGGATCAAAGAGACCAGTCTAATCGCTATGAAATCTGTCACATTTGTACTGGTTTGGGGAGACATATTGACTTACAGTAGGCTCACTATGTTGTGAAACACTGATGCGCTCCATCTGCGTCCCTCTAGCCTACACATTTTTTTTTTTTTTTTTACGAGCAATCTTTCATGTTCTGTACATCAAAGGGGCCTGCAGAGGAGGGAGGGATGGGTGGGGGAGGGGGGGGGGGGGGGGGGGGGGGGGGGGGGGGGGGGGGGGGGGGGGGGGGTTGTGCATACGAAACAACAAAACCTCCTACACAAATAAACAGCACTGCGTTCCCATGGCAGCGCGCGGCGCAGTAATCTGACGGCTGGTTTCCCATGGCTGTGTCTCCGTGCCCCATAGACCTCCACTCTGTCTCACTGATGGCTCCTGTGATTGCAATCATCCATCTTACTGTCAAAGGCAAAAAAAAAAAAAAAAAAGGGCAAGAAAGGGGGAAATCAGACGCACCATCTCTCTCGCTCTCTCTATCTCTCACACACTCTCTCTCTCTCACTCCCTTGTGTCCAGCAAACAAGCCACCCCACTGTGAGCAGGGCAAACACGTGGACAATGGTCCCCAGCACTGGGTGTGTGTGTGTGTGTGTGTGTGTGAGTGAGTGCGTTTTAAATGTGTGTGCCCATGCTTGTATGATCTACAGAGAGAACATGTGTGGGTGTGCATCTTTGGTTGTCTGTGCCTGTCCATTATGCTGCATGATCAGTCACTGGAGTGTACGCCGGGGAGCCGCGGACATGTCTGATCTCGCAGCTGATCGAAAACTCCAGAGATTTGTTCCCTTGTGGCTGTGCAAAGCGGGCCTCACATCAACATGTCTCTGTTCAGTAGACAGGAAAAACAAGAGGAGGGAGACAGGCGGGGGGTAGGGGTGGGGGGGCAAGCGGTGTTTTGGGTGGGAGGAGGAGGACGGGGTGATCAGGAAGAAGACATAGGCATAGCACAGATGAAAGGATGCATAAAAAGAGCAGAGTGGAATATATGACAATGATACATCACTGCATGTGTCTCCCTGTTCTGATGAGATAATGGGATGGCAAAAGCCAGCTCTGGTTTTGTTCTGGAGATGCAATAGCGTGCATGACCCCTCTCCGAAAGCCCTGACGGCTCTCCCTGCGAGAAAAGCTGCGGGTTGAAAAACTAGGAAAAAGAAAAAAAGTGCAACAATTCCTCCACCTGCGTGCAGAAGGGTAAATCCCCCCGCCTCTCGACGTGGCTGGTGACTGCGACTGCAATAACGTGTTTACTGTGATCACCTACGGGGGGGCGAGGAGCAGGAGAAGGACACACCAAGGGAAAATAGTCTCACCGTGCCGTGAGGGTGTGGTGATAAAAGGTTGTGCGAATGCGGTTACGTGCGATTGCGTGGGGACAATGAAATGAATCCCGTCGTTGTTGTGACTTTAATGTTGCTGCAAGAATCAACAATGATGCATATCTGCTGAGTACAAAGTTTTAAAAGGAAAAAAAAAAAATAGCACGCACAAGGCACATTTGTGTTCAAAAGGTAGGCGTACATCAGTAGACCGGACTCTCCATTCTATTTGATCACCTATTAGAGAGTGAGGGGGGGAGGGGTACATTGAAACCTGGCACAGAGGGTAATAAAACAGTTCTATTCATTGGCCCACACATCAAAATATAAGGAGGACATTTTACACGTGGACACGTGCCACATCGTTGCCCAAGTTGAGTGCAAGGATTTTGCAGCATTTGCATTCTTTGGCCAGAGCAAAAAACGAGCTGCTCGGTGTCATCAAGAAGAGGGTGACACCAGACAAATAAAACCCATTGCGACATGGGCCCCCGTTGCAGTTCATCGTGGACTGAAACGCCATACAAATTCAATCATAAAAGGTTTTGAGTGAGCCGAATTGATTTTACCAATGTTATTAGAGGACGGCATTCAGACTTAACTGCCTGGTGGCTTTGCTGCAATTTTTTTTTCTCGCATTCTCGACACTTCGATTGGGGAGATATCGCTGTTCTAAGAATTCGCTAAAACATCCAGTTCATTCAGGTTTTTTTTCCCCCACCCCATGTGGGACTGGACTATTATTTCAGTCCAAATGAAGTGAGCGTAGGATTGGTGTCTTCATAAAGCTGGCGGTGCTTGTGGGTGGATTTTGTTACTCTGACAAGAGGCAGGCCGGTGACCCCCCCCCCCCACCCTAACCCCCAAACGAACAAGCTCCAGGCTGTAGCTTCACATTAACAGAAATCAGAGTGATAACAATCTAAATAAGTGCGTAAATCCTGAACAACTTCTTTGACGCGTGAACCTTGTAATAGCTCAAACAAATATTGTACCAGCCACAGGCTCGAGTATTCGGAGACTCTCGGAGACTCATGCGGCAACCTTACCAGTTTCAGAAACAGATCTCTGAGGCAGTTTATGAGGAAGTCGACGTGATCCCGCCAGGTGTAGCGCCGTCAGACGGTTCGCGTGGAGGAGCGGCGCAGGTTTGCGGGCCCAAGAACCTCAAGCGCTTCTGCATTGCTTTTTCTCCTTTTTCCTTTCCTGATGTTGCACTCTCCAGGTGCAATTCATTTCACCTCACTTGTGTGAAAAGCAGATCCTCTTGGCAGCTTGTCATGTCATACCTCACTTTCGACAAGACAGACGGAGAGAAGGAAAAAAAATATGGCTGACAGGCTAACGGGAGATGAACCTCGAAGGTTGTTCCAAGAATGTGTTCGACACTAAATAGTACAGTTTGGGAGCAGCCTTTTATCTGAGGAAAGAATGTCGCCCCCCCCCCCCCAAAAAAAACGCTCATAACACTTGAGATTATATTCCATTGTAAAAACCGGGTTAGAGCTGCTGCTAAGGTTACGTAGACTAACTACATGCAACGAAAAAAGGAGCCTTCCGTGTGGATGAAACGTTCAACATCTCATGCCTGCCATGAGCTTCATTTTTACGACCCTACTTTTTTGTGGCAAACAAAAAAAAAGACAATGAGGTGAAAATAAACTTAAACTCGAAAAAACAATGCGATTGGGAAACAAGATGTGAACAAACAATGCACGTGTCCAGTTCATCCATCACAATTAGGGACACGACTGCACTAAGGAGTAGACTTCACCCATTAAAAGGGAGTTTGTCTTTGTCCCTCACCCAGTGCTAGAGTTTGAGGAGGGGTATGAACAGGCTCGAGACGTTTGGTCTTTACGGCGGCGAACGCTAGCGGGTCCAAAATGCCGCCAAACCCAGATCCTTCGGAGTTGTCTGTTTAAAGAAAGAGAGAACAAATTCAGTCAAGGGTTTGAGCGCTCTTCTTTGAATTCTCCTTCAAAAGGAAAGTGTGTGACATGTTGGTAAATAGACTTTTTCCCAAACAAATGATACCTGACATGGTAATCTACACCATCCAATAATCTCCGTAATCTTTTGAATGTCAGTGAAAAGGTGACACGGAACAGTGAGCAAACAAGACAATATTTACATTTGGGAATATGAAAGGGATTACTTGATTATACAAACAATTGCTGATTAATTGTTATATTTGTTTTTATTATTTATGCTGGTAAATGTTTTGCTCCATTTTTACTTTTGAACTCCTCACCATGAATGCCAATCATGTGCTCCAGGATCAGCACCCTCTCGGCCAGGATCTTCAGGGCCTCTCTGAGCTGCTGTACGGCCTCTCCCTGAAAATTAACATTAGTGTTAGTTCCGGATTATCTTACAGGTAAGGTTGAGAAAAAAAAAAAAAAAGTGCGTCTCTCACCTCTTTCAATCCTGCTCCTGGCTCTCCTTTTTGCCCTGGTGCTCCCTGAGAAACATAGCGAAATCATTTTTCATCAAGAACTGTCTGCGTTGTGTGTGAGTGCCTGTTTTTGTTATAGACTACACCAGTGGAAGGTGTTTTTCCCTTAAAAAGATAACCAATGAAAATGCGTCTGTATGTGTGACCTAATTTTATACTCACGTGTAGGCCCTGCTCGCCTGTCACCCCTGGTAAACCCTGATAGAGAGAAAGCCGAAGAACATTTTAGTCTTATATGCACATTCACCAGCTCACATTCTTTAGTCCCACGTGCTATTCTGCCTCTTCACCAGATCTCCATCGTCTTAAGTCGCGCTAGCGGAGGAAGCGGATCGGGTTTAAAGGCAGGGGGCCCAAGACAGAGCCATCTACAGAGGGGACTCGACATGGCTGCCCTGATTAGTGAGGCCCGGCCTTGCACTTGGTGAGAGAAGAGGATTAGTCACAGCTTGGAGAGAGAGTCTTTGAAGAGCAGCCCGCTCACCTTTAATGTGTTTAGGGTTGCATGACAACGGGGGCAATTTACTAAACGTGGAACAAAAAGCATTTGATAACTCGGCAGAATCAAAAATGTTCACCCAGCGTGCTAATCCAATAATGAGGATGTTTCGTTTAAAGCAGCCTCACCCTTTCCCCCAGATCTCCTTTAGGCCCAGGATCCCCAGGCTTCCCTTGGAGGCCCTCCTTGCCCTAAGCAGAGAGCCACATTTTTAGGATCATATTTGTACTGATCAGCAGTCGGCTCTCATTGACAGGTACTCACGTCTTGTCCCGGCAGGCCCGGTATGCCTGCAGGTCCTCTCGGTCCTACAGAACAAGCAGTGTTACTCACCAAAACATCACATTTAATTCAGTAGATTTAATACGGTTTGATTGAATTTAGAAATGATATTGTACTGAAATAGTCAGTCTTACATATACGCACATAACATCTCTCTGTTTTGAAAGTTAGTCATGTTTTCCAAACTTCGAAATATTGCATTTCTTGTTAGGATTTGAAAGAAGATTTTGAGTTTTTTTTTTGCAGTGCATGGCCACACAATGTTGACTTACTACAGGAAGTTGAAAAGGTCAAAAGCTTAAAGGGAGATTTGAGATAATGTTTTATGAACTGTGTCAGACTGAGGGGTCCCAGATTGGAAATATCCATACCTGAGGGGCCGGTGGGACCTGTCGGACCGGTTGGCCCGGCTATGACCTGAGGAGCAGGGAGAGCTGTACGGGCAGGGAAGTCCTCTGGGAAAAACAAAAGGAGAAGTTAAAACGGAAAGCTATACATCTAATACAATGAATACCGTGATGATAGATTCAAATTAAACATTAGTACCTGACCGAGAATTGTTATATTGTTATAACAAGGGGTGCATTTACAATTGATCAGTTACAGTATCAGATGTCAAATTAAATTTACAGTTAAACTACATTTCTATTCATGCTTTCATTTTAAGTCGGTTTCACTCAATTCTACAAGTTATTTATGTAACAGTAGATACATATACTAAACAATACATATGTGGCCACATGTAACCTGACCTGGGGGTACCCACTATATATATATATGAGAGGTTTTATACATCTTTGGCATTTAAAATATAAACATTAAAAACCTTTAAAACTGTTGTTGCCCTTGTCCATTTACCTGCGATTCACGGTGAACTGATATTGGGTTGTTTTACCGGACTAACACTGGAGTTAAGACATGAAGGGTCAACAGTCAGCCTGCAGAGTTTCATCAGCAGCCAACAGTAAGATTAACTCTGCTCTGACAGTGATGGACAGGGACAGCTGGCCCGTGTGTAGGAGGTCCCGTATAACGCAGCAATATGTACTCCGATAAATCTTTATGGAAACACATGAATGAAGTGGAAGTCTTGCTTTGTTCTCAGCATGTAGGGTATGTGAAAATATGCCTGTAAGCATAAATTGTGTTTGAAACCATGCCACACTTCCACTTCCTCTCCACTTTACCATCTGCTCGGGGTCAGTCTTCCCCCGTGTGCTGAGACAGAACTGCTACATTATGGCTCCGCTCCGCAGAGAGAAGGAGTCTGGAAGGAGCACATTTCTATCTGGAACCAATTTTCTAATGTTATAGTCTCCTCGAGTCTGGCTGACTCCCCGAGAAACTCCGCATGAGTGGCAGACTATCTCCTCCCTCGTTCCTAGCCAGCCCAGCGCCTTGGCCGCGGGCCACCGCCTGTTCCCCCCGAAACGCAGACTGTTGTGCTGACAGCTTACAAATTAGGTCTGATTTACAGCCAGTTGCCCCCCCCCCCCGCCGCTTACATGGTACCACAGACCCAAATCTGCATAGCTCCAGAGCCGCAGACACAGTCACGGGCTCAGAAAGGCAGACCGGGCCAAAAGCCTAATCAGAGCCAGAGGCCTCTGTGAGGTAATCACGACAGTGTGGACTTCTACTGCCTCCCTGTGGTAACTTCAGGGTTTTAAAGGGACATCGGCCCATCGGTCTTGTTCTTACATCTTCACAACATGGAACAACCACTGCAGCGGGAGCTACTAGCTGCAGAGGCGGTTTTGGGATTGAACATTGGCAGGTTCTGATGAGTCTGTCTGTGGAACGCAGGGACATGCAGTCGCAAAAAAACAGAGGGCTACATTAAAGATCAAAATGAAGGCCGAAGCTGGAAGATGGGTCGAGCTCCGAGTGCTCATGCAATCAGGATGTAACGAGTGCCGTCGACATGTCGGTGGACCCACCGCGCGACGCTGTGCGGCCCAACACATCTGAAGATTTCAAAGTTGCACGCGCTGAAGGTCATTCATTCATGAGTTTCCTTGTGTTGACGGATGTCTTCGGGATTTGAGCTAATCAAGAAGTCAGCTGGATTCCATTGGATCTGACAAACTAAAAATCCCGTAATATGATTTTCTAGCCGATTCAGCCGGAGTTAATCCTGTGAATTACATGCTGGTGTTTTTGGCTCCACTGTCGGTGTTGCAGTAAACAGTGGCACAGCGGCAGCAAAACACACGCGGAAACAATTACGCTAAATCTAAGCCAGCCCTCGGTGGGAAAAGAAACAATACTCTCGCCGTTACCAACTGAAGTCAGTCACTTAAAGCTAAAGGCACATATTGCTCACATAAACACTTGCTAACAGCTACCAGTATGCCTTAGTCCCCCGTGCCTCCACCTGCGGCCCTTTCTTACTTACGGGACGGAAATAAGCATGCGGTATGTGATGGCGAGTGAAAAAACGGTGAAACCAGACATGCATTATGGGAGGACCTGTGAAAGGGGACCTGTGGTTCTGGCATCCATTTGAGCCATACCGAAACTCACCGCTTGAGGGATTCTACAGTTGTTTTTGGGGCCATAAGTGTCTCACGTGTAGATCTTTCTCTATTATGTGCTCGTTTGCGGAAAGTTTGGTCCCCATTTGGGAGGTTACATTCGCAGTAGAACGGACTACACACCTTCGTTGTCGACGTGAAAGACATCACCCCGCGCCCGGGCTGGAAAAGAGCTCGAACCCGGAGGGCCCGGTTGACCGGGAGGGCCAGGTAGACCCCTTCCTCCAGGTAAACCTCTGTCCCCCTGAGGTCCTGAACACCACACGAAAACACAATTCACAAGTATTCACATATTTAAATATGCAGATGAGATTTAAATGTATGATGATGGTTTACCGGTGGGTCCAGGAACGCCAGGTATTCCGGCTGGACCCAGAGGTCCCACAGAGCCAGGAAGTCCTTGAGGTCCAGCGGGCCCTGGGGGTCCTACCCCTCCTGGTAATTCAAATTTAAAAAAGAGAGAGTCAGAGGCAAATGTATAGTTCAAAAATATTTAAAGGGACACCATAAAGGCTAGAAAATATATATAAAAAAACATATGGCCTGTCGTGTGTCCAACCAGAATATGGTTGTATTATGATAATACAAATAATATAATAATATTCTTATTGTAAAAACTGTTGCTTAGGTATATGCTCCATCAGCAGTATTTGGCTGGAATGTCATGATCAAATGTACGACACGCAGAGCTCCGAACAAATAACTTTTTTCACTCCTGATAAAAAAATATTATTTACGATGAATTCTTTGATCAATCCATTTTTGGACAAATGAACCTATTGATTAAGTAACCCACTGTTTCCAGTCACTGGTTAGACAGGAAAAGTGTCAAAGTAGTACATCCATTCAGAAATTATAAATCCAAACTGTGCCTTTAACCGCCGAATACTCCAAGCATATAACCTAATGGCAAGAAAGCAGCGCATCGTCATCTCCGCAACATTTTCAGTGGTGCGTTGGCACCTGGTGGCAGGTAGGAGGGCGGTCCAATGGGAGTGGGTTCAGATGTGTCCACCTCATTGTCCGATGAGCGGTTGGCGGTCGGCACGGAGGGACGCCCCTCTTCGAACAGCCGGATCTGGAACGAGAAAACAGAATCCAAGGCGACCGCGCGTGAATCCCCGGCGCAGGGCTCGTCTTCAATGCGCTCACAGGTTTACGCAAAGGACGCTCTTTACCTTCGACTCGATGGCGCTTATTCTGCTGCTCATGTCGGTGAAGCCGGTACAGTTCATGCACTCTGTGAGAAAGAAACACAGACAGGGACGTGCTTAGTCTCCGCGCAGCCAGCGGCGGTTATACATGCATCTCCCTCCACTCGTTCCTTTCTGTGTTTATCTTTGTCCCTTGGCACCATCGGCAGGATCTCTCTCGTACCAGCCCCGATCATTTATTGGGAATCCTCGCTTACAGTAAATCGTGCCACTCACTCGCAGGAAGAAGTATTATCCCGCCCCTCATTAGCCCATCTCTCTCTCTCTCTCTCTCTCTCTCTCTCTCTCCTATAAGTCCTATAAGTCCACATCCTCCGCTACATAGCAACCCCACACACATTGACTGTAACGATGTTGTTCTCATTGACTGCGACCACTTATAACTGCATCAATTATCTTCTTATATATTCTGTATTTATTCTTAATCCCATGAAAACCACCGCCAACCAGCCAACTCCTGTTTGATTTTGAGTCAGTCGAGGTGGTCTCCCTCTGGAAGGATGCACGAACCCCCTCCACGAACAAAAGAGACGCCACCTCTAATGCCCTTGAGCAAGGCACCAAGCCCCATCTGCTCCCCGGACGCTCTCAGCTGTCCACTGCTCTGCGGCCTTGCATGCGCCGCAGATGGGTCAAATGCAGAGGTCATCATTCTAATTCTAATTAATGTTTGATATAAGCTAAAAGGTCAAGGCCTTTCTTCAAATTTAAGATATAGGTTTGTGACACATTTCTTAAGCTATGCTGTAAATCAGCTGTAAACCTACGGCCCGCGGGCCAACTGCGGCCCGCTGTGCAGTTTGAGCTGGCCCGCCGAGACCCCCCCGTCGACAACTGACTGTTTTGGCATTTCAGCCAAAGTTTGGACATCCCTGCTGTAAATGTATTGGGCCAACTAATTGGACATGGACAATTTTAAGTTCACATGGTGATACAGGGCAACATTATCATAATCGCATATTTTACAATTTCACGTGTTTCGATTTGTTGTTTTATCTTTTTGATTATAAGGTTTTGACATTTATACAGTTTGAACCTGCAACATACGTATGTCCCTTATTGGAATTCATTCTTGCCACAAAGCTATTTTCGGTCTGTTTTAAAAACTTTGGTCATCTTTCTTTTACAAATTATACCATTCTAGCCACCACTCGGCCGCAGATACCCAATATGTTGCTGTGCAGCAATTGTGGTTCCTTTACGTGAGCTGTAACCTAGAACCCGAAACACAAACATAGCACAGTTTTACAAAAAATACCAAAATCTGAGTCTTCCTCTGGTCCACGGCTCATGAGAACTGCGGAATGTCAGCTGTCCGTCCCCCGGATGGGACCCACCCACATTGTGGCCATGGCAGGGATACATAGATGGGGGACAACTGGTGCTCACAAATAACTAACTCACAACAAAATGACCCAAACAGCTCTGGGCCGCCGAAATCATCGTCTCCAACCAGCGGCAGCCGCTGAGGTTCCTGCGTCACTGAAATACGGCCGCGGGAACGTCTGGGCCATGTCTGTGCGTCTGCTGTCATCTACATCCCGTCCGCTGGCGTGTCCGCCTGCGCGGGTGCGGCTTGTGAATGCCCCGTCTCAACATCTTGACTCTCGACCTGGAGTTCGGCCACAAACAGCAATCAACAGCTCAACCGGGAACACATTCCTCCGGCTTCATCGGGCCAAATACTGAGGGCCGCTCCACCGCCGAGACCAAGTGTCCCCACATGTGCTGTGACCGACTGCGCCGAGGTTTCCTCAGGGTTCACAGCCGCACACCAAGGACCATGGGCAATCACTGGCTACGCCACGCCAGGGCACTGATGAGCTGATACGCCTTCACCCCCTCCGCAGTTATTCATCGCCACTCCAGAAGACGTCTCCACCCTCTGACGCTCGTACTCTGTGTTCTATACAGTACACCCATATGTGTTCTGATCCAAGTGTTATTTTATGAGGATTTTGTGTCGTCTTTTTTTTTTTTTTACAAAATGAAACGCAATATCCATCATAAAACAACCTGCTTTGTCTGATCACCGCTTTGGTTCCAGGTTGAATTATGTGGCTACTTGATGGATTGTCCAAAAAAAAAAGGAAATGTCTTCATATTTTTTCCTCAGAATTAGCATAATCGGCAGTTGGCACCGCTGCACGCGTCAGTGGTGACTAGCAACATATATATGGTTGATCATTTTCACCCAACATTTCAACAAGCCTGAGAGGATTGACTTTTTCCGCAAAAAAAAAAAAAAAGCCTTGCAGCTGCTTTGCTGTCAGAGAAAGGCTGTCGACAGAGAAATAAGTGTCGTCTGTGATGGATTTCTGCTCCTTGGGCCTTGAAAGGAGGCTTCCTTAGCTCCATTCCTCACTCACTAACAAGACAACAGGTCCAATCTTCATCTCTTGTCCAAACAGAGCCCGGAATAAGCCAGTCATAACTTATTATGTCATAAACGCACACCACAGTCTACCATGAATGCGACCCAGAGCAAAACAACTGCAACTCTTTCCTCGTAGGAGGAAGGTGGGACTTCTTTTTCTGCACTTGGAATTTAATTACGTTGGGTCAGAAAACCAAACTTCCGCTGGGCTCGAGTGGATGTTCAGAGCGGGACCGCAGTTATGGGGACTGTTTGGATCCATAATTACACCATGGCAACATAGGACATGGTTATTTTTCTTGGACCGCTCTCAGCTCATGGGAAAGAATCGGAATCCTGTTGTCTTTAGCGGGAAGCAAAATAAACTAGTGGAGGACTAGTGAACATTTCTGCTCGAAAACGAAGGACATCTATTACGAGCAGTTATTTCAGATCGTAGAACATCAAGGATAAAAAATGATACCAGAACTTGGAGAAGTAGATTCCCCACATACAGCGGAGGCAAGTGAAAGAAAGGTTGGTTGATTGAAGACGATGCACTGTAATCGCATCAGATTGCTGTGTAATGCATCATGTAATTCAATTACATGACAATAAATAACATGGTGCGGAAGCAAATCTGGCATTAGCGTTGAGCTCAACAATTAAGTCTGGCGATGAACGGTGACAGAGGAGAGAATACTTGGAACGCTCTGGATCAGACTCCCTCCAGGCAACGCACGGAGTGCAAATAAGATAAGGAATTTCTTGGAAGAGAAATCATTAAACACCCGGAGAGCCAAAACAATGAGTATTTATCACTGCGGGGGAAAACTTTGAAAAGCACAATTTAATGAGTCATCCCCCTGCCATCACTGTGTAATCTACAGTGCAAGACAGGACAGGCTATTTTGGCAAGACTGCAAGTCAGACTGCAGACATTGTCAGTTGAGACAGCTACATTTCCCACATTACACCTGGACGTAGATTAAACGAATCACACGTGCATGCACACACTCACGCGCACGCACGCACGCACGCACACACCCGCAATTTGATAAATTGCAACATAGTCCTAGGAATCACTCCCATATGTGTGTGTGTGTGTGTGGGTGTGTGTCTGTGTGTGCGCTCGAACGCCCCAAACCACAGACAGACAGAGCTGGCTGCAGCCCAGGAGCCTGTTGTGTGTCGACCCCAGCCAACAAGTGGTCAGCTATTGCTGGCCCGGAGAACAGCTGGCATAGAAACCCCCCCCCACACACACCCCCCCCCCCCCCCACACACACACACGCACACACGCACGCAGAATGTCACAAACTCTCTCACTCACTTAATCACACACCCATGTTGACTGCGGTGGCTGGTAGCAGGCAGTGAACGAAAAGGCTTTTTGTCCACAGTGGGACCGTTAAGCATTTTTCACCATGATGCCAGCTGACAGGCCAAACGCTACTTACATAAACTGAACTCTTTACAAGTCACACATATAAAAACTGGACATTTTCATGAAGGCCGCCATCACATTTGAAACACGACAACTGACCTAATCTAATCTCTTTCTATCCGCAAACTTCCCATGATTCCACCATGCAATGCATCCCCTCGTGCGACCACGCCGCACCGTCCCGCTTTTAAGTGGAGACGGCGCGCGACCGCTCTGATGCCGAAATGTTAGAGCGAACGCATCAGTCACAGTGAGAGACGGAGCGGGCCTGCTGGTGCACAGACATGTGGTCATCGCCAAGCCATGAGGCGATGCTGTGTGAATCTGGCGAGGAGAGGCGACTGCCCTGGGATCCGCTGACATTTTTGAGGTCAAAATGGCTTTACAGCGGTGTCTAATGAAATGGAGAGAATAAACAGGGTGGAGACGCAGAGAGAGGAAAGGAGTGGCAGAACATGCCTGCTTACAAGTCATATCAGAAATATTATAATTACCAGATGAGAACACATGAAAGTCATGGCAACAACTATAAATATAGAGGGCTCCATCTGCCCTTAAATATATTTATGTCACCTCTGCACTTCTCCAGTGTGGGCAACATGCCGTACATGCAAGTTCCATTTGCGACGCTTGTTGTGTTCTGTGCAAAACTCAGACCAAATGACTGGAAAAGCTTGTTTTTTTTCCGACCAAGACAGCCAAAAACATTATACAACCTCCACTGCCCACAACATAAACCTGCAGATAACGCCGACCAATGGCGCTCTCTTTGACTTCAGGACCTTTTTCTTTTTTTTTCTTATTTTTTTAGGAACCTTTCTAAGATATCAGGGACTTTGCAGGCTTCACTTTGACCAAACAGATGTGAGCCTAATGCAGAGATGTTGAGAACCAGGAGGAAACCAATGGGAAGGTGGTGGGGAAAAAAAAAGAAAAACAACAGAGCCTCATCCATCACGAAGAAATCATCGTGAGCATCGTCTAGCGCCCGGCAGGTCAAAGGTCACAGCCAGGGACGTAACAGGAATATGAGCCATATCCTATATAAGGGTTGGGGTCTGATAAGCAAATATGGGAAACGGTCTATTTACTCAACGGATAAGAGAGAGATCTAAAGGACTTGTCTATTTGAAGTAGGATGCAGTGGGTATAAAGCACAGAAAACACAGAAGATAAAGAGGCCAGAGGTGGCAGGAATAATCAACGGAAGAAGAGCGGAGGCACGTATGGGAATGAGAGCAAATAGTAAGAGGAAAAAATTCGGATGAAATGATCTAATATTTTAATGAGTTTTGTAGACACACTTCACCTATTTATTTCTCATCCAGCCGCAAGGGGGGGGGGGGGGAAACTGTCACAGCTGTAGAATTAACAACTTTCTGCCACCTAATTATTGAATAAAATTCATCATTAACTCACACGCCCAGCATAAAATTTCCCTTCCTGAGCTTTTGCGTGACGTCAGGGGTTACCTCTCACCGGCGGAGGGTCCTGGCACTAATTCCTTTTAAGATGTCTTCTTTTCTCCCCTACACAGACATTTCACGCAATCCCTGCCGTTGTGCGCGCAGATGGACTTTGGGGGTGCTGCTGGGATGGAGCCGGGAGGAGGTGGAGGAAGGGGGCAAGGGCCAACAGCAGGGAAATTACCAACACATTTCTCTCGAATGTGTTCCATGCCGTCATGTGTTAACACAGCTCTGCTGAGAGCAAAATGTAAATCCTGAGATGCACTGTGCATGGCCAGCGCGGACCAGACTTGTCAGGAATATTTTGACAGGTCGGGGTGTCAACCCAACGTATTCAAGAAAACACCCACTTCCCATTCGCAAAACACAGGACTATCCCGGCTTTGTGACCAGCTGGGGCTTGGGAGTTTGGCCGCAAGCTTGGCGACGTTTCGGTGTTAGAGCGTTGTACTGTATAAGGACAACACTTAAAGCCGTTTCGGAGTGTGTCCGGAGCGCCACGCAACAAACACAGTGGGCACACCAGAATCCTCAATTTAAAGCCCCGGAACGAGGAAGTCCACAGCAATTTCTGTCTAGAAAACTACTCAAACGACCAAACATGTCTCTGTTGATAAACGAATCAAATAACTACCAGAAGGTTTCAGCTGCAAACATTTCTAGGACTGCGAAACATCTGTTTGATCTCAAAGAGGCTACTCTCAAATCCCAAAACCCACGGACTGCATACTCCGTTCATGTTTTCGCATTGATTCAAGCGCAGATGTGGCCTCAATAATAGATCGTATAGTGTGCCTGCATTAAAAGCGAAAAAAAAAAAGTGTTTGGGTTCATTAACGGTTACACAAAAGCAAACCGTGATGCAGAAAATGATTCAGTGAGATCAGGAAAAAAAAAGGAAACAAGAATGTATGCAGAGGTGGGAGGAACTCCTCAGCTTACACGGGCTTAAATCCGACTCTGTCTTTTTTTTTAATGTGCCCCGTCTCTACATCTCTGGAGGGGCCTCAGGGGCCTCTGAAGTGGAGCCAGAATCCCATCAAACTGAAACCAGAGGTGATGTCATCTTCGCCGGTCCGCGGGCTGTCCTCGCGCGCTCGCTGTGATAAGACAACTGGCCCGCAGCCCCCGCTGCAAGGGCTCGCTGCGGCCGTGGCCTTCACTTCGTACACTGCTGACGTGAGTTCAGCCACTGAGCAAAACAATGCACGCTTGAAGACACACTTTGGGAATCACACTTGTTGTTTTCTGGCTGTGCGTTAGATGGGAAGATTGTTACCACTCTCATGTCACGTTTATTATAATGTCTATTGCACTAGAGCCAGAGGATGCTTAGGATGTATACAGGAAATAGAGGGAAACGCTGAGGCTGAATCTGTCCAAAAATGTGCATATATATATATATATATATATATGCACATATATGTGCATATATATCATTTATGTTTCATCAATGTGTAAAATTACCAATTTCCCTTTATCAGATTTAAACTCAACAAATAATGTCAATAATTTCCTATTGATCCTTCAAAGATATCTTTCCTGTAGTGCTGAACTACAGGAGTTTTTAAATGCAAACAGTTCTTATAAAACCCCAAACAAAGGTTTGTCCGAAGAAGCAAACAAAAGGTTTAGGCGGAAAAACCAAAAAATGTTCCCCTGTCCTTTGAGCGCCATCGAGATCGATCGTCATTTTCCGTGCATTCCCGATATACTCGCGATGCCGTCTCGGACTTCTTTGTGTCGTGCGGAGCCACTCTCTGCTCCGTGGCTGTCGTACGACTTGAGCGCGGTCATGTACGGTACAGAGACCTGGAGTGTCACGCTCATTAATCTCATGTGGGGCCACTTTCCCACAGAACCGGCTCTCTGCTCCGCTGCCGTCTGGGCAGCGGAACAGCAGCTGGAGTCCTGCGGGACAAAACCACTCCTCATTACACTCCCCCCCCCCCCCCCCCCCCCCCCCCGCCCCCCCCCCCCCCCCCCCACACTTTCTGCTCCTTAATTATTTCTGCACAGCTGCCTGTGCCCTGCCAACTCGAACACCTTGCTGTTTATGTGCCCTGGCCCCGACTCTCGCCCCGCTTTGTCTTCTGGTTCGCTAACGCTGACACACTGACCCCTCCCTGCCAGCTCTCCCTCTCTTCGGTGTGAAGCCGACTCACTGGGACATTGCGCCTTTGTCTCTCAGGTCCGCTCATCGAGTCAAACCTGGCCCGGGCTCTGTCCATATGGTGGCGATAAACATTTCAGCGAATGTTACATAAACAGCCAGCTTACCTCTTCACACTCCTGCAACCACTTTGGTCTCAAGTGAACCCTAATCTCTGGCATTAGAGACTCAGAGGATTATAGCTGTGAGTTCATCTTTGCGAAGAAATAATATCCACCGCCGGACAAATAATGGTTTCCAAAGGCTTTGCAATAACGTCTGCGTTTATCCCTGTTCTGTGCGTTTGTCTGAACTCAGGGTAAATCATGGCCATCCAAGTGCAACAATGAATAATTCTGCAAAATGGAACAAGGTGTGGTAATGATGACCAATAGGCATAACTTGCTCATTGAGGTAACTGTTGGTGTTGGACAAACGTGGAAAAGGCCTCGCCAGTTTTTTTCGATGACATACCAATTGCTGTGTATCCGGACGCGAACCAAGTTGGTGGGTGTACTACATCATTTCAATTTCCAGTGTCACTATGGTTATGTGCTACAGGTGTGTGTATATGACATTATTTATTTAATCAATCATTAAATTCATATCCTTTGATGCAATGAAAAGAAAAAATATATATATATCCATCTAGGTTTTACTCGACTGTGCAATGTCTGCTGTGAGACCTCAGAAACTACCTGGCACAGGTGTGTGCAGTTCCAAATCACGTCATGTGAATGAGATGAAGGCAAATGGGATGCCAAATGGGTGTGAATATTTATGTCAATGTGATATTTCACTTCTGGCTTTCTTTTAATAAATACAAATTCTGTTTCCACTTTGTGAGTAAAGACTTGGGATGGAAGATTGATGATGATGAATCTGTCCTAAATTTTGGGATAAGGCTGCAGCATAACAAGCAGCGGGGTACAGGCAGCCCTACATTAGCCTTCCACCGCCCACCCACTCCGTGGCTTCCTGTGACTGTGGTGGCTGACCCCTGGATGAAAATGTTAGTCCTCACTGGGCCCAGAGTCTGGCCAGACTACCGCCCACTGTACAAGCCACTCAGCCGAGGACCTATTCTCATTCATTCCATTGACTGTAATAGCCGTGAAGATATTCGGGCAAAACTGCCCGTGTGTCTGCACATACCCACACACATTTACACAGAAAGAGAGGTTGTGATTTTAATCTTCACAATTGCAGGCTGGAATGCGTGGCTGTGAGAGAAAAAGGGCCTTCAGGACCCCTTTTAACTGATGCTTTACTGCAGCCCGTACTCTGACAAGAACTCCGAACTTTCTGTCTTAATCCAAAGCCACTTTGCAATCGCATCAAGCGGACGACAGCTGCACAGTAGCACGATTAGCAAGCTACCCGTTCACAGACCACCAAACGTTCGAAAAAGCACCGATGTGGGAAAAGCTGCCTGGTTGCCACTAAAAAGTCACAGATGGGTCTGAACAAAACACATGGCCCTTATTTCTCTGTTCAAGTTAATTACCCAACCCCTGGCATCACTGTCGGAAATTCCTCTCGTCCAAGTCTTTGAGAAATCTGAGTCACACGAAAGAAAAAAAGGAAGAAAAAAGAAGAAAAAAAATGGTGATAAGAAACTCACCTTCACGACACTCTTCTCCCAGAAACCCGGGGCAACATCTCCACTCCAGTGCCGTGACTTGTTTGTAGGTGACCCTGAAGGACGGCCGGATGAGGGTCCTGTAGCTGGAAAAACGACACATGGCAGCTGACTACAGGGGCACATGAGGGCAGAAACACAAATGCGCAGGCACCTTCAACAGCCACATATTGTATTTTAGTTTTCTGAAGGGAATTTCTTCCTTTGTGCGACGGTGGACATTGGAGTGGAGACTTGAATTTGGGGAAGGGAAGAGAATGATCCATGGCTGAATTTGACGTAGGAAAGTTGCAATTACATGTATTTAATTTGACTATTTCCATTTTACACAACTCTGTATTTCTGACACACAAAATATTATTATTGTGATGTGTATGATTTATGTGATTTATGTGCCAGCGTGTTGCCCGTTTCTGACTGCCTTGTTTGGACTTTCTTTGTGTCAGACCTTTTGGAACACCAGTCAGGACCATGTTTTTCTTTTTTTTTACACATGCCTGGTGTCCTTTGTAAGATCTGCCTTTTGAGTCTCTGTTACCTGCCAGTTTTACAGAGGCGCTAGGAGAGACAAAACACCTCACCCAGAGTAAGGATGCATGGATAGATGCTCCACTCCTCCTACCAGTCATCTGATTTATATCAGCCGAATGAAAACAAACCAAATGGCATGGTTTTGCAGTTGTAGTTGTAGTGGGACTATCAAGTGCACTCTCTCCCCTGTCATTAAACCAAGGAGCCTGGCATTTCCAGCTGGATAAAACCTCTTGGTGGACTTTTCCAAGATGGCTACAGAGTGGCACTTGTCTTTAAGGACTTTGTTAAGCACCCGGAGAGCCTAAATCCGCCCCTGACATCACCGGAGTGTGCCTAATATCCACATCTGATCCACAACATCAAAAATGGTGAATCACATACCTGATGACTTTGGAACAGGGTCCGGGCCAACGGCAGCCCTGAAACACTCTCTGCACGGTGGTTTCTGTCCCATTGTGCACCTGACAGGAAACCGTTTTGGAAACAGTGTACTGACACCAGTTCCTAAAACACACATGAAATACTCTCCATTCTTAAAACTCAGTAGCAGCATACCATACAAAATAACGTAAATGCACATGTTAATGTGAATCAAATACACTGTGTCCGGATTTTGAAAATTGATTTTGCTTTACTGGATCATCAGTGAAAAGGGGATCATGTCCCGCTGCGCTCACCTGAGTTGGGTACGGGACCCGGTACCTGGTGGTCCAGTGCCGCCGCTCTGTTCCGACTTGATGCGCTGCCGCTGGCCTCTGACGCCTGGAAAGTGGTACACAAACCCCGTTCCCACCGAGGGAGAGACTAAAGAGATCCACATGCACAGCCCGTAGAGTAATGACACAGCCATCGCCTCCTTTTGATTTATCCCTGATACAAAAACGTCCGCAAATATCGACGAAGTGGATGTAAATGTACGGCAAATCCGTTCTTTGAGAGATCTACAGTCAATGGAATAAGAAGCGTGCGACAATCATCTCGCCTTCCTAGAAACAGTCTTGTCCTCTCATGAGCTCAGAATGAATGGCCCGCTGCCTCTTCCTATAGATTAATGTGGCTTTCTGCGGTTTGACACAGTGCCGAGGAGCGTGGAGTCAAATATCCAGCGTGCGTAAAAAGCGCGCCGAGTGCGAGGGGCTGCAGAGAGCGTGCGTAAAAAGCGCGTCTGGTCCCCGGGAACACCACCAGCAGTCACTCAAACGCTCCTATGTAATATGAGCTTCATCCCCACGACTGATGCTCCAAGCCGACTATCCCACAGACTTATGATGAGCATTTTTCTCAGAGCATCTCAGAGCACAAAATCATTCCGATTCGACGCCTCGGTTCGTGCTCATCGCTTTGTAAAAGCAGGTTACTAAACTAACCAAACCCAGGAACTGAGACTACATTTTCAAAGGCTTTGAGGGATAATAAACTGTTAAATAGTTGAAGGAAACATTTTTTTTTTTAATCCAAGAAAGGTTTTCTTTAATATAAACCAATAGAGGAGCATGTCGCATACATCATCTGTACATACCAAAAACATGCACAATTCTAACGACCAAGAAAGTAAATAACCGTGTCCCGTGCGTAACATTTTGACAAGGGACCACAAAATAACCTTGTAAATATTGTTTAGATGTAGATATATATATTGTTTTTACCTCATTCGTTTCGGGCGACAGCGCCCCCTGCAGACGCCCCGGCCCCCCTGCAGCCTTCAGAGAGCAGACGTGTCCCACGGAGGCAGCGCAGCACCGGGAGCAACATGGCAGAGGAGAAGGCGGACGTGGAGATGGCAGAGAACCCGTTGCAACCGTACGTCGAGGCCCTTCGCCAGCAGCTGGAGGGCCAGGACCCCGTCTTTCTGATCGGAGTCATCGTCGCCCTGGCGGTTGTTATCATCACCTGCGGTGAGTTGCGGCCGTCGGTGTTGCTGTTAGCCTGCTAATATTAGCAGAGCAGGCGAGGCCTGTACCGTTAGCCTGGCTTAGCCGCCGAAACGTTTGTTGGTGTCCGCTCGTTGGAAGGCGCCTTTGGTTTCGTCAGTGGGACAGCGCGTGGAGTTTGCTCCATAACGTTAGAATTGCCTCAGAACTTCTGCGCGAATTAGCGAGCCGGGAAGCTAACTGCTAACCGTCTCCCAGTCGCATTCCAATACGCACGTTCTCTGTAGTGATGGAGGTCAGTACCTGACCAACCCCCTTGTTTGTTTGTGTTATAGTTTTCCTAAAGTACTTTTTGAGCAGTAAAACTGTCCGCAGCGCTGTGCTGCTGGTCGGACTGTGTGACTCCGGGAAAACGCTTCTCTTCACCCGGGTGAGTGGATGCTACTACTGTAACGCATGGCCACGTCGTGTTTTTCAAACGGAGCGGAGCTCAGCTGGTGTGACACTTATTGAGCCTGGTTAACCTGCGTTGTCATTTCACACAGCTGCTCTCAGGGAAGTACAAGCGCACCCAGACCTCGATCACGGACAGCAGTGCTCCGTACAAAGCCCAAAATGACAGGGTGAGTGTACCTTTCGGTCCCCATCTGTTTCTCTCGTGGAGGGCCCGGTTCACCTCTGACCCCTGTCCCTCCTCCTCCATCCAGGGCAGCACCTGGACTCTGATTGACCTGCCCGGACACGACAGTCTGCGCCCTCAGTACCTGGAGAAGTTCAAATCGGCGGCCAGGTGAGAACGGGACATGTTGACTACAAATGAATCAACCGAGCATTAACAGATGCATTACCACCACTTATTACCGCTGAGAGCCGAGGACCTGCCGCAGCTGTAGCGCGTGTCCACACATTTCATCCCGTCCCGCGTGTCTTCAGGGCCATCGTGTTTGTCGTGGACAGCGCCGTCTTCCAGAAGGAAGTGAGGGATGTGGCGGAGTTTCTCTACAACTTGTTGACCGACACCGTCATCTCCAGAAATGCTCCGGCCATCATGGTGGCCTGCAACAAACAAGGTGAGAACCGGGCTCTCCTGCAGTCAACACAACGTCAACGACGTATGGCGTTCACCTGTATTTACTGGTGTCTTCGATCGACAGATATCATTTGTCGTGGACAGCGCCGTCTTCCAGAAGGAAGTGAGGGATGTGGCGGAGTTTCTCTACAACTTGTTGACCGACACCGTCATCTCCAGAAATGCTCCGGCCATCATGGTGGCCTGCAACAAACAAGGTGAGAACCGGGCTCTTCTGCAGTCAACACAACGTCAACGCCGTATGGCGTTCACCTGTATTTACTGGTGTCTTCGATCGACAGATATCACCATGGCAAAATCCGCTAAACTGATTCAGCAGCAGCTGGAAAAGGAACTGTAAGTGCAATTCACCTTGTCGTTTGTCATCCGTTTTGCAAGACATATTTACCAAAATATTGTATATTTATACATATTGAAATAGTACTTTTGGGTGGACGGGTTTACAATTGTTTTTACAAGGTTTTGATATTTTTTTAAATGTTTAGGTCACATTCTCCCCCAAATGTAATGTAAATTGTCATTTATTCTTAATTATTTAAATTTCATTTTTTAACTACGCTTGTATTTGTTGTGAGTGAGTCCATCTGCCTCTGCAATTATTCATTGGCAGTAGACAAACGCCTTCTAGGTGCATTATCTCCGCTTTAATTGGTTGGTGTTCACTTAATATGTTTTGCAGGGCCAGCTGATTCACATAAGTGTAAAACAGGGACCTAAAGCCTAGCTTGGACTTAGTTATGGTATAATTAAGAGCTGTGTGTTCTTATTCTGTAATTGTTAAATTGTTCGATCTTAAATGTACACACAGGAACACCTTGCGGGTGACTCGCTCAGCGGCTCTCAGCTCTCAGGACGGCTCCGTGGGAGGCAATCTGTACCTGGGGAAGAAAGGCAAAGACTTTGAGTTCGGCCAGCTGCCCGTGAAGGTAGAGTTCCTGGAGTGCAGCGCCCGTGGTAGCAAGGGTGAAGAAGGGGACGCGGACATCAAGAGCCTGGAGAAAAGCCTGGCAAAATTGTAAAACGATTCCTTTAACATCCTCAAAGGCACAGACTCGGATCACCGCTCGTATCATCCGTCACCTCAGTCATCAAAAGGAGGCATGATGAATGCATATCAGGGGAAGTATATTTAACAGAAGTAACCAGTCAAACGTGGTCCCGTCTGCGCTGATCATCAATGCAAAACATACGACATTAATATAAATAATGAGATGAATTCAGTGGGGAAAAAACAAATATTGTGACATCACTCAGCGGTTTAGCAGGTTGCTCTGCAGTGCTGGGAAATGATCGTGTACTTCTTCGGTTTACACCTTACTGTGAACAACTACTTTAAAATGCTTTTGTTTTAATAAGCTCAGGGAGGTTGGAAGATCTCTAGTCATTGCAATTTCAAAAATAAATATCTTAGGTCGTTTCATGTCTCAACTTGTCTGACCTGAGGAAACACGTATTGAGTTTCAACCGTCATCTTTGTGCCTTTTTTCTAGTGTTCCTGTCGAAGTGTTGCGTTTGTCCGTATAGAATGAATGGAAGTACTGTGTGAAAACATACTAAGGACTCAAACTGCCCAAATTGTAAAATAAACAAGTCAATAATATAAATGAATGCAGAAAGAAATAAATACAGGAAAAAATAAAAGCATTTTTTAAAAAGAAAATAAAGCTTTTCATGGATTTCGGCAAAAAAAAAAAAATCCTCACATATTTATATTGCATCAGACATTTTGTTATTCTTAATTTTGGCAGTTTTTGTCTTCCATAAATACAATGTATTTGTAATGACTGTTTCTCTAGAAAGAACAAAATGTTTGTAGTTGTCTGGCTTATTAAAGAAAAACTGAATTTTGATGCTTTACAGAGAGGCAATTGACATCCAGAGAATAAAAGGAAGGTTTTAAAGAAAAGAAAAGCTGTGTGTAATCATGTAGTGCAAAAAAAAATTCTTTTTCCGTAATGACATTAGGGAGTTGCAGTGTGTCGATTAACAAGACACTGCTTTATATTCATTTAAAAAAAACTACACCCCTGGTTTCAAAAGTACAAGTTTGTGTGAGAACACAGTGCGCTCACTGTTGTGAGAGTGTTTTAAAATCTCTGGTAGCAGCCAGTTTCCATCTGTGCGCTGCTTTCTGTCTGTTTGGCACCTGGTTTGTATTCAAACATGGTTTTATCACTCCATAAAAACAGCCTACATATTTAGACATGAAATGCATTTTCATTTGACTAATGTGGTAGTTTCACTGACCACAAACATGTGTACGTTATATAGAAAAATATGATTACAGTGTCAAGACGGCAAATATGTTTCAAAAGATGACATTTTTATAGGACCTCACACACACACTAAACCCCAGCACCCACATTAAATGAGTGAAGACTGCATTCGATGAGACACATTCCGTTTGTCAAATGGTGTGTTCAAACACTGGTGATATGGTTCGTGCACTCGTAAAGAAAGGAGTACCAGAGCCTTCATTACAACATATAGAACCACACCTCCTGGCAGACAAGCCTCATCTCAAGGAGTTTTTTCCTAAATAATAAAACTCACTCGAGGTCGCTTTTACAATATTTTCTAGGCAACGGCTATAGAATTAGATTGATTCATTTATATATTGCAGCTAATAATAACTTAATGTAATTAAAGTGCAATACATGTGATGAAGTGGCGAACAAATTTGGGACACACTGGATATCTCAGTCACCACAACAGTGCCAAATTCTAAAAGGTCAATTATCACTGCTTATTCAAAACTGATGCGACGGGCTCCAATACTCATAACGCTGTACTGTGATTAGGTACTATCAGAAACAAACACACTGCATTCTCCAAACACTTTGACAACTAAAACCACAGCAAGTCAAAGCAATGTACTTCAATGTCCCAAACAAAAGATAAAAGAAACGCACGTCGCTACGGTGGAGCCAGAGGATAGACAGTCAGAGTGCAGCTCTGATCGGCCACCACCACACAGTGTTCTCCTTTCAGCACAGCAGGGCACAGCCAGTTCACCTTGTCCCCGTGACTGATGCTCAGTTTGGGCCCGACCTCGTCCTGCGTCACTTCCTCTGCAGCCGCCGCCGCCTCATCCTCCACGTCTGCTTCTTGTTTCTCCGCCTCGGCCATCGCCGAGGTCTCTGCTTTGTCCTTTTCTTTCCTCTTTGCCTTGTTCTTACTCCTCCTGCGTTGGGCGGCTGTCACCCTGGGGTTGGCTTTTCCCTCGGGAGCCACCACCGGGTGCTTGCTGAGGTCCCACAGGGCCACCTGGCCGTCATTCCCCCCACTAACCAGCCAGTACGGGTGGGAAGGCAAACTAACAAAATGAGCTTGCGAGGCCCCCTGACTGTGGGCTTTGACTGCGCCCTGCTGTTGCAATTTAGAGCCGCTGCCGATCCGCATCAGATGCACCCGGCCGTCCTCTGCAGCACAAGCCAAAAGGTTTCCACAGCTGGCCACAGAAACGCAGTGAGCAAGCGGCGGGTTAAAAAGCTGACCCGGGCGCTGCTGTTGGTCACCTTCGTCCTCCGCTACATCCTGGAGGTTCAATGTCCAGAGTGGGCGAGTCTTCTGGAGGCCCCACAGCATCACCTGAAGCAACATAATATAATGGAGAAGAACATTTAAAATAATAACAATAACAATAACAATAATAATAATAACAACAACAACAGAAAAAAATAGTAGAGACATGTCACAACATGTAGTCTTGGATGACATGGATTTTGTTCTCCTCTCTCTCTCACCTGCATGTCCAGCCCAGCAGACAGCAGGTTGTTGGGTCTGTGAGGCCTGAAAACCACAGAGGAGCAGATGTTGGTGTGTCTGCGGAGAGTCCTGCACACTTTTCCCCCGGGGAGATCCAGAACCCGCACTGCCCCGGAGTCGTCGGCCACTGCCAAGGCTGAACCCGTCTCGTTCAACGCGATACAATTGATCTCCTCCTCCCCTGAACCCGGATACTCCTCCACGGGGCCCTTCAGGTTCCTGGGGTCGAGCACACTCACCGTGTCCCCGTGGGACACGTACAGCTGGCCCGGAGCGGCGGGTGAAAAGACAACACTCGTGCTGTCCTCTCCACCGCGGAGGGTCAGTCTGCCGGCGATGGCCCCTTCCTGGCCCCAGACTGTCACCTCTCCACCCTCGGAGCCCGAGGCCAGGAGGCCCTCGGGGCCCGGGGAGGCTCCAACACACAGGACGGGTGAGGAGTGGCCCTCGGACCACTGCCTGGCCATGTTGACCCTGCAAAATGTAGCATCACAATGAGAAGACGAACATGTTTGATGGCCATACTTATTACTACAGTAGTCAAAGAAACACCGTGGTATTATCACTTTCTTTAGGATATACGTGTGTGGTTTTTCTTCGTCTTATAACACACATACGATCTAATCTAAATTCATTTCGTTTAATTGCCTACTAATCAAAGATGGTGTTTGTAGGAGAAGAACCAACCAACCTGAAATTAAGTTAAACCAAACAGTCTTCGCTCTGTCTCTGCTAACTATATAGCTTGAAAGCTAATACACAATTAAATGTTTGACAGAAGCTCCAGCTACGCTAACCAACGTGTTGTTGTTCGTGTGCAGATGAAGGGTAATGTTCATCAGAGCAGTGACAGTATTGATAAAAAGAAAATAATAATAAATGTACACTACCTTAACGAGAGTGGTTGAGATTTCAACAGGCTACCATGCGGAGCGGAAGTCGCTGTTTGATTACGTCACATCCGTGACCGGAGCCTTCTCCCTGAGTAGGGTCTGTCAGGCTGTATCGGGTGGTTCACAGGCAGCAGAAGTCTGTGTTCGGAACTGATGATTATGTCTTTAACCACTAACTATTGCTACAGCCAGGATAATCTTTGATCTATGAATATTCTACTGGGGATGGTTGTACGAAGCTGGAGCTAATCGGCATGTTCCCTTCTTTCTTCCAGTCAGGCTTTTGGCACAAAACTCCTCCTCGAATGAGTTCATTGATAAAAACAAATACAAATCTATGGTTTTCACAGGTCATTAGACTCTTAACCTTTACACATAAATATAATATATATATATATATAATGTATTTAATTAAGTTATTAATTATCAAAGGAGTTGGTTTGAAGTGGAGTATTTATCAATCCATTGGGGGAGATCTCCCTGGTAAATTAAGGACCTTAAAAGAGCTAATAAGACAAAAGTGTCCACAATTGGACAACAGTCTGAGAGGGATTTTCCACAATTTAGTAACACAAAATGAATACATTTCAATTAATCTTTAGAGCTAAACTTCATTATTTAGGCTTTGATGAATACATTAATTACAGCTTGTAAGGATTTGACACATGATGCCTGATCAGAAAATAATCCCATCAAATATATCTTATATATTTGTGTTATATGTAGTATATGAAAAATTAACTGAAATTCAAACCAGGTGCGCACATCCTGTGCTTGCTGAAAATAACAAAGCAAAGGTTCTACAGGTCATAAAAAAAGGGGGCTGACCATCGAATCATTGTTCAGCGTAACCCCAACCTTCATTTCCACAATGGCTGCCCACCTCTAATTCATCCAAAGCTGTAGATCTGATGAGTGTGGTCCATTTCTGGTTCAGTGAACAGCATGCCGTACTGCTGCACTGAATAGGGGATGGAGAGGAGAGGCCATAGCTTTCAAACTCTCATCGGAAAGCACACACAAACACACACACACACACACACTGTCAACTCAACATTCAAGTGCTGACACATAGATATCGCCACAAAGCAGCGGCAGTTCTGAGAGCATTGTCGATGCAAGTACTCTGCAGCAATTTTACCCTTCTCTCCTTCCAACCTGTGTACTAGGTGCAATATTCTCCAAGCTGTAATAGTGAAAAGTTAGTGCATCAACATATGAGGTAGGTGGCATCTATTTTTGAATGACATGTGTGTTCAGGAAATTGAGCGCAAACTGAATTTTTTTGAAGGTCTGCTTACTGGGTAAAGCAATAAAAAAAAACAATAGGACACGAAATCACCTTGTTCAGCAGCATGAACAGCAGCTGCAGGCACAAGTAGTGAATTAACACTGCAGCAATGGTTGAGCTGGCAAAATTAATCACATTAGTAACAGATAAAGTAGCTTCCTCTGAAACTGGACTGCTTCCAGAGATTGTTAAGTGAGATAAAGAGTCGAGTTCTGTTGCAGCTAATCTACATTTAAATTAAATTAGATGCGCAATAACCCTGTAAAACCAAAACACCTGCTGAAATTGTTATTAATCATATGTATTTCAATTTAATGCATGAATTGTGAATGTACAAAGAAACACAGAATAAATGGTATAACAGGAAAGTAAATAGTATTTAACACTTTATATATGTAGATTTAATTACATTTTTGTAATGTTACCTGTTTCTATTTCTGAGCTGCTGTAACTCTTAACTTATTAACTGAAATACCCATACTTATGTTCTTTTTAGCTGCACGTCTTTGGGCATTCTATATTTTTCATCTTCACTCTGTTCAGTAGCATAGTGAGGTTCACTGATGAATAGATAAATAAATAAATAAATAAATACATAAATACATAAATAAATAGTTACACTCCAATTAAGCAGGTTCTGATTCTTTGGCTGCACCCAGAAATATTGACACACCAGAGAGCATGAGGTCACCCTATTTCCCAGCGAGGTCAGTGCTTTTCCATAAGGAGCCAAATGGCGTGACGTACAGAGTCCCGGCACTGCTCTACCTGTCCAACTCCGGCTCCTTCCTGGCCTTCTGTGAGGAGAGACTCAGCCCGTCCGACTCTCAGGCTCACCTGCTGGTCATGAGGAAAGGCACCTTCTACAGAAACTACGTGGAGGTCAGTGGTGTTTGCTGGGTCTGAAGTTCCCCGGCCTGTACCCTTAAGACCACATTTCAAATAAATAAAGGTCCGATGCAAAGCAGTTGTTTTTAAAATGAGCAACATGCTGACGAAGCCACTTTGTAACTGAGGTGATTGTCACCGTAAACAAGAAATAAAGTAATAACGTACCATTTGTAAGATGATTTGCCACTATATTAGTGGTGGGAGAAATGTAAATATGAAAAGATAAATATGTAAACAAATAAACAACCAAACCTCAGTGCAACAGTGTTTTCACTGTTTTGTTATGTCACTTGTAGTTTCTTTTCCGCTCCCATACCTCTTTCCTTTTGCTGCTCCAGTGGGAGGACATGCGTGTCCTTGGCACGGCTCTCCTGACAGGCCACCGCTCCATGAACCCGTGCCCAGTGTACGATGAGTTCACAGGTACTCTCTTCTTGTTCTTCATCGCTGTTCTGGGTCACACCTCGGAGTCCTATCAGCTGGTGACCGGCAAGAACGTGACCCGCCTCTGCTACATCTGCAGCACCGACGGCGGAGACACCTGGACCGCCGTCACCGACCTCACCAAGGGGGTCATAGGGGAAACCATTAAAGGTCAGGCAACAGACTTCCTTATTCTAACAATTCATTCTTAGGATTTCACACATGCAAAGTTTGTACGCTGAAAACAATCAAGGTGGGAAATCCTTATGCTTCTTATTTAGGGTGTTACACCAAGACAGAATGAGTACTCTCAATCTGAAAAGTGTTTTAATTTGTGTTTAATTAGAATTTCCTTGTATTTCTATATTAGGCCATCGGTCTGCTCCCACTAGGACCGTTAGGTGTAATAAAATCTAAGAGTTGCCATATGTTTAGCAGTTTGTAAAATAATGCTAATAAATAACAGAATAATAATTAATATACAAAAAAATAAGCGTACCTTTTAGAATCTTGGCCTGGCACACAGTGAATATCTTGATGTCTTCGGTGCTGCGAAAAAAAAATCTAACTAATGCAATCTGACAAAAAAGAAAATCACCCTCGAGTTAAACTGCTCACAGATAAATCATACCGATATCATTAAATCACCACTGTGTCATTTCTTCTCTGCTATTCAGATTTAAGATAAACGCATTCACTTAAACAAATCTGTACTGGGTTGTGTGATATTATAGCATTCAATCAATTGCTTGTATTTGCACTCATATGCAACTGTGAAGATTTAAGTGTCATGTACCGTTTCCTTTTATTGTTATTGTGTCATTTCCCTTTTTGCCTTCCTTCCTGGCAGAATGGGCCACTTTCGCTCTGGGCCCAGGCCACGGTATCCAGCTGAAGTCAGGTCGCCTGCTCATCCCCGCCTACGCGTACCACATCGAGTGCAAAGAGTGCTTCGGTCAGCTCTGCCAGAGCACTCCTCGGGCCTTCTGCTTCCACAGCGACACCCACGGCAGAACGTGGCGGTTTGGGGCGGCGGTGCCCGGCCCGGAGAGCGTGGAGTGCCAGCTTGTGTCGGTGGACGAGGAGGACGGGACCAACGTGCTGTACTGCAACGCTCGCAGTCCTCTGGGCTACAGGGTGCAGGCCCTCAGTGTGGACGGTGGGGCCGTGTTTCAGGAGGGGCAGCTGGTGCAGAGGCTGGTGGAGCCTCGAAACGGTTGCCACGGCAGCGTGGTCGGGTTTCCTGCCCCCATACACCTGGGCCACCATGTTCACCATGACTCACAACAACCCAAACACAAGTGCAGGCACTGGACGTCCTGCACGGGCCACTCCGATCACAACCACTCGCCCTCGCCAAACACCGGCCACGCGGCCTCCCCCGATTTCCTCACCCCCACCTGGGTGGCATACTCCCACCCAACATGGACCACAGCACGCAAGAACCTGGGCGTGTCCCTCAGCGTATTTCCTCGCGACCCAGACAGTTGGCGCGGCCCCTGGGTGATCTACGAGGGCCCCAGCGCCTACTCTGACCTGGCCTACCTGGAGCTGCCGCCCTCCCCCGGAGCACCACCCGCCGTGGCCTTCGCCTGTTTGTTCGAGTGTGGCACTAAAACGGCCTACGACGAAATCTGCTTCAGCATCTTCACCCTCTACGAGCTCATTGACAACCTGCCCCGGGACACGCGGCCGGGAAAGGAAGGCGAGCCGTGTAAAAGGCCCCAGGGTCAGAGAACTCGGAGCGGCGCTCAAAGTACATCGGTTTGCCAGCAGGCGCCTGCTGCGACGAAGAGGAGAAAGAAGAGCAAGTTAAAGGAGATGTGCTCCGTGTCTTGAGAGCCCGCCACTCCCTTGTCTTCTATACACAGTAGAATCAACCACGTATTACAGAATATACGGTTCTTGTTCATGCTTAATAATGGAGTCTCTGCAGTGCCACCGGGGTTTTGTTTTGATGCCGATCACGTGGCCATTGTGATTTTCTAAAACACGTCAAGAGTCAATAAACGTCTCATGGCTCATCCATGAAGGAAAGTCATTTTTGGACCATTAGTGATTATGGCTAAAGGTTCTCATAACCGTCTCTCATAACCATTCCAATGACGCCCAAAGCTATTCCATTGGAAAACAAGAAACAAGATCATTGCAGGCGATGGATGTGTCGAATGGCTTGGCACAACGACTCGGAACATCCAACATGTTATCCACTTCATCAGCAGTTTTAAGAGTCCCAAAGCGCTCCCGCCGGTTTCCTCTTCCTCTCGTCAGTTAACGGATCACATTCTCTCTTTCCACTCCCCAAGGGGAAAAAAAAACAATGTTGGCAAACTCTTCTTTTTGTAGGCTTTTCATCCATGTAACACACATTACAAAAGGCAGACCACAAAATAAACAACTTGTCCTGATCTTGTCTCGGTTTTGGGTCCACGAGGGATTCAGGAACGTTTGCGATATTGATTTTGAGAGTGGCACAATGTCCTGTGGGAATATAAAGTTTCAGTCTTGATGTTGCCTTGCGTAGGTCTCGAAACTAGAGATTCTGTGTTTCCCCCGATTGTAAGGGCATGTTTCGTTTGGCTCAGTGAAACACAATGTGGACCTGGCAGGGCTGCAGCCCATCAGGCGCGTATGTTAATGAAACTGGCTTCATGTGGGATAAACTGCTCCTGAACGAATCATCTGAGGCAACATTTCAACGGCTGACAGCTGAAGTGAGTCGGCCTGAGTGCGTAGGAACAAAAACAAACAGAACCAGGCGAAGTAGAGCACTTTGTTTCAGTTAAGAGATAAAAATAAACAGATGGCACCGGGAAGACAGCAGGATCTGGACAGTCTCTCCTCACTCCCCCTCCTCCCCCACCCCTGTCCTGGTTATATAACGCCACACTGATGGGACAGTCATTTCCATGCTTGGACTCTTTTGCAGCAGTGGCTTCCCCCCCGCCCCCCCGTTTCTCTTACATCTGCGTTTACAGCATCCTATGATGTCTTTGAGGATACTTGTTTTTCTGGCTGTGCTGGTGGAAGCGAGCGGCAGCCCGGCTGTGACGATGGGACCCGAGGCTGCCACGGCGGACATGTCAGCTCATCCCAACAGCATACCGGAGACAGCCGAGGAAACCCAGACCGAGGGACAGGTGAGGAGGCTCTAGCGCTCACTGGCCTGAGGGTGTAATACTGTTTTTTTTTTTTCTCCAGGCAAAACTACACTTTGAAAGAAGGATATGCGTCTTTGCTCTAATCGTTATTACAACCATCCTGTACATAGTACAAAAGTCATTATGGGCCCATTAAGTCGACGTACTCACCATACATGAAAATTCCGTCGGCATTGGAGCAAACTCTGCCGAGATCAAAGTAATAAATACTATAATTTTTTTCCCCCACTAGGGTCAATTGTTAGGTAGGAAAATAGGCTTCAACCGCAAAATTAAAGTTAAATGTCAAAGTTCTGCTTTGCGCCACAAATAAAAGCCTCGTTGTCGATGATGGGCAGAAAAAGAAGTCTAAAGGAGGGAAGGGCATCGTGTCAGTGTCCGACTGAGCACTTTTCAGTTCTTCCACTTGGTCTTCTTCGCAGGCAGCTGCCCTGTGGCCTCCAAGTATTTGTGGATGAGTGCTTCTTGTGTGCCTGGCAGGCAGGGCTGGTATCTGCTGTAGTCCATGGTGTACTCGCCCTTTCCCTGGATAAACAATGATAAGAAGATCGGTTTTCAAACAAGTACAAACAGTATCGTCTGACTGTACAGCTGTCTAATTTCAAAACGCTGATGCAGACTAATCAGAGCCTCATTCTGTCTTGTTCTTTCACACAGCTGGGAAACCACTTACAAAGTGTGAAATTGTAAATTTGACACGTTCAGTACGGCATCCCCCAACATAAACAATAATCCTGACTATCGCGCGTCACAGTCGTTTTTTAGAGTGTAGGTTTTGATCTTACTTCCGTGCAGGAGCGCAACTCCGTGGCATAGCCGAACATGTCATTTAGTGGAATCTGTTGGGACAAAGAGGCTTAAATTACTCCCACAACTTGGTGAAGGATGGTAGAACAAAGAGTGTGTGTGTGTGTGTGTGGGGGGGCTCACATCAGCGTAAAGAGTGAAGTATCCCTCGGCCCCGTCCTGGCCTGTGATGACGCCATGCCGACGATTGACGCCAGAAATAACTGCGCCCTGGAACTCCTGAGGTGCAACGATCTCCACGGACATGATCGGCTCCAGGATGGCCGTGCTGGCCTTTTCCATAGCTGCGGAGGGACCGTTGGAGGGCAACATAAGCACCAACGCGACACAAACGTAGCTAAAGCAAAGCCAGAATTGTTCAAAGACATATGCGACGCCAAACTCGCCTTGCTTTAGAGCGCCCTCTCCTGCGCGGATGAAGGAGATCTCATTGGAGTCGACCATGTGATGCGCGCCGTCTTCCAGGATGAATCGGACTCCCGAGATCTTGTGGCCACTCAGCGGCCCCTTGTCACAGGCCTCCCTGTAGCCCTGCGACGTGAAGGGAAGAGACAAGGGCAAAAAAGAAAAAAAAGTTGGATAAATCAAATACTGGCTCTTTTCATTTCTCAAACCCACACAGCTGCCTGTGACCACATTCAGGCCCGTGCATACCTTTTCAACAGCGGGAACAAACTGCTTGGGGACGTTTGTGCCGACGGTCTGGTCCTCAAACTCCAGCTTGGTAGAATGCTCCGACTCCAGGGGCTCCAGGACCCCGATAACTTTGCCGTACTGCCCCGAGCCACCGGACTGCTTCTTATGGGTGAATTCAAACCTACAAGAAACAGGAGAAATATCCATGAATTGAGGGCGCTAATTGGTGCGTGAGGGGATTGAAAATGCATTGATTGTATTGCGTTAATTGAACAGTGAGCATTGTTGGGTTATCTCGAAATGTGCCACTGAATAGATTTCACTGCGTAAAAAACTAAAAAGAGCAGAGCACACATGGAGAGACTGAAAAGGGCTCTGTGTCTTTAAAAAAAGAAAAAAAGGGGGCAGTTCTCCAAGAGCTCCGTGTCAAAGGAAGTAGGAAGTAATCTTTACCCGGGCGACTCCTGAACACGGAGCAGACATAACCTTCCACCTGACAAACAACAGCCAGGGAGTTACAGGCAAGATAAGATTCCCTCATTGAATTCCCTGTTCACATTTAGCAGCTACGTACATAATCAAGACCACAATTGCACATATTATCTTCCCTTTCCACTTTGATGGATCTCCTTGTGTACACATGAACTGACCCCAGTCAAGCGCTCCACCCTGCCGAGGCTTGCGGGTCAAGGTCCCTGCTCACGACAGCGACTTCTGCCCTCCTTTTCTCCCTTTCTCATCATTATGTTTTTTTTGGTTTTCCCCTTCTCACTGTCCATTCCGGAACCACAGCAAAAAGTGATTTTGTTGGCGGAGGATGTGATGGCGACCGGCGAGCTGAACCCCAACCACTACCCTTCGCAGAGGGCGGCCAAGGTGGTCCAGCACTACCTCAACACCCGCTACGGCTCCCCGTACAGGGTGATCGGACTGAACCGGGTCCACGGCGGCAACGCAGAGGTCGGCTGAGCTAGACTCCTGACATATATGAACACAACCCTCCACACAATTGATGAAGTCATTTTGGTCTAAAGGTTTCTCTGATTAGTTTTTTTTATTTCCCCAATTGCCTTCGCAGGATGTGGCCGACTCTGGAAGAAGGTATCAGCTGGAGATCACTGTGCAGGACTTCATTAGCAATGTAAGTTTTTTTATTTTTTTATATCACATGATCTTTGATGCAGACACGATACAATAATTTGAAAAAGTCGAATTATCTGTTGGGCGCCGATTAGAAACAAAGTAAAACTACAACTTTAAAGACGAGATCTCGAAAAAGAAAAGGCGTCGTTGGTCTACCTGCATTTAGCCTCGGCATTTCGAGAGTTAATAGCACAACTCTCCGAAAGACATTCAAAGCCAACTGTTACGGTGAGTTTAAGTCTAAAGTACACAGCTCTGAACGGTCTGTGGCTTCTGGAGCAGGTGTGACCAGTTTTCACAAGATTCATAAAAAGAGCGGACAATAGAAGGCTCGTAGTCAGCCGCATGAGGAACAGTCTGGTCAAACACTGACTCACTGGCTGCCATGGTAATATCTGGGCGACGCCTCTGCTCTGCACGCTCCCCACCGAATCCGTCTCATCAAACCTGCCTTTCTGTTGTTTCCGATTCTCTTTTTAAATGCACTGCCCTCCCTCCCTCTCCCTCCTTTTTTTTTGGTCTCCAGGGCACAGAGAAGTGCTCTGCAGAGGTTTGGTTCCCGAGGGGAGAGCAGCAGCGTCCACCTCACGTCCAGGCCTCGTGTGAGGAGCTCCTTAAAATCGACACCCAAGCTCAGGAAGAGGCCTTTTACCAACAGCACAAGACGAACCAAAGCCTGCAGTCGGCACATTTGCCTGGTATGTGAAGTAAAACTCGGCGTCAACGGTCGCACAACATTAACACAGTGTCGCAACAATAATAGCGGAGAACCTCATTTCCCCTCACTTATCCTGTAACAGACAGCTACGGTCGCATTGACCCCGACATGGAGCCACTGTGGCACCTGGGCATTGTGGCCTCCAGCTTCATTATGCTGAATGAGTCCACTGAGAATACGCTGTACAACATGGCTCAGGTGGCCAACTTCACACAGCTGGTAAGCTGCTTTCCCTCCAGTCTGATCTGCTCCTGAAATCTCAAGTGATGAGTCACCTGGATTGTTTGTGGAGCATAATCCATGCTTTAGGTATGTGCGGTAGAGTCAGCACTTAACATTTGGATTTATTTCTTCCCTCTGCCGCAGGCCACTGAGAACGACCAGCTGAAGTTTGACTATCACGTACTGCTGCATGAGTTGGTCTCCCAGGTAACTCGTCATTCCATGAACAGATTGTCTGTACCTTTGTCTGGTCATTTTTCATTCAGCCAAACATGGAGCATTTTTAAAACTAAACTCAAATGAAAATGAATGATAATGAACATTTTGAGCACTTGGCAGTAAATGAAAGTGAGAAGAGACACTGAGGACCTCATGCTGAATGTAAGGAATAACCTGATTATGTGGAGTCTCATCCGTTTCATTTGTGCAGGAAATCATTCACTGGAAACTGCTTTTCAGCTGGTCCCCTGCAGGGGGAGTTAAAGTGCTGCAGATGGAACAGCTGCCTCACAGCCATCATCATGAAAACCTCCCAAACAAAAACTAAACTGCTGACAGTCCATCACGCCCCCTCTGTACAATAATAACACCATCTTCATGTTCACATGTTGTGTTCACATACTGGAGCGCGAGTGTGTTAGGATGACGCTTGCGGCACAGACCTTTTTAAAGAAAACGAAATGTGCAGCTTATACTAATCTAACTAAACAATACTGGTGATATCCTCTCGTTGTCCTGTACTTTTGGTTGTTAAACGTATTTTGTCCAAAATAAACAGTTTATACAAGTTTATGCTCAGTTTTCCGCTGCGTGTTTGACTATTTTTGCAAGGACCACTTTGACTACTGAACCGTGCAATGCGAGGACAATTTTGGCATGTCCTCACGCAACTTTGCGATGGTCAGATTTAGAGAAAGGGCTATAAGAATGCATCATGCAAATGAGTAACCCCTGGGTTAAGGAGAAAGGGTAAGGTACTACGTTTAGGGTTAGCTGTGTGTGTTTCTAAAGAGAGGAGGACTTACTGTACAGGCTCGGTGATCGTCTCTCTGAAAGCTACTTTGGGCTTCCCCATCACACAGGGACAGTGGTATTCCCTATCCATTCTCTAAAAAAAAAAAGAAAAGAAAAACAGTTGAGAATCCCTACGAAAGGCAGACAGGTTAGTTACAAGGTTTTAAGAGAACATTCCTTAAAACATGAAAAGAAACAGATTTATTTATTTTAATAAATAAATAACAGGGACAGAAAAAAATTGATTGGATGAATTACCTGGGAGTAGATTTCCAAGTGCAGCTCGCCCATGCCCGAGATGATGGTTTCTTTGCTCTCTGTGTCGAAGTGAACTCTGAACGTGGGATCTTCCCTGGTGAAACGGTTGATACCTTTGGAGAATTTGTCCAGGTCATTCTGTCCGGACACAATGAAAGGACAGCGCTAAAGATGCACACACACAGTTACAGTAGACACAGGCAAATTCGACACCTTTTTTTTTTTGTTACCTTGTTGGATGGCTTTATTGACATGGAAATCACAGGCTCTGGGACGTGGATTGATTCCTGTCGGGGGGGGAGGACGAGAAGCAAAGATCTCTAGATGATCATACAGATCATAGACAGAACTGATATTGGAAATGATCTTCAAATAAACTGGCATTTTGCTCTTTGAAAGGTCTCCTGCCAGGTGAGAACATTAAAGCCACTCACCATGGAGAGGTTGGCGCTGGTCTTGGATGTAAACGTGTCTCCACTGGCACAGTCAATCCCAAAGAGGGCGCAAATATCTCCTGCGTAAACGTCATCCACGTCCTTAGGACAAAGGAGGAAAAAGGGAACAATGAGTTGAATTTCAAGGCCGAGCGGATCCAAATGTGTTTAATAAAAGGGTGTACAGTGTATACAACATGGCGCGTTATATTTTCATCATCTCTTGGAAACGTGTTACTCCGGTGTCACGGGGGACGTGGTTAAAACTGCCACAGCAGAACCACGGAACAACGCGACGCTCTCACCTCCATCTGGTCGGCGTGGAGACGCACGAGCCTCTGAACTCTGACCCGCTTGCCCGTGCGAGTGTTGTAGATGTATTCCCCTTTCTTCAGACAGCCCTGGTAGACGCGCACGTACGTCAGCTGACCGAACCTCCCGGCCTGTCAGGGAGAAAGCAACAGAGCGTGGCAGAATGAGAGACAGAACCTGTTGAGCAACACTGCAGGAATTAAATGAGGGCACTATGAGGAGAAAAAAATAACATAATTGCTTCCTGGTTATGACTCACCTCTAGTTTGAAGGCCAGACCAACGTAGGGATTTAAAGCATCTCTTGAAGGGTCCATAACAAGCTTGGATGTTTCACTAGAATCTCTGACACAGTGGGGAAAAACCCGCTGACATTAGTGCGCAAGATCTCTTAACGAAGGCTTTATCATAAAAATAAGTGGACACTGTATACAAGTCGACAACCCACTCACTCGTCATTGAGGGTAGCGTAGTTTTTGACTTCAGTGGGGTTTGGCAGATAATCCAGGACAGCGTCCAGCAGGGGCTGGACACCCTTGTTTTTCAGCGCCGTGCCAACCAACACCGGGGAGAAGAGACGCTGCACGGTGGCCCTGCGGATGGCAGCCTGGAAGACGAAAAACGCAAAATAAAACCGAGTTATATGCTACAAATGTTTTTTGTTTTTTTGGGGATTATTCACCTTGCAATCATTTTGGTAAACGCCTCAGATGTCTAACATTTCCTCACACCCTTTATTGGAAAAACAAACAAACCTTCAAGTCGTCATTGGTTGGGATTTTTTCCTCCAAGAACATCTCTCCTAACATTTCATCTGCATTGGCCACACATTCCACTAGTTCCTGCCTCCGGTCTGCGGCCTCAGCACGAAATTCAGCAGGGATCTCATCACAGCGGATGGATTGACTGAAAGGAGGAAGGGAGTGGAATTGGTTTCATATCACTCAGGGACATCATCTCAGATGTTAACAATTGATTTAGATATTTGTTTTGTCATTGACCCTACAGGGCTTTTGATTTTAACGTAGCCAAGCTGTCTTCAAAAGCTGTCATTTATACAAAAAAAAAAAAAATCCATATCAGCTCCTAAAAAAATTAACTTTAGGAGACGTGGTAAGAAGAGGACAAGAAGAGGTTCAAGGTTAATAGAGTAACTGATTAAACTATTCGAAGGGAATCCCTTACCCAAATGGTCCGTCAAAATACAGGGACTGCTCCTGTACAAGGTCAATGATGCCGCGCATGTTCCCCTCCAGGCCCATGGGGATGCTCACAAAGGCTGCGTTGTGGTTCAGTTTGGTTCTGTAGAAAAAAAAATACAACATCTAAACGCGTGTAATCGGCAAAGAAAGATACAACCGCCGGTTACTATTTTTACCTAAAAAATGGGTAATCCACATTGATTGATTGGTTTATTATAATTCATAAATTAGTAAGAGTTCAGCAAAAGGCATACTGGACACAAGCTGCAGTGGAACAGACTATCATGCTACCGTTGAGAAATACTTTCCTTATGATTTAACACCATGATACGGCATTTTTAATGGCATTTCAAGTTTTATCATTATTATACATATCCTCTTACTGTATCCGCTGAGTGAACAATGGAAATACAGTATCCACCAGTTTACCTGACGTTTTGATGGCATAACACCCCAGTTTACTGTTGGATCGTCCCCCCAGCTTCATGTGTCGCTAATTCAGAGTATTTGTATGGATCTGGAATAAAGGACGTTTCATACTGTACCTCAACTGCTGCAGGGCTCGGCTGGGGTTGGCGCCCATCCGGTCTAGCTTGTTGATGAAGGTGAGGAAGGGCACGTTGTAGCGTTTCATCTGTCTGTTCACCGTCATGGTCTGGCACTGGACGCCTCCCACGGCACACAGAACCAGCACGGCTCCGTCCAGCACACGCAGCGCTCGCTCCACTTCAATGGTAAAGTCCACGTGACCTGGGTGACCCAACAGGGACGTTGACATTTTAGAGAGACGGTAAAGTAAACACCATTGAGTGAGACCTTTGATATTGTAAGCTACAGTCCTGTTGCTGGTAGAGATTGATCATCTCTGCGGCAGGACAGGCACAATATGTAGATCACAGAGGTAGCACAGATATAATCAATTGTATTCACTCCTGTAATTACATTTAACGTTTTCACAAATGTTTATACTTAGCATTAACTCTTTGTTGGTGTCATAAGTCATGATGAAAGTCAATCATTGAATAAGTAAATCATTGCTTCCACCGGGATAAAACATTAGAAAATCAGTATAGTAGAAGTATCTCTGTCGCAATGTGGATTGTATTATTTCTACACAACATTAAATAACTAACTACTCTGAAGATGTGTCAAAATTGTACTTTCACTAATTGAGTAAATGTGCTTATTTACACTCTGCCACTGAGCATCAGGGGCACACGGGAAACTGCCCCCATTAAGAGCCTAGATTGAAACTTCTAGTACCAGGTGTGTCAATGATGTTGATGTTGTGGTCCTTCCACATGGTGAACGTAGCAGCCGACTGAATGGTGATGCCTCTCTGCCTCTCCAGCTCCATGGAGTCCATGGTGGCTCCGACGCCGTCCTTGCCCTTCACCTGCAACAGCACAGGGGGGTGAGAGCAGATCGTGACTGCACGTCTGGAAGAAAAAAAAACGAGTGCACAAACCCGGCCTGTACCACCCGCTGGGGCTCACCTCGTGGATCTCTGCTATCCTTCCGGTGTAGAAAAGGACACGCTCGGTCAGGGTGGTCTTTCCCGAGTCGATGTGAGCCGAGATCCCGATGTTGCGGATCCTCTCGTTGGGGACGATTCCATTGGAACATGTCCTACAGCTGTTAATGAGCACCTGTAGAGATAACACACACACACACACACTCTACATAACACACGCATATATGTGCAGGCAATAATGTAACCCCCTCCTCGGGCTTTTGGGGTCAGAGCGGTGCGATAAAAGCGCACTTTAGCTTACCCTCTTAACCGTGACGCTCCCTGGTGCCAAAAGACGCGTTTTCGCCAAAGACAGACCCACGTTTATTACTCTCATTCTGACAACAGCTCGGTCGGCACAAGAGAGGTCGTATTCCTCTTTCCCGCAACCTCCAACTCCAACAACCCGGTGAATGTCACGCCGGGGCCCTTGTGGCTGGTTGTGAAACGCTACTTCCGTATCTACGGAAGCGCAGAGGAGCCAACTTTCCTCATGCAGAAAGGCAACACCGATTTTACGCACAAACTCTATGTTTATTAGCGACGTTTTTTAAATCTCTCGTTGATCTTGATAGTTAATGGAAACGCCTTACAAAGTCGCCATGCTTTCATTTGAAATGTGGTATTTTTGTATGGTAAAACATGTATATACGTATTAAGTTGCATCATTAATTGAGTGTTAACGGCAGAAGTGCATCTTGTGTATGTTATCGTAAAAAAACAAAGCCACAACCCTTCTCTCAAGAAGCAATATTGAATTTATTTTTTCCAAAAAAAAATGCTCCAGCTACTCGGGGGAGCACGTGAAGGCAACACGTCAGTATACTCTTCCATGACGCACGCTGTTCGATAACGGTTCGTCAGTCAAAGTGTGAAATCTATTAGTGGGATTGTAATTTCACATTTCTATTGTTGGCCATTTGTGTCGCTCACTTTGCTGCATGTTCACTTGTGAGTCCGTGAAAAGTGAAAGAAGCCTGAGCAAAGTTCGTCGTGCCTATGATGATGGTTAGGACTAGTGTTTCCTCTTTTACTTGAACCTCATTTTGACACTACACAACAGAGGCAGCACTACGCACATAGACACAGACACACACACACACACACATCCCCCTCACACCCTGCCACTGTGAGTTAATATCCTCTGCACTCTTGCCTGCTGAGGAACTCGTCATCTGCCTGGTAAGTTTTTCTCTGATGGTTTTTCGCAATGTGTTGTGAGTGTTTTTGACGTTCGTATTGAGTATACGAAGTATTGAGAGTACCTAACTAAGTTGAAATTAAATAAACCACTGCATTATTGCATTCCACTGAAGCAGTGTGGTGAATCTTAACGTGTATTCGGTTAAGCAGCTGCAGGTGGATTGTTTGAACTAAATATATTGTTGTGCGGTTTGACATGTTTATAAATATATGTTGCTATTCGTTCGTTTTGGGTGTAAAATCGAAATCTTTAGAAATAAAAAAAAGTTTAAAAATAATGTCCTCTTAAATGTAGCGGAAAGAAGCTTAAAGTGGAAGAAAAGTATCTCAAACCTATTTATATACACAAACCTTATAGAAACAAACCTTTAGAAAGACTGGTGTTACTTTCTTAAGAAATGATGTATATTTAAGTCTGTTTGGATATTGATGATATATTGATGATATAGACTATAGATTAAACAGTGGGAGATAGTCTAACTAATGTTTTACTCTGATATTGTTTGAGGAAGGATATTGTGTTTAGATCAATTTCAGCATGGCAAAAGACACTCAACTAATTCCTCTGTGTTAGTCATCATGTATAATAATTTATGATTTTGATTACGCAAGAGAGGGACTTTGTGTGTGTGAATGTATGTGGTTCATAATGTGCTGTTCTTTCCATTGTCATCTTTCCTGTCTCATTTCCTTTTTGTGAGCATTCCCCTGTTGGGAGATGTCAGTCTGTTTGTCCCAATTTTTTAAATCCAGTATGACACATCCACATGGCTTGGTTTGTAGGACCAACATAATTCTCACATATGATATAAAGCATCATGTTCTCACAATACACCCTTTCAAAGCAGCCATTGGACAGGAACTAGTAGGTAAACAGACAAAAAAACAAGCCAAGCCCTGATTAATGTGATCGGTAAATACTGTATTTACTTGTATCTCATGTCTAAATGGCTGCTGTTGGAAGAGTTGAAACTACAAGGTTTTTATTGTTGAACAGTTTAATTGATATTCGCAAATGTCCCCACTGTGGGACAATAAAGGATTATCTAAAATAATCATTGTCGCTAAACATATACACGCTTTGTTTTATAGAACTTTGCTTGTATGTTTATTGCCATATTTCATGCCCAGTTTAGTTTACTTTTTTTAATTAAACCATATATTAACCACTGTAGTCAGAAATACAGGAAACTCCACGGTCAAAGGTACAGTGTCCAGACACAGGAGGGCAGTATGAGACTCCTTGAAAGGGAGACTTTGTGCAGTAATTTTAAAATGACTCATCATTGCCCTATTTTCCAGTCAATTTACTCTCAGAGCCAGTGGAACCGATGTGACTTTCTCCTGTTGGTTTTTTAAGACATGAAAAAACGCCCTCTCCGGGAAATAATAGTTTACCACCTGCTAAATCACAGATTAATTGGACTTATTGAGCCAAAAAAACAAGTGCCACTGCTGTCGCTTTATGTGTTCTCTTAATGATGAACAGTGTAGGTGATTAATGGATTTAAATGGGAGGGAGTGTTTGTGAATGTTTTGTATTGTCATGGCAGGTGATTAGCCTGTGTACTATTTCCCAAAAATGATTCATCGTTTGTTTGTTCTCACAGAAATGAACCATTCCTGCGTGTAGAAATTGGATGGATCACGGAGTTCTCAGGCTGAATAAATGGATAGTATGACTAATGACTGAGTGTAGGCTGTCAGAGTCAGGGCCGAAGTGGTTTCAAAAGCAACCTCCGAAGGTGTGTCTGGTTTTACTGTTACTACTACGGCACGCGGGATGGGCCAAACTCGCTCGGCTCCCTCGCACAGCCCCGCCGCCCCTGACAGAGCGAAGCGGAGAGCGGGCGACACGGACCCGCGGATCCGTACACGCAGCTTCATGAGCGCAGAGAAGCGGCGCAGCGACCAGTTGAGCAGGACTCCGATGAAAAGGAAAGTGCTGCCGTGTCTGGGAAGGAGAAAGCGAGACTCCAGCCAAACACAAGCGGATATCGGTTGCGGAAACGGGGCTCCGGCGCCGCGCCGCGATCGCAGGGTAGGAAAGTTGCCGAGGGACGAGGTGGTGTCGGCGGCGGGGGAGCACCGGGCTGCCCCGGCGTGTTTCTACGAGCCACCCGGCTTAGATGGTAACACGGGACCGACTGTCGGACACGGCGTGACCGGGGGGGCAACCGCTGGCGCGTCCGATGCGTCGGATCTCGCTAGGCGGCCTGGTGAAGACAGCGGTGCGGGCTGCGAGGATCCGGAACCCGAGCGTGAGGACAATGCCTCGGATCCCCCCGCGAGGGCCATGGAAGATCAGCCACTGGGGGGAAACGACCAGCACCGCGCACTGCCCGAGGTCGGGGTACTAACGGGGACCAGCGGGACCTCGGACCCGGACACTACGCGGACTCTGACGACGCACGCGCACCAACCTTTGTACAGCGAAGTTTCGGTCGCGAACGCGCACGCCGAGGCACACATGACAAAAAGCGACGGCACCGCCGCCCCGTGTACGCCCGAAGCCGCCGGTGACCAAAACAACGGCTGCGCGCCCCACACCGAGAGCCCAAAGGACTCCGACCGGGGCCCCCACAGTTTCCCGGGCACCATCCCCAGACTCATCATAACCAGGGACCCCAGCCCGGGCCGCCCCCAGCTCGGCTCGTGTCTGGAGCCGCACGCGGAGGACGAGTCTCCGTGCTCGGACAGCGGCTGCGGAGGCTCCCCCGCCCTGATGCGCTCCCCCCGGAAGCTGTCCAACTCGTCCTCCATCGGCCTGTCCTCGGCGTCCTCCTTCGAGGAGTCCGAGGACGACTTCACCGGCAGCGACATCGAGTCCAGTGTGTCTCCGGTCCGCTCTCTGTGCAGCCCGGACGACGGGACAGGGGTAAGTGTACCTTTTACGACTCCGAATATTAGTACTCTGATAATACGTTCCGCTCAGCGATCAACAACCACAATCATCACAGCAGACACACTGTGGCTGCTAACGGGTCGGACGAAACCATGGGGCTTAACAAAGATGCGTTGACGTGACGCCACGCACACTCACGCACGTACACGCACTCTTCTTACAGGACAGTAGCAGGTCACAGGTCAACGCCAGTATCGCGTCGCAGCCGTGGCGTTTTGTCATCAGACCGCCCGAGGAACACACAGACGCACGTGCGCATTTCCACACTTGCCATAGACAAACAGATGTTGCACAATGACCCTCGCACCAGTCACCCAGGGGTTATGCAGGCATCCTGCTCGTTACACAGCTGGAGTGCAGTCAGGTGTCAAATATACAGCATGTAAGCCTTGTTCCTACTCTGTCAGTCCCCAGGACATGTGATGATAAGAGATCTTTCAAGTCAATCAGGAGCTCTACCACACAGCTCCCGTCTGGTGTGGTTTTATTTCAATTTAAAATGTAAGGACAATCTGAATCATGACGGGTGAATCAATTCATGAATTGGATGAAGTTATGGTTCAAGGCCTTAACTTAGCCATGTACCCACATTACCTCGGTAAATGGAACACATAACTTTGAACCGCAGTCACTTAAACCACCTGATCTTCCAACCCGTTTGTGCCACTCAACTTTGACGAGCTCAGCCGGAGGCCTGTTCCACGAATGCATGTTTGTATGATTTGTCATCGTTACCGCTGCTTCTCTAGCACAAAGATTCGATCTGAGCCTCTTAAAGTTAGTTTACGGCCACAGAGGTTTAAGGTTTTAAGGTTTCAACAGGCATCGGGTGCAGTTTGAAGTTTCCAAGTAGAAAGCTGCCTGAGACTCGGAGGGCTTTGATGCACCGTGACAAGAAATGCTTGGAATGAGACGAGGCTTAAAAACAGGATGTGTACACCGGAGACGTTTCCACCTCTCTTCAGAGCAGAGTGTGAATCCTGAATGTCCGGGTTCAAAGATGTTTAGCACTCTACTTGCTCTTCATTTCGGGCTGCCCAAAGCCAAGAAACTGTCCTTGTGTACGTTGTTTAATGATCTGGCCTCTGTTATTTTTCCAGAGCCGGCGTTCTGCCTTTGCCTTGTATTTTACATCTTTTCTTTCCATGCGGAAGGAGAAAGACTTTGCCAGAGGAACGCTATTAAATCGTTCTCAGACGGCTGTACTGAACACAACTGTCGTTATGATCAGTGTGGGGTGGATATTGCTGTATCTTCTCACAGTGTGTGACTCAAACTGATACGGATACTTCTTCCCTATTATTAGATTTGTTTATAATTTCCTTTCTTTTATTGCAGCTGACTGAAAGAATTATCCAGCTTCAAATTCACACTTTTTTTTAATGCCTGCCTTTTTGGTTTACCTTCTCCCAGGCCATCATTTCCCTTACCACAACCCAATATACTCACGTACAAATACACATTTCTCAACATCATCTCAAACCCAGTTGATTGGCCACCGGTTTCGGCAATGATAATTCGAATCAGCAGGTCAGTGGACAATGTCATATCCTGGCTATTACACTGACAGTCCGGAAATGAGCAACCTGAGGAGTTGCAGTGGAGCTGTTGTAACAAACGATGATGGAGGCCTGTGGTTTCTGATAAGAGCTGTTTTTGTATATTTACGTTTTGTCCTCTCATAGTTGCGTAAATGCCCAGTCAGCTTACGGTAATGAATCAAAGAGTGGTGCGCGCGAGTGTGCTTTTTGTTTGTTCGCCTGTTAAATCCAGGACACGCTGTCAGCCCCCAGCCAAACCAGTTACATTTCGAACACTCGGTGACGTGAGCAGATACTTGTTCACACATGCTCAGACGCACAAATACAAACTCGCTGCAATGCCATTTTGCTCTCTGAGTTGAGTGTGTGTGTGCGCGCGTGTGTCATGGAAAATTGGGCTGAAATAGCCGGTTGCTTGGTTACCACTTTGCCATATATGGTACTTTTTTTCTCCTCCCTCCTTGTCTTGTTTTCTCTTTTTTTCACACACACTATTGACTCTGTCCCTGACATTTGAATGTTATTAGATGTAAATTCCTACAAATGTCTACCCACTAAGACAGTGCACATGTTATTTTATGACTTATCAGATTGCTCCCCACCCATATCAGAATCTTTTTCTTCCCCCCACATTTAGCCTTGCACATAAATGTAATATTTTCCTGAGAGACATCATAAGTCATGCTGTGGAACAGAAAACAAGAGGAAAATAAGGGTAAGCCGACAGCAGATAGAACAGCCAAAAACGTACCCTGAAAGTATGAACACAATGCCTCCGCGTGATGGTTCTTATCATACACACTTACTCACATGAGCCACAATTGCAGACTTGTTTTTTTCCATGCTTCTCATTGTTCCCCATAAGTCCCACACACCACTCGCGCATCCCTTACACCCAGATCCGCGGTACAAATTTAATAAGCGAAACAATGAATGACACAAATTCAAAACACTTAAAAACAGTTTTGTTTGTTTTTTACGTTTAATTACCGACGAGGGCGTTTTTAGATCCGCGTTTGTTTTCCCCGGGATTAGCTTTCATACCATCATATTCACGAGGTCTGCAGCCAAAGTTATTGTGATTATTCAGTATGCTGTTAGGTTGTTGTATACGTAGGAGTGGGATCATAAAATGTCTCCTTTGACATTTCAACACTAACAGACAAGAAAAGATGCACGCATTCTGCACCAGATAAAATGGGAGCGTTCAAATGGCTAAACCTTGTTTAGCTTGGTCTAAATTGTCTACTCTCTAAAGATGGTTTCTCGTGGTGGCATCTTCTGCATGTTATACACCACAGTGGAGCTTCTTGAACAATGAGGACGGGGGAGGGGGGGGGGGGGGGGAAGGGATGTGGTTTTGTATCGAGGAATCTGCTTCGCGTTGAATCAATATTTCCTCCTGTCTCGTGTGCTCTGAGGGTCCCGGGGGGGGGGGGTGGGAAGGGATGTGGTTTTGTATCGACTGCTCTTAGAAAATAAGAGCTCTGACAGGACCTGAAAACGCCGTCGGTGTATGCACATGCTGTCACTCCTCTAGCTGATGGTAGCTGTCCGACAGGTTCTGTTTCGTCCACCCGCGCATGCATGCATGCACGCACACGCGAGCACACACGCACAAACACACAAAGCTTACATAGCACCGAGGAATTTGCCATGCAGACAGTAGGAGAACCAGCAGTGAGAGGGCATGTGAAGGCCAGGCGACGGGCTCAGGACAGGCCCTGTGGGGATTGGGGGATGGATGGAGGGGTTACAGCCAGGAGATGAAGACAGGACCCCTCTTTTACGTTCCTTCAGCACCAGAGGGTGAATGAGTTCAAGTGGCAGGCCGGCGGTTGAAGGAAAGGGAACCGTGGGTACGTGCCTCAGTTGGATGACATAAAAAAAGGAGATTTCAGGTATTGAGAAAGCCTTGCGAGAGAGAAAGGGAGGCGTGAGGACATGTCGAAACGGGGGACGCCGCGAATCGGGATGACTTCAGCAAGGGGTGGTACAGACGGAAGGAGGTGTCAGTGTGCGCATTAAATGAGAGTGAGTCTCAATAGAGGAGGATTATTTACCCGGGAACCCAAGGGTTGATAGATTGAGTGACGGGCCGATTTAACAGGAGGATGATGCACTCAGCCGAGGCGGTAGAGAGAAGCCCACGGATGACCGTGAAGACGTTCGGGCCAATGGGGAGGCAGGCGGCCCTGGTGGCGGCGGCGGGCTGGGGAGACCCGGCGCTGACGGCGCAGGCTGTCCTGTGCTGGCTGCGCTCCCGCGTCGCCTCCGTGGCTGTTTGTGTCGGCGCCTGCCTCCTCCTACTCCTCCTCCAGTACGGCTCTGTCTGCCAGGTAAGAAGTGGCAACGTTTATCCAGGGCAGATTTGGAGGGAGCCAGGCGCTGCTGCTGCTGCTGCCGCCTCGCATCGTCACAATGATATGAGGGGTAGGTTATGTCGGGTGTAGGCTGCGGATTTTTGTGTCGAAATGGAATGCGATTGATATCCCAGTATCTTGCAGCTATTAAAGCATGCGCGGGTATCTGGCACAATCTGCAGTTAGTCCTATATAGCTGGAATGATTTCTCCATCAGTCGGGCTGTAATACTCGTTAACCATTCACTCGTTTTGCCTTGAATTTCTTATTTATGACGTGTGCAAAGGGGCTTGTCTGTGTGTGCGCTGGAAAATGTGACTTTAAAGGCGCATTCTTGTGGTCCGTGTGACCTCTTCTAGCGTCATCCTTGTCGTCATGTGAACAGAGGGACTCCAGCATGGAGGTGTGTGTGGGTGTTGGTGTGCGCGTGCGTGCGCGTGTCTGCGTGCGGCTGGGTGTGCTTCTACATGAGGAGCACGGGAAACATTCCGGTCATTCCAGTAACAACATCTATAGAAAGGCCTGAAAATATCAGGGACGATGGGAGTTTGATGGCAAAAACAACGCTCGAGGGGCACCGCTCTGGCGGTTGAGAAAAAGTGGGAGAAGCAGGCCGTCGAGGGAACCCCCCTTTTTTATGAAAGTGTTGAAAATTAAAATACAAAACTCGAGAGAGGAAAAGAATGGGTAGGCAGAGCACGTTTATCGACATCAAGACATTTGGGGGCGGGGGGGCTTGAAGTGGACGCAGTATAAACGATGAATGATGAACTAAGCCCCGAAAAAGTTATATAAAAGAGAGAGCCCAGCTGGAGACTCTGCGTGGGCAAATGTGTGTGGGATGGAGATGCAGCATGAGACGACGAGCACTGAAACCTCGATTGAAAGAAAAAGAACCCAGAGATTTTCCGTTAAAAAACGTGAGCAGCATGAACTCTGGCGGTTTTTGTTCCCAAACAGATGTGATATTTCCCATGTAAATCATAATTTCACAGGCAGGGTGATGTCACCCTGTATATTTCCCCCATGCGGCGCACGCTAACAGCGTGAACTTTGATTTATGATAGAAGAAGCTGCTCACAGTTGAACCTGGAGTGGACATAGGATTGCGTTTGCCTGAGAAATGACAAGCAAGTATCACAGTGGTGGTGGATTAATGTTTGTGTATTAACCTCTCGTTTGAAGATATATATATATCATTTTTTTTCTTTTCGAATTCTGGAGTTTTATTCTTTTAATAGGGCTGTTGAACTTGAAGTGAGCCTATATCTACGTTTCTCCCCTCTTTTCCCAGCGCCAGCTGAGGCCTGGTGCTTTCTCAATCGCTCCTGTGTTATGAACCGTACGAAACGGGTTCGTAAATATCCCTGACAGCAGCACTTTGGAGGCCAACCGCTGGCGACAGTTTTACTGTTCTGACTGGGCGGGGTGTCTGAAGGTGTTCCACAGGGATTAAGATTGGAGGGGCTATGTGCTGTCCTGTTGTTAAGCAGGCAGGAAAGGACAAATGGATGAAAGGCCAGACTATGTTACAGCCGCCCAAGCGCTCATGGGTAACGTTGGATACTAGTCGTTGTCAAACTTTTAGAACTATTCACAATAAATAAAATGCAAGTAGCAGAAGCGGCAGAAGAGGAGGTCATAGGTCAAACACTGTTGAATTGAATAATCGCTGCCTCCTGATCGTGGACACAGTGTGCTGATGAATCACGGGTCAAAATGTGAACCTGCTTTGAGAAGATGATCAGAGGGAGGAATTTTGGTAATGTCGAAAAGTGCGGCCTCTGTACGGCACGCTTGTTGAAATGCTGCTACGTTTCATCAGGGTTCCTGGCACTGGGGTGGCGTAACTTGTGTTCCGGCCCCGTCCGTTAGCACAGGCCATTGAAGGTTCATGTCACAGGTTCGCCACTCTGAAATCCTGAAACTGGCCAGATGTATGTCTGTAGCGCCAACTTGCGACACTGTTTCCCACCTTGAGCAGCGCAATATGCCGATCACAGCTGTTGATGGATTGGAACTCCCTCGAAACGCAAAACAGGGTGACTGTATTGAAGACTAATGAAAATAGGTGTTTAGTGGTAATATTTTGAATATATTACTTCTTAAAATACATTCAGCCTCGTATATCCCTTATAATAATTATAAATGTTGATGACTTTGTGTCACATTAATGAGAGGGGTAATGGTCACATTTGAGTTTTTTTCTTTCTGTCTTCAGTTTGGAAGTTAAAATGTCTTAAGTCCCTGAACGCACATTTTTTAAAAGGGATTACGACAACAAAAAAAAACAAAAAAAAGTGCTCATCTGCCGGGTGTAGCTCCGGCAAGTAAGTTTGTCTTTTGGACTCGCAATAAGAAGCCAATTGGGAAAAAACAACATCCAGCTTCCAGGACCACGCAAAAAATGTTGGAGTAGACACAGGCTCCCAGTTTCTGTTGTGCGTGTCAATTCCTGCATTGAGACGCTCTTATTGTGACGGTTTCAACAGCGCAGCTGTGGAAAGAATGCGAGTGAGGCAAGCAGAGAAGGACCCACATGTAAACACGGCAGAGATAGGCCAGGCGGCCAATTCGCTCAACATGGCGTATTTACTTGTACAACAATTGCATTTATGACTTGAGCGAGAAGAGCTTCTAGTCCCAGTGTTGTATTACTCTTTTCACAACTTGTGTTTCTGTGTTAAATTGACATTGTTTCTCAAAAGTTATAGGGACGATCAGAAAGAGAGAGAGAGGGCAAATATGAGGAAGAACCCCGACCGGAGCGTTTGGTTATATTTCTGCAACATCCAATGTGATGTAACATGCTTCCCATCCTAAACTGGCTGTTGATTTGTTGTGATTTCCCACACACACACCCTCTAATCAGTGAATGTCATGTTCCTCTCAGATTGCTTGCGTCAAAGCTGCTGTTGCACACTGTCCTTGCACAGGTCTTTCCCAACACAGATAACCATGATCGCGCGCGTGCGCGTACACACACACACACACACACACACGCACACACACGCGCACACACGCACACACACGCACACACACACACACACACACACACACACACACACAGTTGGGGTCAGTTTTACAGCAGCACATAAATGGCTTTGGTAAATGTTTTATGAATGGGCTTTGTCACGTAGGTTGTGCACCTGGGTTTGCAACCTTGGGTAAAGGGGAGGATCTGTCCAATGTCTACTGATGTGTGTGCGTGTGTGTGCGTGTCTGTGTGTGTGTGGGGGAGGGGGGGGGGGTTGTATACTACCGGGTGTGTTTCCCTTGAATGCATTTTCACTTTATTGGCCTGTACTTAGCTCTGTGCTTTGTTTCACCACAAGGTAAATCCTCACCTCACAAATCCTTGATTAGTCAGTGCTGCAGACCACCCACGAATGTCAATCAAGTCAATGAAGTTCTTTCTTTTCTTTTTTTACTTATAGAATAGATCCTGGCATAAGTTGAAGACGATGGTCCACTGGTCCCCCTTTGTTGTGTCCTTCAAGAAGCGTTACCCATGGGTGCAACTAGCCGGCCATGCGGGTATGTACAGATGCACGCCACTTCCACATACAATACTGGAATACTGTATTGTTGGATCGGAATATTGATGCCACTCCCACGTTTGTGTGTTAAATAGGATGCATGCAACAGGCGGGTAGTTAAGCTCAGAACAAATGCCGGAGACAGTTTGGCTTCGTCCAAAGGCAACAAAATGTGCCTTCCCCTATTAGATTAGGTTAGATTAGATTCAACTTTATTGTCCTTGTGTAGATTACAGGTACACAGCCAGTGTACACATCATGCCTCGTTGGTTTGATCAGTAAAAGTGAACTTCAGTGAGACTTCATTTGATCTCCTTTCCCTCAGGCAACTTCCATGCTGGGGAGAACGGGCGCTTGTTGAAGCGATACTGCGAGTGTGAGCAGCAGTGCCTGCAGCAGCTGATGAGGGACTCCCTGCGTCCCTATGTGCCCGGTTATTATGGTGTCGTGCAGAGGGACGAGCAGGACTACAACCTGATGGATGACCTGCTGGCTGACTTTGACTCTCCCTCCATCATGGACTGTAAGATGGGCAGCAGGTAGGACTGTAACAAAACGTCGTCGTAAAACCAACATTTTCTATTTATGCATTTAGTGCACGTAAACGCACTTTCCTCGCGTTGATCGCCCAAGTCTTCATTCCTCCCCGTCGTATGTTCTACACCGATAATAATTGAGCTGTGTTGGATTCAAATAATAGCCACCGAGCCCAGAGCCAAGACATAACGAGGATTAGAAGAATGAATAATAACGTCGGACGCATTCAAAACAATTAAGTATTAATCCGCTACTTTTCAGGACATACTTGGAGGAGGAGCTGATGAAAGCCAGAGAGCATCCACGTTTACGCAAGGACATGTATGAGAAGATGGTCGCAGTGGACCCCGGGGCCCCTACAGAGCAGGAGAGGGCCCAGCAGGGCATCCTCAAACCCAGATACATGCAGTGGAGGGAGACGCTCAGCTCCACCGCCACCCTGGGCTTCCGCATCGAAGGCATTAAGGTCAGAGGTCGTCCTGGACGCCCAGCACCGGGGAACACGCCCGGCTGCAGCAGTCGGTGTCACAAAAGAGAACTTTTCTGGCACTTTTCTTTTCTCCCATACTTATTTCAGGAGGCGTTCAATAAACCGCTGAATGTAATCTGTTCTCATGTCTATCATGGGCAACAATTAAAAGGGAGAGAAGAGCAAAGTCAGCATTATTTTGTGTTGCTGTTTTTTTTGACAGCGAGCCGATGGAACTTGTAACACCAACTTTAAGAAGACAAAGCACCGGGAGCAGGTGATGCAGGCCTTGAAGGACTTTGTCGACGGAAACACTCAGATTCTGGTGAGTTTTTGCCTGCTTTTTTTTTTTTTTTTTTTGCGAACGTAAAAGAGCATTTCACCGATGTGGCTCCGCTGAATTTTCCTGCTGTTAATATAAACAAATATGTACATTTTATCCAAATGTATACTGTTTACTCACTGCGAAGCTTCTCTCGTAAGGAAAGAATTCGCGTATATCTTCAAGACACTTTTTCGCATTCCTTTCTAATTGTACGTCATTCTTTTGGTTTTAGAAACTCTACCTGCAGCGGTTGGAGGACCTCCGCTCAGTCCTCGAGCAGTCCCACTTCTTCAGGACCCACGAGGTGAGACACACTGGCGCACACGCACGCACTCTTACGTTTTCATGATTTCTGAACAAACCTGTCGGCCGAGGTTTGCGGATTTGTGATTTCATCTCGTCACCGTGGTGTTTGCGTGCGCGTAATTGCGCACACGCCTACCATCTCTAGTCTCACCAGTTTCTCCCATGCAGGTCGTGGGCAGCTCTCTGCTGTTTGTGCACGACGCTTCCGGGAAGGCCCGAGTGTGGATGATTGACTTTGGGAAGACGGTTCCTCTGCCGGAGCCTCAGACCCTGGACCACAGGAGTCCCTGGCTGGAGGGCAACAGGGAGGACGGGTACCTGTGGGGGCTGGACAACCTCATAGACATTTTCAGCAACATGCTCCCTCAGGCACCCTGAGAGGGGAGAGTCGGGAGACTGCGTTGAAAGATTGCACCAAGTCCAAGCGGTGGACCAGATACAAGATCACGGGTATCTGAAGAAAAGGAAAGACGGACAAAGACGTGATTTAGGAGACTTTGATTGCTTTTTTTTCTCAAGACCTACCCCGTGATCCCAGTGTCTTCATCCACTGTGTCGCGCCCGGTTTTAAAAGAGGAGGATCTCTATGGCAAAGTGGAACATTCGACAGGCCAATGTCGTGCGTTTCGCTCCATTTGTGGAACTCGGAGGAAGGCGGTACATAAGGTGGTTAAAAGAGGAAGAGGAAGAGGGAGAATTTAATTTGATCACAAGGGCTGTGTAACTGCGCTCCTTTTGATTGATGGCTCTCTTAAGAGTCTTCTGCACAGACTGGCATCAACGTCACTCGCCCCGTTCCCTCCCCAGCGCCCTCTGCTGGCTGGAGTTGCACAGAGCACTCTGGGAGCCAGGAATTTGATCCAGTGGTATAACTTTTTTTTTTTCATATACAAAGCTTTGGAGGAGTTTGGTGAAGGGAGTTGTATTATTCTAATCGACCACTTTCTATGTATAACGATGCAGCAACACTAAAACACTGGTCAGACCACGTGTTAACCGACCTGGTATGTAAATACAATTTATTTAAATTTGTTGGCCTTGTTATAACCTCCTTACCTTGTTTGTACAATTTCTGTGCCTAGCATTTTTAAAGAGAGAGAGCTGTTTGATCATTCCAGTGCAGTGGACTCCCCTGCTGTTTTTTCTTCCAAAGAGTTCACCCAAGTATAAACTGATCACATCTTATGCCAAGCTCATAAGTTCTTGGAGAAACGGAAAGTGTTTTCTTATTTGGATTATTGTATGATTATGCAGTGATTTTTTTTTTTCCCTCCAAATAACTGCAAATGAATCGGCTTGCCAGCCATGTTTGGTTTGGAAAAATGTTTGCACTATGGATCCTCACAAAGCCATGGAACAAATCGCGTAGTGCCTCTGCGTGTCTTAGAGCGGGAAGCAGCTGTCAAGTACTGGGTTTACAGATGCAGACATGAAGCAGTTTAAGGTGGATTGAATCTGTCGTCATCACTTTATTCTCTGTGATCAGTGTTGCTTTGGATTTGCAGGGACTTTTTTTTTTTTTTCTCGAAAAAGCAGTGGTGAAATGAAACTGGAATTACCTGATTGAACTGATCATTCTGTTTAATCTTGAGATTTCTCATGAGATTTCACTTTTGTTCCAATTTACATGTGATCTTGAAACTGGGAAGTTTGAGGATGTCTTATGATTGAAAGGATGACGTATTATTGAGTATAAGAATATCAGTTATAAACAGGAGTAAGTTGTGAACCTCATTTATCTAAGCATGAGGTTTTTGGGTTTGATTTTCTTTTTTGTATGCAAGATTAAGAGTTTACAGCATTGTTCTATTTAGATACTAATGCTACAATCATATAATTCCTTGACTGGACTATAACAGTCTTGCAGACATTAGTTCCACTGTGTCAGGCAGTCTGTATGTGTGCGCGTGTAGGCGGTTGACCTGGCACCGACATGGTCTACACGAGTGCTGCAAACGTATGATTTCATCAAATTAGAAATCGAATTCAGGAAACGCAACATTTCCATCTCTGTAAATTACACATACTGGGGGAGAGGAATTATAATGTTTACAAAGTATTTTATTTCTTTACCCACAAATCCTCTATATTTGTAAAACATATTCTAAAACGATCAGCCTTTCAGACTGGGTGCTGCTTTGTCAGTAAGAAACTGGATTCCACATTTTATATCTTCAAAGGCAGTTTAGGCATTTTAAAATTGTAAAACACAGACCGACTGGTGAAAAACTGCTTTTTTTCAGAAGGTCATGGATTGCAATAAACTGGAAATTAAGAGTTTCAGAGTTTGTTTTGGTTTTCCACGCCCATAAAAAAAATGAATTAACTAACTGAAATTATACCAACAAACTACACTTAAATACATTTCAGTTCATTATTATTTTTTGGATAAAGCAATAAGTAAATGAAAAACAAATACTTTTTTTTTCTGGAAATCAAAAGCACGATGTAAGGCATTTAAAGAACTTTTTTGTTCACTGTCATAGCCATAACATTGCCCATAAACGTCCTATACACAATGGCTCCCTGAGTTGTTTTTTTTCATAAATGCAAGCTTACATACATTGTGCTACATACAGTATCGCAACTGAAATTGACCTCCGAGGCCTTTTTCAAAGCCCTGTTCTTTCATTCTAAAGTTTCTTGCAAAACCCATTTTCACATGGTCTTTACCGTGGGATATCTCGCACTGCACTAGAAGAATTTCCTCAGCCAATTAATTTATCATTCGGACCGATCCCTGTAGGTTTTTAAAGGCAACTTCTCATCCCTCATGTAAGGTGCCGCTGGCTCCTGTTGGCCTGGAAGCGCCGCACTACTGCCCCCGCATCCTCATGTGGAGAAGCACCGCCTGACCAGCCAGCCCCGCCTCCACGCCACCTTCAGGAACCACGTACCGGGAGCCGTCGTTCGCTCTCTGAGGGTCCATCGTCCTCAGTTGCTCGTTGCTCTGAGCCACGCTGTCCCAGCTCCACAGCTGGTAGCGCAGGCTTTTACCCTGCTTAGCCAGGACGTAAAGCCCTCGGAGTCCCGCGCTGCTGACGGGACAAGGCGAGCCGGTGTCGCTCTGCAGGTAGAGCCACGGCAGAGCGAGATCGGCCCGGTGGTGCCCTTCGCTCACACGCCCCTGGTCCAAACCAAGGAGAACACCTGGGGGAAGAAAAATATTCCGTGACTGTGCCTAAAGGTGTTTCATTTAAACAATTAAACTGGGTGTGGCAGAAGGCTGCATGTGGGAGGGGTCTGGGGCTGCGATCAATAAACACACCTGAGGTGGGTCAGTAAACGAGCCCCTGGAGAGGCCCAGGAGCCAGCGCACCAGAAGTGTGTTGGCTGATTGTCCTTAAAAAAAAAAAGGGCTCAGATTCTGAATCCCAAAGGGATGAGACATTGGAGAGATATACTATAGCTGGTGAGCACCAATGGTATGATTTATGTTATGAATTGTGTTCTAAGTTTAAATAATAATCTAAGTTAAGTGAGTACACAACCCATAGATTCCTCCCAGCACACACACCCACACACACTCAGAGATGTGCTACATCCAGCCTTACCTGAGGCGACGGCCCAGTGGGCCCTGTGGCCGCTACGCTGACATGGCTCATGGTTGTAGTCCTCGTCGTATCTGTTCATACCGTCAAAGACTTGTGCGGTGTGATGTTTTCTCTCACGACAGGTACAAGCTGGGCCACATGGCAGGTTTTGATACAGATACCAACAATACATCAGCTAACTGTAATGTTTTTTAAAGCTCAAGTAACCCTGAGGAACGGTGCTTTTGTTGGGTCCAGGATACGGGATGAGTACAGGCTCTCTCTTCCACAGATGTTTGATGATGGTTGTGGCGTTGTCGCCACTCAAACCCCCAGATAGCAGTTCTGCCTTACAGCCACAAACTTCTTCTGCCAGGAGGGCCATGTTGTTGGCTGACAAAATAATAATCATAATGACAATGTAAATAAACCAAACAAATGTGCAAATGCGTTACTTGGATCTGTGAGTAGATCACTATTAAAAGTACTAAAGTTTTACGCTTTATCCGGCAGCTGGCCGTTCTGCATTCTGACACAAACACGACCCGTCTTTGCTACTCTTCCTCACTCTGGTTGTTTACATAGACTGCACTGGATCAATGTTTGTTACCTGAAAACATTTCCCCCTGTGCCGTGTATCCCCTGTCCAGTGCCGTCTGAACCACAGTCTCCATGGTAACGCTCCGCTGTGGCTGCCGAAGGTGAGCCGCCATCCACAACGCCACCAGGCCACACCTGGAAGGCAAGTAAAAAAACAGGGACACACCCAGGCAAATATGCTTTGTGTAATAACTTCCACGCGAAAGCATTTGGCTCAAACTAACAACACAATACCTCTAATGTACATATAACTGTCGTGGTGACGTTTATGTTGTGTGTGTTTTTTTAGTACAATTTGAGAAGTATTAAACCAACACCAATGCTCTTGGACTTACTGTGGGCCATCTTGGATGAGAGAGGGCACGTACGTGTTCACCAGTATCCACTGCAGGTCCTTCCTAAAACTGAAGCACAAAAAAAACTTCATGTCATTACACACTATACTATCTGCCTTTGTCAGTTTATATGGAACAATCCATTACAGGCTGGTTCAACAGCTCATTGAGTATCCTTTTGAGTTTACTTTCTGCAACCATTGATCTATAAAATAAATGCCCACTCTCATTCAGAAACCTGAAGTTATTCAATCAACTGTTGAATGCTCTGCAAAGTGAAGTAAACCTACTCTTTAAAAGTCCAAAAGTAAGAGTATCTAATAATAGCCAGCCTAGACCAAGAGGTAACATGTATTCTTCCTCAGAGTGCGTGTCACCTGCTGTCCCTCTGGCTGAGCAGTAAGCGGGCCTCTGTGTGGTCCCCCTCCACGGGACTCCTGCTGCTGGCTATAGTCTGATACAGCTTCTTCTTGTGAGCCGAGGCTGGAGGAGGAAGAGGAGGAGGACCTGGTGCAGATGGAGGAGGTGGTGGTGGTGGTGGACGAGCAGGTGACACCGGACGCTCCACTGACATTCTCCTTGTCAGTTGGACCTTGTATGAGTAGAGGCTTGGTCAGTACTCTGTGCATCTTTGCATCAACGTGACAGCAGCTCTTATAAAATGTGTGTACCAATGAACTCAGTAAACACTCATAATCATACAAAATAACAATAATAAGTCTAATGAATGTACACCAACAGCAGCCCTATTACTTACACACAGGACGGAAGCTACCATCTCAACTCGGTGAGGTGGTAGCTTGAGAGACTTTAACTGCTGTCAGTGAAAGCCTGTGACCCCAGAGTTATTAATGTGTAATATTTACCAGACCAGATTGCAATCCTCACAGCAGACGTTCTTCTCTCCACGTACAGACTGCGGTTCCAACCCGTGGGTTCCATGGGTCTGTCCATATTAGGCAGGAGCTGCTCCTGCTTCTGTTTCGTCTTTATTTTTACGGCAAAACATCAACGGCGAATAATAACATCGCCCCCTACTGGATATACTTATAAAGGAGTTGTAGATTTGCATTAATAACAAGCTCAGATCCACAGCCTACTCGTGCAGTGCGAGGATTAGGCCAACAGATGTCGCCACAACAAGATACCTCATACTCATAGACTGAATGTAAAAAGAGCCCACTACAACTGTTGTTTCCGGTTGTGTATAACGTTGTGTTTCTTGAGTGTATTTTGTAATTCGTGGTGTCTAAATGACGTGGTCGCACCACATTTGGCAACAACAGCCATAGAAATTGAGAAACACTCAGGAAGACTCCGATTGGTTACGGAACCCAACATAACACCGGAAATTACGTCTGAGTTTTTATTTTAACGCGAGAGCAACATACGGGAGTTGTTACGGCCGGGTGTTTCATTCAACATTTCGAGGTTAGTTCAATTTTGTTTTATATAAACATCCAGCCCTTTGTTATGTCACTTACTCGTGAATTTATTTTATAGATACCTTTTGCAATAAAGGGGGGTCCTGAGTTGAATCAAACCCTTTAGATGGCTGTAATAAATTGAATGTTAGCCGTAGCTAGCTTTTAAGCTAACGCTCACCCCACGTTAGTCAGGTTGTCTGCTAACGTTAGCTCGGGATCTGCCTATGTTTCTAGTGGGTTTAAATAATCTCTCGGGGGTTTTTATTTATTCCAAACACAGATCGGCAGCTTGAAAGATGGCCACCGCGGATGTACGACTGAATCACACAATATACATCAACAACTTGAATGAGAAAATCAAGAAAGATGGTAAGTTAGTGAGCCTCCCTTTCCTAGCTCTCTTTTTCCAGTTCAGGATACAAATGTATGACATGGATCAACGGTCTTATCTATATTTCCCTTTGTACTGCAGAGTTGAAGAAGTCCCTGTACGCCATTTTCTCACAATTTGGTCAGATTTTGGACATCTTAGTCGCACGAAACCTTAAGATGAAAGGCCAGGCCTTTGTAATATTCAAGGAGGTAAACAGCGCCTCCAATGCCCTGAGATCCATGCAAGGCTTTCCTTTCTACGACAAACCTATGGTAGGTTAATCACTCAAGGAACAGCTCTGGCCAAGGTCTTTTCACTGACTTTTATGTTTCCAAAAAAAACAAACTTTGTTCCATTTTATGTGGTTATGTAAAGATGTCACAAGTTACCTTGTTTAACCCTGTGGAAACCCTGAAACTGTTTAATATTTGTCTTCCTGCAGCGTATTCAGTATGCCAAAATGGACTCTGACATCATAGCTAAGATGAAAGGGACGTTTGTAGAGCGCGACCGTAAAAAGGAGAAAATCAAGAAGGTCAAAGTGCCTGAAACAGCGGGAGCTAAGAAAGGTGTGCCAGGGGCTGCTGCGGCCATGGTCGCTGGGGTACCTGCTGCCATGCCTGTAAGTAGAATTCAAGTTATGTTGAGTAATAGTAATAAACGTTAAATTGAACGTTAGTTGAAAGACGCAGAGGTGTTCATTTAAGCATAGTTTCATATGCACCTTCACTGATCTAGTCCACCATGGTGACAATTAAGATGGACAAATGCAGCAAAGTAAACGGTAGCATGTGGCCTCCCCAGATTTATGCGGAGGTCATTAATAGCCATAAGTCCCAATAAAGGAACTGCCTGGTGGGGGAAAAATGTCTTAACTCACATACTTCTCTCTCTCTCTCTCTCTCTCAAGGGTATGCCTCCCATGAGCCAGGCTCCACGCATGATGCACATGCCAGGCCAGCCGCCTTACATGCCCCCTCCAGGCATGATGCCTCCTCCAGGGATGGCACCGGGTCAAATGCCCCCTGGTGCCATGCCTCCAGGTCAGATGATGCCTGGACAGATGCCTGGACAAATGCCTGTAGGTAGTTTGTGCTTGGCCCCCTCGCTAAGCATGTTGTCCTTTCCTTTGATTATAATGTTACCATTTTGGCTGTTTTTTTTTACCTTTTTTTTTTTTTTCTTCACAGGTTGCAGAAAATCCACCCAATCACATCCTCTTTCTCACCAACCTGCCAGAGGAGACAAACGAACTCATGCTCTCCATGCTCTTCAACCAGTCAGTATCAACTCAATGTGTTAAATTCAACACAACTTCATCAGTTCGCTGTAGACTAAGACCCGTCTTTGTTGTTGTTTATTCAGGTTCCCTGGATTCAAGGAAGTGCGCCTGGTCCCTGGTCGCCACGACATCGCCTTTGTGGAGTTTGAGAATGACGTGCAGGCCGGTGCTGCACGAGATGCACTACAAGGCTTTAAGATCACACAGACGAATGCCATGAAGATCTCATTTGCCAAGAAATAATGGCTCTCCAGACTGGTCATTTTTCACATATACACAAACGGGTCTTTCCAAAAATGAGCAGTGACGTGAAAAAGTTTGAGATGTACACTTGCTGATCAGTACGACATGGGTGGTGAAGATTTTTTTTTTTCCTACCTTCCAGGACTACATGTAAGTATACTTTATTACCATCAAATCACATGTTTAATTTTACAACACATCTTTTTCCAGAGTAATGTTCAGGTAAATGTATGGATTCTGAGTTCTGCATCCCATTCATGTAGTTTTTACACTTTTTACTGTTGTTTTTCAAAAACTGTTTGTCACAAAGCATTGCACCCAGAGTCTGGTCAACCAGACATTGTACCTGGAGCTTTTTCCTTTTTTTATATAATTAAAACTTGAGTGCTCTTCCTCACATGAGTTTGCTTCTTAGTCTGATTTTAATATTGGTGCTGTTGCCAATGCTATTAACTAATTCTGTTCTGCCCGTTGTATAGGGCAAGATGGATAAAAAGATAAATTAAATGGTAAAAAAATCATCCCAACTGATAAACAATCCTATGACCTCTGCCTCTTTAAGTTTTTTGAAATGTATTCTCCAATAATCTGCTCATTCAGGGTCATTAAACCATTTGCTTTGGAACAATCTGGGTCCTTCTGCCTTTGTTCCAACCAAAAATTGCACCAGGGGATCGCCTCTTAAAATAAGCTTTACTGCAGTGTAGAATATCTTTGTGACATTGATTATGGAGCTATTTCCCTGCCAAAACACAAACGGAACATGTGTTGTAAATGCACTACGATTTACAAACATTCCTAGTATGTTATATATATATATATATGACTTACACACTAATATAACGTATTAAACCCAACAAACATGTTTTGCAAATGGAAAAATATAACTTACAAGCTACTGCTTTTAGTTTTTCAAATACAAAACAATCCTATTAAACAAATATCATTCTCAAGAAACAAATTCAGCATGTCTTACAAGTACACAAACTATCCTATAAAGACAAAAAATAAAATTCAGTGAGTTTGGGCCATATGTCCTACAAGTACAAAAAAATCTCCTTCAAAGACAAAAAAAAGTTGCATGAATGTCGCGTCGGATTCGTTGCCCTGAGTTTTCTCCCCCATTCCCTCAGTAACAAGCAGGTGCCACACCAAGTCAAGAAAACACTTGACAAAAATCTTGCATGGTGTTTTGAGAATAATGAGCGCCGCCAAGTGCAATGTCTCATGTCAACATTGTCTAATGAGTGAATACTTGGTGCGTTTAACAGCCCTTCCTCAAAGGCCTCTCAGCACTCAGATGCTGTAGGTTTGCAAAGTAATTACATGCCAGTGGGGTCCGCCCCCTCCTCTCAAAGGCTGGCTTCATGAGAGTGGGGTGGAGTGATGTGTGAATTAGGCCTGAAGAGCTTAATTTAGACTTGCACTATCAACATTGCCCAGCGCACAAAGTGCCTCCCTGTTGTGGACTTAAACTGTGCCCAGACTAATTGTCTTTAGGTCAGTTCGATAGTGCACGCAGAAATGTGCATTCTTCTGCAGTTTCCCAAGCCTTTCTGCACTTCCTTATTTTTTCTTGGGAAAGTGCTGACCTTAGCCACCAGTGTGCCTTGTGTCCTGGCTAAATCACCACAGTGAGTTTCAGTTGCAGAGACTAAAAGGGCAATTGTCCTGTGGGTCATGCATTGGACTTGTGTCTGTCAGAGTTGCCTTGGGTTAGATAAGAAAAATGCCACAATATCATCAATATCTGGAAAACATGTGGAAGTATTACATGACACACAGCACATTATGTGCCACTGTAGGCCGTATTCGTTCACGTTTTTAAATGGGAGCTGTTGGAAAAATAGGACCTTTATTAGCAGTGCTGTTCTCACTGGTTTTTAAGTGGGCGGGACCTAATTAAAAACAGATTCTGTGGGTGCCTTGTTTGGCTTCTGTCAATCCGATGCGATCTCACTACGCCCACTGGCGCCTGTGAAGCAGGTCAATTGACTATATGATTGTAACGCCCACATAAATAATTCATGAAGGTGCTTTTTTTTTTTCTCTCCTACATTTCATATTAGCATATTTGGTCATGATTTTAAACCAGGTCCTGAGAGGCTTTGAATGCAGATTAATCAGGGGAATGGCATCAGCTGGTGTCCTGAGGGAGCAACCATGTGACCATTAGATGGTGCCAAACGCACAACGCTTTCACAGACTCACACTGAGCAGGGGCCACTCTTTTTATAACCTTTCTGCAGGAAAAACAAAACAAAAAAACGGTCTCTTCTTCAGGTGCAGCCCGTGCAGCGTGTGGATCCGGATGGTTGGTTAGGATACAGCTCATGTTTTGGAGAGGTCACTGTTCCTTTATGCAAATGGACCCTCGGTTCCTCAAGAGCCCTCTGTTGTGCTCTGGGGGTCACAGCTGAGCCGGGCCAGGCCCAGGAAACACCATTGGTTGTCAGGGAAGCACTCGAGCAACAAGACTGTGATAGACCTTCGGTTGGTGGGGGCGGGGTTGCCGAATCTCATTAGGTTTCCCCCGATAAAGAAGCTGCATTGTGTGGAGGTCTTGGGTCCAACAAGACGAGCCCCCGAGGTCATGTGTTGAAAATATGCCATGTGACCGGTGCCAACATTCACTGGATGCCCATGCACTATACAATTGTCTTTTATATTTATGCGCTCAGCCGTCAGTATAATGAGGCGGCGGCATGTGTGGACAGTATATGATCAGGCAGCTGTCTAAACACGTTTCATCATAAATGGGAACGTGACGATCGGGCTTTTTTTTTCTCTTCGTAAACGGCTTCCGTTGCATGAAAATATGCCATGTGACCGGTGCCAACATTCACTGGATGCCCATGCACTATACAATTGTCTTTTATATTTATGCGCTCAGCCGTCAGTATAATGAGGCGGCGGCATGTGTGGACAGTATATGATCAGGCAGCTGTCTAAACACATTTCATCATAAATGGGAACGTGACGATCGGGCTTTTTTTTACTTTTCGTAAACGGCTTCCGTTGCATCATGGATGGGATGGAGGAGGATTGGGGGTTGGTGGTGTGTGTGTGTGGGGGGGTGCGTAGTTCGGTTGGTGATGGAGGGCCTCAGCTTCAAAGGCTGGAGGAGAGGGTACGGAAAACCCAAGAGAGGTGAGACACGAAACGCGCACGGGACGACTTTGGGGGAAAGGAAAAACTTCGTGATGGACCACAAGTGGCTCAGAAAGTTCATAGAGAGAAAGAGAGAGAGAGAGAGCGGGGTGGGGGGTGTGAATGAGAGCACCGGTGCGCTCTGGGAACCGTCCAGACCTGAGCTGAAAGACGGATATTCCCTGCCTCAGGACACACCCTCTCGCTCTCTCTCCCTCTCTGTCTCTGTCTCTCTCTCTCTCCTCTCATTGTTTCCCACACTGACTCTGACGCCGCCGGGCTTCGTATCGGGTTGACTGATGACGATCCAGCCGCTCGGATGAGATGAGAAGTGCGCACAGTGAAACCATTCCTCCGAAGACGCACAGCTTTGGCCACCGCGTCCACCCGCTCACCACGAACCGGGCTGAATGCAGATGGTGTTCGTGTTGTGCTCATTTTAGACCTGGGCGCGCGGAGGAGGCGTTGGAAGAGAGACGCGGAGGGAAGGAGATAGTGTGTCCGCTAATTGGGATGAGAGTTCAAGTCAAGTGAAACGGCAGATTGCACCTTTAAAGCCTCTTAACGCAGGCGGTGGGAGGAATACGGCGCCAGGCCAGTGTGTTTATGTGCCTAGTGTGTGTTTGTGTGTGTGTGTTTGTGTTCATGTGCCGTTCCCAGTGGAAATCCACCCTGGACACAACAGCGAGATCAGGTGTGAGTGTGGGTGGGTTGGCGGGTGGGTGGGGGATAAATCAAAGCCGAGACAGACGTAGTCATGGTCCCTCCGAACTGGACGCGATGAAGTGGCTCTGCGGGAGTTTCGGGGTTTGAGACCGGAGAAAGGGGGAGAGCTGGGCGGACGCGGAGCGGAGCACCACCGCCGCCGTCGCCAAAGCGCGCAGCACAGCCCCAGGCTCCAGGACGCAGCAATGGAGAGCCCGGGGGCGCACAGGACAGCCCGACCCGATCCGAGAGATCCGCGCGCAACGATCCCCAGGAGGACCGAGGCACACCGGGCACACCTCCACCTGCAGCGGACCGTGATTTTCCTGGTGGCGCTGACGGTACAGCCGCAGGTAAGCCACCGATTAAATGCTATTTCGGGCTTCATGTTCTCAAAGCTTGGAGCTGACAGCTGACTTTTAACGGTGGTTCCACGGGTGTTTCTTAGCGTGGGCCCCCACGCGCACTGCCCCTCTCCACCCTTTGTGCCGCCCTCACTCTGCGCCTCCGCGGCGCGGTGCACACCTGTTGTTTCCGCCCGCTGATGTCCACTTTCCCACTCGAGGGAGAAGCCTGGGGTGCACATGGCGCAGCAATAATATGTAGCTCCAATGGGCGTCTTTTAGCAACATTCTGTATTGTTTGGGCATCAAGAAGAAATCATTGTTACTTGTGCCGTTATTGGTTGAAGGGAATGGAGCGTTCAGCACACACATCGGTATACAGCTGCTGCATATGGTGTGTCCAGGGGATTGTAGTGCTAAATAAACCCTGGACTTCGTTTTGAGACACTGTGCTGGCTCCTTAGTGATATAACACCTTCATTAAACCAACCTCACACCCTCTGCTCATTGTATGTGCCTCCCTGCACTGTACATCCTCGACTTAGTCTGTTGCTGCATCCTCTTTGCCAATATATAAATGTGTCACGTACCACGTTCATTATGGTAGCAACGGTCGGTTGTGTGTTGCAGTGCTTCGGAGATGCTTCACAAATTGGTTACTGCAGAAACTTGTATAAATGTGTAATTTTTTTTTTTAACGCAGGCTGCTCGTAGCATTCTGAACACTGCTCTGTCAACCTAACAGGGTTTGGAATCCTTGCCCACAAAATATTGGGAATGGAGGTAAAAAAACAAATATTTTCCCTTTAAGCCCGGTGAGCTGTCAGGCACCTTGATCAGGATGCCTATAATGTGTGACCGAACTCCACAGTAGCAGGCGCAGGCCCAGAGGTGCTTCAGGCATGTGTGCATGAATGTGTGTCTTCTTTTTCCGTGTGTATTTGTGTGCCTTGCCTATTTTTTCTTTTTTTTTTACAACCCCAAGCTCACATCCAGCATCTGCGTCTTGGGTGTGTGTGGAGCCCGGGGCCACAGCCGAATAAACTCCGGGGCGTGTGAATGTTGAACATTCGGGCAGCTCTGCGTGTCTCTGGGTGCACCTTTGCAACCCCTTCATAACTGAGCAACAACGCACTCCACTCCCTCCGTGGTCTGACTGCACTGCAGTGTGAGACACACACTCGGGGTCCTTCCTCCGCTGCCGCCGGTGACCATGTATAATGCAGGGGACAGGAGACCCGTCCTCATCAGGGGATATCTAGGCCTGCTCGGATCAGTGTGAATCATAGATGAAGTCCAGCCGCCTCCACATGTTGTCCAGTTTAATGACTCCCAAGCCCCGAAGTTTGCGGGTGGTTTTCAGCTATGGTTCGCAATGGACTTATTCATTTTTAAATTGATTCGATTTCACTCCCTATGTCTCCGTCTCTTGTATCTCAAGCATATTAGTTATTTAAATTTCCTGAAAATTAAATGATATGTAAATAATTTAAGCAAACATTTACCCAAAACTAAACGTCACTATTGTTGGCAACACAAGAAAAGTTGGAGGGTGGAACAAGTACACATGTTCACATTTCATGAAAAAAAACGTGTTCCATCGGCTGCCAAAGTTATATTTGAAAAAAAAAAAACGATCAATGTTATCTTTAGTTTGCATAATTTATCTCTCTCATTGACAGTGTGGTGGTAACCGCTGTCACAGACGACATCTCCAGCACACTCTGATGATTATTTGTGGTATTTGGGCTCAGGACATTTGCTTTAACCCCTCTCTGGACCATGCTCACCTTCCCCGCACAGTTACTGGGCTCAGGGGCTGAATGTCCGACTTTTATCCAGCCTAGAGTTTTTGGGTATCGTGAGCCTTTAACATCCCGAGCTCTCCTGCAGAGGTGGTTTGAGCCTCTCTCCCCCTCTGCCTCCCTCTCTCTGGTCAAACCGGGCGCTGAAATGCTGGTATGTGGGGAATGGCTCAGGCAGTGAGAGTAGGAGAGGAAGAAAGGAAGATGTAGAGTGATGAGCGCCACTGTATCTCCACAAACCTTTTGAAGTCCACCCTCCCTACACCCCTGCACCCCGCTGACCCCCTCCACCACCACCCTCCACTTAGGGACAGGGTGCAGGAGGGGGACACGCAGACCAAATACAATGGGGCATCTGAGATTGTTGTTGGTCTTGGAAATGGCTGTCCGGGACTGAGCGCACAACGCCACGGGGGACAAACATTTGCGATTCTTGGTACTCACAGTAATGAGCCGTTATCAGTTTGGTGTTTTTGCATGAATACCAAAAAGGCTGTGAATTATTCAGATTTATGCATCAGCAGAGGTTCTGTGGCAAATGGTGATAACAGCAGTTCTCTTTTTCCGAAGCCTTTGTTCCATTCTGTTTCTGTGACATGTAGACACACAGACACACAGAGATGCAAGCACATACCTGACCCGGGTGCTCTAAAACTCTCATGGGGGGGTTTGCTAACGGCAGTGTGTGGGTGTGGGTGTGCGTTTGTGTATGTGACGGCGTCATCCATCTTTAAACTGAGAAAAGAAAAGTAGGCAAATGAGAAGGAGAATGGAGACAAAGAGAAAAGGGCTGATGGCCGCAGAAAGAAAAATGACAGGAGCACTACAGCTTGTTCCCAGCTAGAGAAAGTGAGCAGGCTCCCAGTGTCACCGTCCCCCGGGAAGAGACCAAATAAGAAGAAGGGAGTGGTGTGAGAGAAGGAAAGAAAAACAGACAGACAGACAGACAGACGCTGTGGCAGGTTCCCAGGAGTAGCCAGATGTCATGGAGACTCTCGGAGTTTCTTCACACATCTTCCCACTTTAACTGGGAATCACATTTTTGGCCAATCGACTCTTATCGGATGAAATCTAGCATATCTTTTAAACGGCGAGTCGAGGACCTTTGTCCTTTTCTCTCTCAATTGACAGTTTATAGACGAAGACCTTCGACGAAAAAAAGCAAACCGTCAATTTCAGTTTGTGTGTGCCTTCAGGTTTGAGTGGCTTCTGTCATATCGCACGGAAGGTTTCCTTCATGAATCAGGCTAAACTGATGGGAACCGCATTTAAACAAACAGAAAAGATAAGAACCCGCTTCACCAATAATGTTTACCAATCACTGGTAGCATCTGATTGTCAGTTTTATAATGCCCGGGTCCTTCAGACCAGTCCAGTGTTTAAATTGCAGCCCTTGAATTTGGAATTATTTATAATGAGAAAAAAAAAACTACTACTGCGTTGTCTTCCAGGTAATATAATAATCTGATCCCCCCCCCCCTCTCTCTCTCTGGACTCAGGGAGTAGGTACTGTGGGGATGTTTGAGCTTCAGATTCGCCACTTCCAGAATCCACATGGACTCCTGCAAACCGGAGACTGCTGCGACCTCCTGCCCAGCGGGGGACAGCGCTGCTCCGCCAGGGACCAATGCGACACGTTCTTCCAAGCCTGCCTCAAGGAGTACCAGGCCCGGGTGGCCCAGACCGGCGCCTGCACCTTTGGGTCTGCCAGCACAGGGATCCTGGGTGGAAACTCCCAGTCGCTTCGCCACAGAGGACACGATGGAGGAGGAGGAGAGGATGGCACTAATGGACACATTGTCATTCCCTTCAAATACGCATGGCCGGTAAGTACAGGGGTATTTCTGGTTTTCAGTATGGTTACCAAGGAAACGTGCCAAGCTTGAAGTACAACAATTCACTCGAACGGCGGCTCGGGTGGAATGACAATGACATTCAGAGGCTGGGCTCACGTTCACATGTTTTTACAATGTTCCTGTTCCTGCCTCTGCATCGGGAGCTAAAGGTCAGCAGGTCAGGACAACATAAAAACAATTATAATCACCAGGACATTTTTGTTCCTCTAACAGTAGCTATTAAATCCAGTGAAGTAGCTCACAGAGGAAATTGATAATAGACATTTTATTGTCGGTGCGAGCAGCGGTTGCTGTCTGTCGAAAAACTAATCTCCACAAAAAATGAAAACACTTTTACGAAATGAAACATTCATTAACCCTACATGATAACTGATCATGGATTACCATTCATTTATTGCCGTCACCAGGTTTATTATTTAACATTTTTCCTTAGTTCATGACAAAATAAATATCCCTCTCAGCCAGGCTGCAACTTGCCAATGATTGGCAATTGTGGTGAATAAATTGTTTACCAGTGTTTTAGAGCAGTTCTCAGCCACCAATAAGAATAAATGCGGGGTTGCCAGGTTGCAGTAAATTGTCCTCCAGCCACAGACACCCAACCCTTTTCTTTTATTGTTGTCTGACAGGAGAGGAGAAGTCTAAAATCTAAAACCACAAATATATATTTGTGTGGATGTTCAAATTTGCAACTGCAAAAGTGTAAAATATGCAGGGGTCCTTTAAAAAAAAATCTTTTCATCGGTTTTGTCATGGCATATTGAAAAATCTGCTCTGTCCAGACTAATTGACCTGCCATTTGCCAAAGAGTAGGCAAGTGTGTCCAAGAAACAGATTTTCGATACTTCAGTCCACTTTTCTTCTTTCTCCTCCCTCTCGCTCTTTTTGCATTCTTTTAGTTTTTACAAATAATGCAGGATGAAGCCATTTGTCTTTGTGTTTCTTAGTTTTTTTTTTATTTCAGTGACCGAAGAAACCTCTTGCAGTCTTTAATGTTCTTTTTTTTCTGCCTTTGATCTCTCAACATCTCTGGCTTCTTTCTAGTAATCCGTGTATTTCTGAAATGCGTCACAAAGTCTTGTGGTAATAATTTACAATCATATTGTGCTGTTACTGTTTGCAATATTGCACAATACCCAGGTGCAGTTTCAGATACACACACATACTCCCAACATGTTAGGCCATCTTTTTTGGACGTATTGCATTCATATTTAATCTTTGTGGTCATGTTGTGTATCTTTAGTTGTTTAGTGTCTCTTTGAGGTAGCTTTCTATCTGGTCTTAATTGTTTTGCATTCATTTGTATAGTATATTCAAAGTTTTCCAAGAGGAATCTCTGTTGGCTGCTGACCACTTGTGGCCCCTGGGCTTGTGCATGGTAGGCACCTTGACTCTTAATGTATCCCCACTTAGCTGAGCACACACACGCCATACACAAGAATGTTATACAGAGGAGTTGGCTTAGGTTTCTCCTTCTTGATTAGTATCAGCCTATTTACCGCCGAGACTTTCCGTCCCAGAGCCAATGATCTTCCCTTATCTGTGTAGAGTTTCCCTTTTTGTGTGTGTGTGTGTGCTGTTTGCATACTGCGTGTGTGTGTCACGCTTTCCTTGTGTTTTTTTTTTCTCCTCCCGTACATTAGGTAGGTGTGTGATTGGCGGGTAAAAGTGTGAGAAAAGTTCTCGGTCAGAAAACCTACCTGGATTAGTTACAGGGCCGGGCTGCAGGGAGGGCCGGGACACACAGTGGCTGCGTCTTCAGCTGAATAACCTGCTTTATCTGGCCATCTCTGGGAGGTGGAGGGTGGCGGGCGGGAGAGAGAGGGACGGAGGGAGGGAGGGAGGGAGGGAGGGAGAGAGGGAGAGAGGGAGAGAGGGAGAGAGGGAGAGCGATACCCCTGCCCCAGGTGAGGGAATGAACAGGTGAGCATAGTCATTACCACGTAAGCTGAGCTCTCTCTGTCCCCTGCCCTCTTTCATTTATTCACTCTTTCTTTTCCCCCCCACTAACCTCCTGGGGGAAATAAGCAGTCATCTGTGTTTGTTTATGAACGAAAGTGTAGTAATTTATAGTTTTGAGTTCGCATATAGTCTTATCAAGGTTGCCTGTGGCGGATTCGGACCTGTTAGACTGCTTTAACGCCGTTACTACAGCGATCTCAACAATGCTGTCAATGGAACCATATTTCAATCGACATAGATTTATGAGGTCTAACGTCACATAGGAAGACAGGTAGAGTAAAAACAACAGATTCAGTATTCAGGTGGTTTCATATTGGGACTGAAATTGCTCAGCAGGACTGGAAGAGCCTCTTTGTGGAGCCACTGTCAGTATTTCTTGTTTGAAAATCAGAACACAGTCACTCAAAGTGGCAAAGGGACAAAATATGACCACAAAGACAGGCAAAGAGACTACAGAGGGACACAAATACAGCTAAAGAAAGTAGTGTGGTTGTTCTGTGTTTCTTTTAGTCTGTGGGGCCCTATTGGAGGGGGCGGAACGCCTTTTACCTCTCGGTGCCCAGGGGCCCATTGTCTTGTAATCAGCTCATGGGTGGCTGTGAGCGGCACAATGAAAAATCTGTCTGTTTTTCTTTTTAGCTCCCACCGCTCTGGCTGAACAAGTCCTAACAATAGCTGGAGTTTGAAATCATCTCTTGGCCTGCGTAATAAGATAGGAACAATTATTGAGTCCGAGGGTCAGATGAGAGATATGGATGGTAAAAATGGTATGTTCATTTGTCCACGAATCCATTTAAGAACACCTCTAAAACAAAGCTCACTCACTCACATGTTGTGTCTTGTGTGCGTGATCCAAATAAACGTATAGTCGAGACGTGTACATGTCAGGGAAAAGCACTAGCCAGCCAGATATAATGTTGTATATGATATTTTTTTAGGCTACGTGACTCCCTTAAATATTATTGTCCTTGTTTCATGACATATTGTTACCTCATGGTGTCGAATGGAAAAAGCGCCGGTAAATCATATTGTCCTTTGCTCAAAAACAAGCAAATCAAACAAATCAAAACAATAGTGACACAGGAAGTGATGTCCCGTCTCTTTTTCTTTTTCTCTGTCCTGTTTTGGACGTTGTCTCCATTGCGATTGAAGATTAAAAATCATAGACAGTCAGCGGTCTGGGACGTTTCAGCTGCGGCACCTCCCCAGAGAGGGGAAATGTTCAAAGATTCCTAAACGTGAGGTCATTTCTTTCAGCCCCCTCTCCGTTGTTGGCTTCAATGTCGAATCTGATTGGTGATGATAAGAGGAAACAAATAGTTTGTTACAGATGAATCGGTATAACTGACAAAAAGTGGAACAGATCAGTGACTGAATCAGGTGGATGACTCATTCTTCAAAACACAAGCTTTCATTCTGTGTTTTACACAGATATGAGGGGACAGAATCTGATCTAAGTCACCCCTGACCCCTTTGTTGCATATAACTAGTTGATCAAGGTCTGGTTAAGGCTCCTATGTTCCATCCAATGCTGACAAATGCCAATATGATAGCTGCTAAAGGAATACTAACAACATGAAGTGAACACAGCGAAGTCCCCACCATTTATAATCTTCATGTCAAGTGTTGGAACTGGGAAAGACGCATTGAACAAAGAGTGTGTAGCCAAATGTTTGTGTGCGTCTACACAAACTGTTCTTCCTTTGTTTCCTTTATCTGTTTATGTTGAATTTGTATATGTATACGTTTGCATTAATATGCGTTTAACACATTTGCTTCATGCGCAGGCACCACATGTTGAGGTTTGTTATGGACGAGTCAAAATGTGACTTTCAGTGCTATTGGTCAACTGTTTTCAAGGAGAATCTCTTAAAGCAGTTTATGTTCAACCTGTCTCAAAGAGGCAAATGCTTAACAGCAAAAGAGCCAGACATTTTCAAGATTCAATGTTAGACTTACAGGGAAACACACCAAATGAATGCCAAATTGGATCATATGAGTTATAAGAATGGAATTGGGGTTATGGGGAAGCCCAATCCCCATAATCCCAATTCCATTCTTATAACCCTACAAAGTGGAAGTAACCCTATTCCTTAACCCTAACCCTCACTCATGTGGTACCGTTGGATGCAAAATGGCCATACATGGGGGGCCAGGGCAAAACAGAAAGTCGATGAGAAGACCCACCTATCAAAGGTCATTCGCAAAAAATGTGATGAGTGTTTTCGACTTTGTTATTTCACCAACTTCCCCATGTCATAGAGACTTGTGGACGGTACCATTGGATGTGGAAAGGTCAATATTGTGGGGACGTAGCCAACTTCCAGGTCCTCTAGGACCTTCCTATCAAAGTTATTCCAAAAAGGTGTTGTCCCGGAGTGGTTTTCATCCCCCTATCCCCTATCCCCTAACCCAGTCCCCTAACCCAGCCCCCTAACCCTAACCTAGCCAACTTCCTGGTCAGGACCTTCCTGTCAAAAGTTATTCAAAGAAAACGTGTTGAGGAGCCCAACACTCTCCGCGTCCCATCTTCATGAGTCACGCATGCACAGAGCCTCTGTTCCCCATCTAATGAAACATCATGAGACCATTTTTAAGTCACTATTGTTCTTTTTCCCCAGTGATGACTGCGTCTCCGAGTCTCTTGTACTTAGTCCTGAGCGCTTTAGGCCACATAAATGACACGGCTTTTACTTTTATTTTGATGCATATAGCAGAAAATAATGGAATTAAAATACAAAATGTCCTTTGTAATATAGAGGAAGCTCTCGAAGCACTCATGAGGCATCATGTCCCGGATACCATGGTCAACATGTAAAGTGCGGCCGTCATGCAAATGACTTCAGGCGTAGTTGCCGGGGGCCAAGTCTTCCTGTGATGAAAGTTAATTATTCACACAGAGCAGTGGTGGAACCCTTATTAAACATATTGTCTGACGTTATTGTTATCAAGTAAACATATTTCTGTCTGTTCTGTGTAAAATATCTGATCAATTTACCTGTGTTGCTGTGTGTGTGTGTGTGTGTGTGTGTGCGTGTACCACAGTTATTTAAACGAAATCTACCGACTGAGAATTTTTGATTCACTCATTCCAAATCAGAAATCTTAGACTTACAAACCACCTCCTTAGCTTCCGTCCGCCGCTGAAACAAAACAGAATGGACTGTCTATTGGACATTATAATATCGGGGACACACAAACCCACACACCCACGCACGCTCACGCGCGCACTTTGACGTTACCTGTGCATTCCTGCTGTGTGGGAGCCGAGCCGGGGGAAGTCAGTGAAGGGAAACGAGCAGGGAGGAGTATAGTCGGAGCTTTCTTTCTCTCCCGAGTCTCTCTTTCACTCTTTCTTCTCCTGTCATTGGTGCTCTCCTCTCTTTTGTCCCGTAATTGACTCCCCTACGCAGCCTTGCATACTTGCGTGTACAGCAATACTGCACATTACTTGTATACACACACCTGCAGGTATGCGCACATACATTTCTCATTTCTCCTATAGCCTCTTTTTATTTCCTCAGGATAGACACACCCACACACACACACACACACACACACACACACACACAGACCACAAATTCATCAGCCAGAACACACGCGCGCACACACTCACGCACACAAAGAAGGCTAATTCCCTCCGGATTTGGAGCCCGTGTTTTTCAGAGATAAGTTTATAACTCCGGGTTAAACATCTCAAGGGAAGCGTGTTTTAATGATTTAATTTGTGTGCAAATTGGATTGCCTCTTGGTTTTAAAAGGAAAAAAAGAGGCAAAGGAACCCTGATTTACATTCTCACTGTGACAAGGAAGAGTCCCTGTCCCTGTCTCATTGTGTACCATAGCACTGGATGCAGATTGCACCTTTACGCTCCCTTAAAAAGGACGCCCAGCTGTAATTACAGCGAATAGTTTTCTTGTCTTTTCGCGTTATTGATCTCAAGCTCTTCTTGTCATATCTCCTCGTCCTCCTCCCTCCTCCCCGACAATCTCTCACCCGTCACCTTTCTCACTGTCTCGCTTGACCCGCTCTCTGGAGACCTTTGGTTTGCGCTCGGTGTCACCGGCTCGCCGCGATGTTCGGTTACTCAGAGGAGGCCGCCATAAATCCTCCTTCTTGCTCGGCGGTTCCGTCGTGTTGCTGGAACTCGACACAAACAACCACAAACATTTTAAGCCATCGCATTGTGAAACACACATGTTCTCAAGATACGTTTAAACCCTGCCTCATGATTCCTCTGTGGCTTTTCACTGGTACCATAAATTTCCCCACCTACACTATGTCCAATTTACATCAGCGTGTCTATCGTGTCATTATAACCCTGGCTCTCTTTTCTGTGTGATTGGTTTTACTGGCGATGATGCCCACTCTACTCCACCTGTCATATCAGAATACTGAAAAGCAGTTTAATCATCTTTATGATAATGTATGGTATTTTTATACTACATTTATGTTAATTATATGTCTATCTGTCCATCTCCCATACTCCAACTCAAATATTATCCACAGATTCTCACACCATTGTCCACATCACTGCTCTCAGCTTGTGAAAGCCTGCAACATGACTCAAATACTGAGCGTACTGCACCCGGACTCTATTATTTTTATTTATTTCAGCCGATCAGACCCATGCTCAGGTTGAATTGGAGTGTGGATATGTGGCATTGCATTGCATAGGAATGAAGTGAAGAGATCATTAACTACTATATTATTGTTGGAAGAGCATTTCAGCCTGCGGCTTGTAGTCTGTGTGATTTATTTTATATAGGATGGCACACAAACAAGAAGAATGCCAGTCTGACTGTACAGATGTGTCTGTCGACAATGTGTTTGTGTGAGGAAGAGAGACAGAGGAGCTGAGTACAAGAAAAAAGAAAATACGTGGTGGTCAGTGTTCATATTGTTGAAATGGACAAAAATATTTAAATGTGTCCATAGTCTGAGAAAAAAGTAGCGTAAAAACATTTCGTTTATTGAAAGATTGTCATGGCTCAGCTCAGTAGGTGGTCCTTTAATGTGGCGGCAAGATGCATTTGCATTCACATTGCTAAAAGAATGTGGCCACGTGAGTTTCAGATTCCGACTTTGAATGTTGTGATCTCAGTTGTGACCTCAGCGCATCTTGGGCGTGAGTGTAGATCATATAATTAGCCAACTATACCAAAGAAGTTAGTGCTCAGTTTGTTACGTTTTTCACCGTTTCTCTTTTTGATAAAACAGATATAGACTCCACACCATTTTCCCCTTTCTCAATTAACTAAAAGCACCACCACGTCGCGACAGGGTCACACGCACAGAACACACCACTCCCGGACTCATTCCATTTTCTCGCTCATAATGCCTTTCCCTGAAAGCGAAGCGTCCAGCGGCTAGACAAGGTAATTTCCCGCGGAAGTCGGAGAGAAGGGGTTGGGGGTTGGACTGGGCGGAGGGCAGTGAGTCTGGGTTGCGATGGGGATGTGAGGCAGGGGTGGAGAGGGTGGTAGGAGCGGTTGAGATTAATGGGCAAAAGGGTAAAGTTGATGTAAGCACGGCGGAGGGGAGTCTGAGTGAGGAGGGAAGTGAGAGCTAGATAAGGGAGGAAGGTGCGTAGTCGATGAGCTCACTGTGGGGGCACAGGTGTTTCGCTCGCGCGCGCGCGTGTGTATCATTGTGTCCCAAGCAACATGAGGGGCGTGTGTGTTTGTGTGCGTGTGTGTGTGTGTGTGTGTTGGGGGGGTTGACGGGAGGACAGGATGGAGATGCGGTGGGGTGACGTGGAGGATGAGGGCACATCATGGCAAGAGGCCTCTGTTGTTCCAAACTGTTTGAAGTGGCTGCATAGTTTAGTGTAAGCCAATTAACCCTGCAGGAATGTGACGGTCAGACAGGGAGGGAGGATGCAGGGGGGGGGGGGGGGGGGGGGGGAGAGAGAGAGAGAGAGAGACAGTTGTGGAAAGTAACGAAGTACATTTACTTTATTTACTCATGGAGTAGAAGCAATTAGTCTCTCAATCTATGCGATGATATAGTTGCTGCTTATTTTGCAGATTAAGACTTTACAAAAGAAAAACGGGATCGTGTCCTAATTTTCTGGCTTTCAGATAAGCTATTTCTGTCGGAGAGTCACAGTCCCTATTCAAGTGTCTTTAACCGGATTTTCAAGTGGAATCACTGGATTTTCATTTGAATTGTATTTTTCTTAGAAAGTGTATGGATAGCTGGGGTGCTGTATTGTACAGTGGATCCATATACAATTGCACTTGATTAAATTGATCAATCAAAAGTTAGAATTCATACTCAATATAGAGTTAGGCATTGTTCCATCCAATGGTTTAGCTCAGTCTGAAGAATAAACTTTCTATTGGTCTTCAGTTTTATCTTGTGACCCTTCTCGGGGGACTTGCCCTATATATAGGTTAAACTACAGCATAAAAACAGAACGTATATACTGTTTCATCATCTCATAATACACCCGGGGTAAGACATGTACTTTTGCTCGTGTGTGTGTCGCTACCGTGACAGTGCTTCATCCAATACTTGAGACAGAGAGGTTGGAAGAAATCAGAGCAATGATGTGATGGCAGTGAATTGCGGATAAATTGAAGTATGAGGGCAAGATAAAGTCTGACGCTTAATTATGTTCACAGCCAAAGAAATTCAGGAGAGACGGCGAGAATGCCAGAGCAGAGACATATAATTAGTGAGACAGGGTCATCGGATCAGGGTGGGGTGGATGGCTGCACACTGGGGGTCTAATGCCTCTTCTCGTACTAAACACACACGTGTGTGTGTGTGTGAGTACGAGACAAATTAGCCACCATAAGATCATGTCACTTATACTCCCCTGAGCACCGGCTACTTCTTCATCCAAAGCGATTTATTATTATAGTTTTGTTTTTTTTAAAGCCCAGAGTAAACCATTGGCACAACAGAAATGTTTGACATAAAGCGGATCGCATCGTGCGTCTGTTGGGAGCCCCGGTGTTTATTACGACGTATACCTCAAACAGACTCAATTTGGATATTGTCATTGTCATTTTTGAGCTGTCTGACCTCTTGTGGTGTCTTGTAAGACACTGCCAAAGCGCATCCATTGATCACCCATAGTCATATTTACTATCTGTACTTGTGTTAAAACCATGTTAACCTGGATGGAGCATTGTCTCTGGAATAGTAATGGCATTGTTACTGTGGTTACCTCCACTGATAATTGGTAGTGCAGGTGAGGTTTCAGCCATCCAATCCAGCGCAGGCACAGTTGCTGTCATGACAACTGTGTGCCAGTGTATACCGATTTTTCCGGACAGATTTCGAATTTTTTGCCATCAGAGCCAATCATTTGAGAAAAATAAATTAATATTTAGATCGTAGAGCATCTGCCATCCTTAACTAATGGCTGCTCTGGACACACGGACACGTCCGTCTCTCGTTGACACATTCGGCCGACCGCAATACAGTGAGTGGACTCGTATTTTCAGGGCTGGATGAAAGCATTGTATGTGGAGAAATAAATATGGGTGTGCGGGGCTGTGTGTGTGTGTGTGTGTGCGCGCGACGTTTTTAGCGCACATGAGTGTGTGCGTGTAAACGCGTACGCATTAGTGTGTGAGCTCTGAGGGGAAAGAGAGAGGAATCAGGGCTGGGAGTCCTTCCTGTCGTAGAGCTGTGTTTGTACAGCCTGGCTTTGTCGGGATATCCTACCCTGCCCTTGTCTGAGAGCGAGAGAGAGAGAGAGGCGAAGGGAGAAAGAGAGAGAGAGAGAGAGAGATGGATGGAGGGATGGCGTGGGGGTGTTTGAGAAACTGGAGGGGAGGAACGAGAAGTGGAGCGATGGCGGAAGTTTAAAGAGTGGAGAACAAGGTCAACTTCTGAAACCCTTGGCTTAGTGCAATTTTGCACGCCACCCCAAATGTCTGCCCAGTGGTTTGAATTTGCATAGTCCGCTCTAATCCGGAGCTTTGTCGCTGCTGGGCTGGTGTGAGTGTGCCGGGGCCAGACGACCAGACAGCCTGCAGCCCCCCGGGGGAAGGCCAGATTTATCATCTGCACTAATTCTGATGTTTTTGATGTTTGTCAAGTGGGTTTTTGGGAAACCCCCGTTCTCCCCGGCAAGGCCGGACTCAGACTATCTGCACGGGTCACGACTGGCGGCAAGTAGGGCGAGGTCTGACTCAAAATGAGTCGGGATTTGAGGGGAAATCAAATGAGCCCTTTTACACTCACGGAGACATGTGTGCGATGACTTCTCTAACTCCATGTCGTGTATCTCACAAAAACAACACCTTCCTTGGATATGAACAAGATTCGGGGGGGCGAGATTTCTCAAAAGTCAAACCACACGTGTCTGACGCCGGTGATGCTTGTTTAACCAGCGCACCAGTCGTATCCAGAACACGAAGACACTACCCATGGTAGAGTGGTTCTGTGGCGTTGATCCACCCCTTTGGTCCAGCCTGAAACGTTTCAACAACAACAGCCAGAGTAATCTGTTTAGATCCCCTCGCCCATCCCTCTCATGGCACGTACGTCCTATGCATGGGATCGATCAAAAGCAGCAGACGGAAACCCCGCACGCTGTCTTGCTTGCGGTAAAAGCATTTGCGACGTCTAGACCCTCCACCTTATAGCCGACAAATGACTGTAAAACAACGAGGAGCTGCTTAAATAGGAGTGTTTTGCGGGTCTGCGACCAGACACACCGCCACGCGTGCAACAGAAATACATACATCTATAAAACAGGACTTTTCCACATAGCACAACAACAGCGCACACACACACACACACACACACACACACGCACACACAATATCATTTAGTATAACCGTGTCCCACACACACACACACGCGCGCGCACACACGCTGCACCTTTCCCATTATGTCATTTCCTTGCTGTCACCACTTTGGCCATTATCACCACAAATGGCACGAATGACACCGAGACGTTGTTTGTGTCGCAGGGAGGTAAAAATATCACTTTATTGTTGACTGTGATCTTATCAGCCTCCTCTTTGCGGTGTTTACCTTTCGCGCTTTCCTCTGTGCGCGTGTGTGTGCTGCTGGTTCCTGCAACCCACTGTCAGGCCTCTCCGCCCGCTCTGGCCTCTAATGCCGCTCTGACGTCAATTTGCGCTCGCGAAAACAGATTGCCGCCATGTCCCGCCTGAATCCGTGCGGGCGTGTGCGTGTGTGTTTTGGAACGGCTGTCAGGAAGGGCTCATTGAAGGTGTTTTTTTTTTTTTCTTCCCCCAAGCCTTATCTGCGGTTGTGGCTGTGATTTTTAATTAGTAAACCGCGGTTTGTGTGACCCCTCGAGGCTTCCATGTCGGAACATCAACGTTTGCCACGGGGACGACTGCAGATACACCCTTCCTGCATCGATGACTGTGCGAAGAGGTGAGGGTGTGCGCGCTGGAGCCGGGGCTGCGGGTTTGAATGAGATAGAAGAAAAAGAATGGAACCCAAAAAAAAATAAAAAATACTCCGGCCCGGGTGGGAGGACGGGCGAGGGAAGAGGGAGGACTATTGGATAGACGATAAGTCTCACAGGTCTGTGTGCAGGCCAGCGGTGAGGTAATGCTGTGTGTGCATTTTGGACGAGTGGACAGTTCATCATCATTGGCCGGTTTGTCAAATTGCCCCCCCCCCCACCCCCCAAACATTTACCGAGTCGCTGCAGGAGAGACATGCTGTAACACCAGCTCTGCAGGACTCAAGCGCTGCAATTCATTCTGATATACGGTATAGCTGCACTTGGCGAGAGGTCGTATATGGCATAAAAGGTCATAGCAAACTTTTGTGGCTTCCCAGGTTACAAATAAAGCAGTCTCTGACCCTTTGCCGTGACCCGTACACATTTCATTCACATGGATTCGGTCTAAAGACACTTCCTTTTAAGCCAAAACCTTATTTCTGTTCTTCTTCCGCCACGAATGAGAGTTGATCATCATTAGCATCAAATATGACTTTATAAGATGAAGGATACAGGCTCCAGCTGTGAGCCGCCGGCTATCTGCAGGCCTTAACGAACTGGCTGCCAGCCCAGCACATCTCGTTAGCACCGTGTCTCGTAAATACCGTGTGTGTGTGTGTGTGGGTGTTCCTCCACCTCCCCTGCGACTCTGTCTTATCTCACCACCTCTCCTTTCCTTTGTCTTCTGCTCAAATTCGCTTGTGTTTTATCTTGTCGTGCTCTCTGGTCCGCCTCCATCGGACCCCCCTGCTCTCTTTCTCCGTCACATCTAAAAAAAAATCTCCAGGTGGTCTACAAATCTACAAATCGTCACGACACTACTACTGCTCCCGTTGAGTTTCTCATCTTCCTATGACCTTTCACTTTTCATTGTCTCTGTGTAATTATACTTCCATCCCTTTTCTCTCACGTGTTTTGCCTTCTCCGCAACCCCTCTTCTCACCTTTTTCTCTCACCTCCTCATGTTTTGAGTATGGACGTGCTGAACACAGATCCCTGACGAAGAGCTTTCTGCCACGCCAGTTTGCCCTCCCCTTTTGCACCATTGCCACCCTTCATCTTCTCTTTTGCTCCATGCCTCTCTTCACCTCCACGACTTAAGCGGTGGTACAAACCTCCCCCTAAATTCATCTCTCCTCCACTTCACACCTGGTTCTCTTTCTCTACCCACACCATAGTTCCCTTCTTCCCTCCCATTCATCCCCGCCCCTCTGGCAGTATGCTGCAAAGACGTGACCACACATCCGTGCGGCCCCTCAGGAGAAGCCCCTCACGCACAATGCACAAGGCGGAGAGATGTGCATGACACGCACTGGTTCGTTTCGCCGAGAGTGGGAGGGATCGATGGAGCATCAGTCGAAAGAGAGATAGGGAGTCGTAGGGGACGGCGTTGGTCTGAATTATTCATTGTTGGTCTATAGAATGGACAACGCATTGAAAAAGTGTGAGGCGGAAGAAAAACACCTGTCCTCTGTTATCTCTCCAGAGCATGCTACCTCCGTCAGCTCAAAGTCATCGTTTGAAGGCGTCCGCTCCTTTACCGTAGGACGACCATCAGCTAACTTTATCTCCACGTAGGCATCTAAAAGCGATAAATATTCAGTCATGTGGATTTTAAATGCATGGAACAGGGCTGAGAGTCCTCCCTGAACACAAGGATTTATTTTCCCCGCTCTCTCTCTCTCTCTCTCTGAGGTTTTCATGAATCGGCATCCAGCTGCAGCTTTGGCTTTTCCGGCAGTGAATCAATTCTCATGCTTGTCCTTTTTTTTCTCAAGAATTAGACAGGATAGAAACATGCACTCACTTTAAATATCATGTATGCATTTCAGGTTCTACATTTTTAAACAGCGATTGTATCCATTCTGACACAGAGCAGAAACACAGGTATAGATATACGCCAGCAAACGTTTATACCCCGTGAAGTGTAATTACTTTTAAACATAATTATTATAAAGCTCAAAATCTGGAGTGAAGACAAAATAACATTTTACCAAAAGCATCTTCAGAGGCAAATATCAATATCACTATCCTGGGATCACCTCTGACCTCTGAAAAAGCGGGATCATGGATTTGTTGTTGTTGTGTGTGTTTCAGACTCCATTCCAGTCTGAGGGAATTATTTTGTACTGTTTATCGTGATATTAAACTTGAATAACGTGGTTTGTCTGTGTTTCCCCTCAAGAAATCCTTCTCCCTGGTGTTAGAGGCTCTGGACTATGACAACGACACATCCGAATCAGGTGAGGGCCACGTTTGTTTGTGGTTCTGTTATAATTTTTAAATCCCCGTGTAAACAAGAATGGAAAAAGGAACGGGTGCTGAAATGAAATCATTTTATTAAGGACATTTGATCATACAGATTCAGACAGACAAATGTTTTGCAATATGAGTAACTCTCCTCCTCCTTGGGAAAACCTTTAATCCATGCTTTTTGCTAATGTTAATTACCACCCACAGTAGATTCACTTTATCTCAGCTCTGAATGTGCTGGTTCCCCTTTTCTTTTTGCCGTTATGTTGTGTTGTGTTATGTGTTTTAAATAACAGGTTTTTAAAAAGGTTCGATTCTGAAAATAATCCAAATTTGACCACTTCAGCTTCCTCTTTCTCATCTTATTTGTATTACTATAACTGTTTCAGAGGGCTTTTCTTTAAATGATTATTATGATTGTATTATGCCAACACTTTGTTTATGTGTTGGGAAAAACACTGTGTGTGTTGGAGCATAAAAATACATTTTGTAATTACAGGAAGCTGTCAGAAAAGTAGATAAATTCACTTCAGCTGAGGCCAGCTCTGACTCTGGTTAGATATAGTGGTTCCCCCCGGAAATTTGGCATGTTTTTATATCACAGACCTTTGCGTAATAGTTTGTTGAAAAAGTCGTGTCCAAAAAGGCCGATTATTGTGTTTCGGCTCTGCAGTGCAGTGTCCTCTCCTCTCGGAGGACACGGTTACGTTTCGTTTTCATCCAGACAACATGTTTCATAAGGGAAAACAACAGCGCTTGTTTACGAGTAGTGTGGTTCGTCTTGGTGAAACAATGTGAAAATGTCTCTCCGCGTGTTCATGTCTGTGATCATGCGAGGCTAGAGGGTCTTTTTTTCCAGACCCTTTCATTTCCTGCTCGTCTCCTTTATTGTTTCTCTTCGTAATCTGGAAAAGCTCCATGACAGGGAATGTGAGCTGCATGCTATAAAAAGCATAACACACACACACACGCACGCGCACGCACACACACACACGCAGGGATGGAGACAGATGTTCATGTGCTTTCCTCATTCTTGTCATGCCACAGTCTTCCCTTTCATCCCACCATCCTCTGCCAGAGGAAGGGCCGCGGTCGTATATCCAAAAGATGGCTGAGATAATGAGAGCTGCACCAGGGTTCCTTGTCCTTCGCTGCGTTTGTCCCTCCTGTCCTCGTCCGTCCTTCCACTTGTCCTCTGCCGCTCTGCTCTCGTAGCTTGTTTGCATTAGGGGCCATTTCCACCCGAGCTCTTGACAGCCTTTTTTTTTACGTCGGCTCTAAAGCCGTTCACAAGGCTGGCAGCTTAGCTCTGCCCAAACACGGGTGTCCTGGTGCTGCCTGAACGGACTTATCAAGCCCCCGTGCTAATCAGAAAGGATTACGCACCTCGAACCGTAACTGCTTACAACACTCCCCGGACGTAGTGAGAGAAATATGATGGAAATTTGCGCGCCGACAGTGTGACCTTCTCTGGGTTTGGCTGAAATAATATGTATCCGGTGTTAGCGCACAGGGGCACACCTTTGTCTTTTGCATCCCTGGTTCATTTACAGCTTACATTTTTATCCCTATTCATTTGGGACTCCTTTTTTTCCCCCCTCTTATAATGACATTTTACTCACCGACGTGTTCGCTGAGATCTGGAAAGAAAAAAAGATATGCCCTTGGATGATATACACGAACCAGTCGGACCGATTGCAAACGGCTGGATTAGGTAAAACCTTGTATTAACCCCACATGACCGTCACTGAAATGTTTCTTATACTCCTGCACTGCACTGCAAAAAAAAAAGTGTGCGCGGGCATTAAGTCGGTCACTGCAAATGGGTGAGTCGAGGAAGGCCTTTTCCTTTCCTTTGCTGACTTCGGGCTGTTTTGGGGTTTTCTAGTTAATTGTTTAGCATTTACATTTATTTGGCGTTTTTTTGGGGTACACCGAGCTAACAAGGATGCATTCCAACACATAAAGGAGGTTTATGAAGATTATAGGAAGGTTCTAATCTACTACTCAACACTCTCTCTCTACTTGTGCTCACGTCTTGTTTTTCCATCTCGTCCAATCACATTAGAGAGGAAATCGGACTCTGTTATACACCTTCCCTGCTGTGCTGCTGATAAGATGGACATTTCTTTCGACTCCTCTGCTTTTCGTCTTTTCTGGTGGAGAAACGGTGATAATGAAATTAGCCCTTTTGACATGACAAACACACACCTAAAATAATGAAGAAAAAAAAAACAATGCACTGCAGTTGTTTGATGAGTGTTTGGAGAAGCGGTTCTCTCAGATTTGTCTATGGGCTAAGCTAACAGTGCTTTCGCTGTCCACTGTGTTCCCGTTCCTCTAAAAACATTCATGCAGACACACACACACACACACACTCGCGTGCACACACACACACACCTTATACACACACACACACACTGGCCAATATATGCCCCTGTTTTCATTCCTTTGTGTTAAACCGCAGTGATCTCATCTCTCCATCAGGCGGTTTGTTATGAACCTCCGGGGTTCAGGGGGTGCAGCCTCCGCCCCAGTGCTGCCCCGGGCCGAATCTGGTCCAGTCTGGTGCTCAGGCTGCCCATAGTTGGTTCTGGTCACCATCAATATGCATGCCCAATTTTTTATTTGACTTTATTTCTTCTGTTCAAAGGCTCACCGTCTGGACAAGTGCTGTGATACGGATTGTTGTACCCAGGAAATCCTGCCCAAGATTAAAGGATGAAATGCATAGAGAGGGCCACTCACATAGACGTTACAATATAGCAAATTCTTCAAATCGCTTCAGTGACAGGCAGAGAGGATTTAAGCTGCACTCGACATATTTAAATTGCTCGAAATGCACCAAATAGCCACATGTGAGAGATGTGACAAACCCACTAGGAATAATCAGATGCAGTTACGGTAAACTCCTCATTGGGTTTTAACATTTTTCAATTCATTGTTTGGATTTTTATGGTAGCTCTCATCGGTGTTGTTTCAAGCCACAGGCAGTTGTTTTCTGTGGCGGAAAAAAAAAGCTCGAAATACCACTGTACACTAACGACCAGGCACCAGGCGGTGGACAGAGAGGGCTCAGTGGAAAGGAGCCGCGTGACTCCATATCAATGAGAAGGCTGCTTAAGATATGCTGAACGTGTCCGTATGTCCATATGAATCTTCCGAGGCGTTAATATGACACCACCTTCGAATCATCAATCTCAGCGACATGCGCAGAGGCTGAACTGGTTTGTCTCCCTGTCCTCTTCCCTCAGGTCAGCTCATTGAGCGAGTCCTCCTCTCCTCCATGTTGAACCCCGGTGAGCAGTGGCAGACGCACCGTCACCACGGACGGGCTCTCGGCCTGGAGTATCGCCTCCGTTTCCGCTGTGACTCCAACTACTACGGGCCTTTCTGCAACAAGCTGTGTCGGGCCCGTGATGACTTCTTTGGTCACTTCGGCTGTGACCCGAGCGGCTCCAAGGTCTGCATGGAGGGCTGGACGGGACCAGAGTGCAAAGAAGGTGTGACAGGAAATGTCCGGAAGACACTTAGAAAAATGTCACGAGCGAAATGATTCAATATGTCTTTGTGGGGTGACGTGATATTCAGAGCTTTAAAGATTCAGATCGCAACATTTAGAACTTGTAATTAATGATTCCACTTTTTTCTTTCATCAAAATGGCATACTCGGTGCCTGTTTTTTTTTTGTTTTTACCTTGATCGGTTGGGATTTGTATCCAACATAATTTGAGGCCCCTGGAAATGTTTTTGCCTTTCATACATTTTTACCTCCTGCACTAGAAGGGAGTTTCCGCTTCGCTGATTCTTTCCAGGGATTCTTTAAAGGTTTTCCATAAGCTTGACCTCCTTTTCCTGTGAATTTTGCCCTTTGAAACTGTTTGTGGCTTTTAAATAGCATTTAAATAGCTGGATATGCCATTTCGGGACATAATACACAGACTTGCTGACATTTATGAGCGCAGTTTAAGCCTGGAATACCCTCAATCCTTAAAAGTTCCGCAAAAGTTCACAAAAATAGAACAGTCAGTCATAAGTATACACATCATTCTATTTTAGTTATGTCATTAAGAAACATACGGACAGCCGTCAGAGCTCAGGACTCGGCTGGGCGACCTCAGCGCGTGACCTCGGAGCGCTGCCATCGCGCACTGACGGTAAAATAAATGGAGGAAACCCGGGTGGAAACCATGGGAACCCTGAAGGACACGCAGCTAGTTTTAGGACATCCTGCCACCCTGCCCATCCCGCCCGTCCCTCACTTCATCCGACTGACTTCCTCCTCAGCAGGTTGCTGATTGGACTCTAGAGAAACAGGAAGTTTGACAAATTAGCAGGGTACCTCTGTTAGACCCTGTGGTTTACTGAGCATGATGAAGTGCAGGGGGGTTTCAGTCACAGGTCCTTCTGCTGGAAACTCTGAATAGCTTTGTCAAACATCTGATTCGTACTTGTTGTTTTACCGTCTCTAATGGCTCCCTTTGTGTTTGTGTGTGTGTGTGTGTGTGTGTGCGCGCGCGCGTCTGCGTGTGTTTTGTTGACAGCGGTGTGCCGACAGGGGTGTCATCAGGTCCACGGCTCGTGTACTGCACCCGGAGAATGCAAGTAAGTCAGAGTTTTGTCATTTCCAATAAATGCCCTCGTGCATCACGCGCCAAGGGCACATTGCACGATTTTGGCATCAATTTAAGACAATATCATATAATCATGGATATCAGTCACTACAACCTAGCAGTGCCGTGTGTAGTGAAATATTTTGGGATAAAACGTATCAGTCACGTGAAGCCTGCTGTAATTTGCGAGCATTTGCCCCTCAGTCCATTACAGATGTGACCCGTTCTCTCTGGGACAGCTAAAATGGTTTATTGATTTTTCTGTTGTTGTCTTTGAACCTTATCCAGTATTAGATATCGCACTCGGGTAGAAATCCAATGAAATCCAGGCAGGTGTGGTTCTGCTTGAATTGATGGGTTACTTCCACTCCACAAAATCAACAACGCAATTGCTGAACTGTCAACAAAAACTAAGCATTTCAGATGAATATAGCATACAAACATCAGGCACTCACAGCTTACAACAACAGCATGAGCCCTCCAACTTAACTTGGAATGAGGTAACGGTGGTAAAAATGTGAAGTGGCATCCAATTAAAACCTCATTTAAATGTAACAATCATGTTAATCAATGTCCACCTCTTCTAGGTGTCATTACGGCTGGAAGGGTCCTCTGTGTGACCAGTGTGTGACGTTCCCCGGCTGTGTGTACGGGAGCTGCACCGAGCCCTGGCAGTGTGTGTGCGACGTCAACTGGGGAGGACTGCTGTGTGACAAAGGTCAGACACGTGCCCTGTTACTGTCACTATTTCAATTTGATTTTTTTTTTTTTCCACCAACAATATGTATCTTTGTAAATCAGTTTCGCTTCATTCATCATCCCACGTGTGTAACTGGAGCTGTGAAGCACGAGCCGTCGGACTCGCGTCATCCACATTTAAGCGCGTGTGCGTGATTCCTGCACAACAGTAGTATCAGTAATTCAGCCAGCACACACAAAGATTTGAACCAAAAAAATGGCAGTTGACTGCCGAACAACCTCCCAGACCATTTTATGAGGTCTGCCCTCGTGGCCTGTAAAAAAAACTGTGTTTATGTATTTATATATTTATTTTTACTCTTTTTACCCGACCTCAAAGAAATTGAAATTGCAGTCAAGTCACACACGCATTGATGGAGTCCGAATTCTCATTTACAGAGACCTGAATCAATCACTGAGGTACATTTTATCCTCTGGCGACACTGTGGTGGGTGCTAATTGTCACATTAGAGTGATAATTACTCGTGGTTGTGGATTACAGCACATTTTTCATTGATAATACTTGGTAATACTGGTAGAATTCAAATGTAAAGGCTGTGCACAGCTTAACCCCACATATGGAGGTCAGAGTGTGTGTGCGTACGTGGGTGTGAGAGCTAGAGACAGCGAGAGAAACATTGTTTGTGCGGTGTAACTTTTACAGGCGTGGTCCTCTGATCTATGTGGATGAAATAAAACAGAACTCCCTCCGGGTTCCACCCTCCACTCCGAGACATTTCCCACCGTACTGTCCGGAAGCTCCTCCGACATTATCCCTGAAATATAAAAGCCCACCTCCCGCCTCTGTCCCACCGTGGGAGCTGGGATCTGGGAGCCAAGTAAAAATGCCCATGGGACGGTATTGTGCGGAGGAAAGGTGATAGCTTTGGGTGAGGTGAATGCAGGCGGGGTGGGGTCCGGAGCCGTGACTGTGCATTCCGAAAAAAAAAGGGCCTTTTGAAGAGCTGTGATGAGACAAAGAGACTGTGGGCACGGAGGAGATCATCGAGAGAAGAAAGCCAAGCTTTAATCAGCCTCAGGCCGGGAGACACCAGGCCCCTGCAGCTACTGGCCCGCACCGTCAGCACACCAACCTGACCTGGCTACACCTCAGCCTCTCTGGTGTGTGTGCACGCGTGCGCTTGTGTGTGTGTGTGTGTGTGTCTCTTCCTCCGACAAAGTCAAGCTGAAGTGCATCCTCATCAATCTCTCTCTCTCTCTCTCTTTTTTTTTTTTTACACCCAAATACTTTATTTCTCTGCTATATATATATAAAAAAAAAACGTATATTAAAAAAAACATATTTGTGCAACTTGTTTCAGATCTCAACTACTGTGGCACCCACCAGCCGTGTAAGAACGGTGGGACCTGCACCAACACGGAGCCTGACGAGTACAAGTGTGAGTGCCAGGACGGTTTCAGGGGGCGAACCTGTGACATTGGTGAGTATGGCCTCACCGGACGGGCAATTTGTTGAAGAAGCGGGTGACAACTGTTAAAAATATGTAAAAAAAAAGATGCACAGAGCAAAATATAGATAGAAAATACTTTTGAAGAGAAGGGAGAAACACTTACGGTCAAACTGAAAACGTTAATTTTGCTATTTTATTAGGCATGAATGAAAAAGGTCTACCAACTTTAATTTTACACTATGCAACTAAAGTACGTTTCAATATTCCGTTTGAATGTCATCATTGTCTTTCCCTCTCTGCCTCCCTTGTCTCTTTTACGTCCTGATAGTGGAACACGCGTGCTTGTCGTCCCCGTGCGCGAACGGCGCCACCTGTGTGGAGAACCCGACGGGCTTCAGCTGCGTCTGTGCCGATGGCTGGACTGGAAACACCTGCACCGATGGTGATTGTCAATGCTAAACGGACACGCGCTCACGCACCCTCGACACTTACACACGCGCACAGCATAGGCAGTGTGAGATTGTCAGTGATTGGCCGCTGTTGGATAAAAGCCAGAGAGTAACTCTAATCAGTCCAGCAGAGGAAGCTAAGTAAGTCTGAACACAAACAGTATCAACAGCAATCAGCGATCTGTCTCGCCCTTGTTGCCCCATCAGCGGGTGCGCACGCGTTTGTGTGCCTGCGTGTGCGTGTGTGGAAGTACACAGATTCTGTTTTAAAGCCCTTTATAGGCAAGGAGCCCCATCAGCTACGTCCGGGTAAGGAGTTGGTGTGACCTCTAAAAAATGTTTTCGCTCCAAATTTCGAGCAAAACAAGGAAAATGTGATGTGACGAAAAACAAGTACAACCGAATTGGCACAGCTCTTCGGGGTAATGTAGCAGATGCTGCCACAAGAAAGGCCAAGGATTCCCCCCCCAAATGAAAGTCCCATTACCATCTTGGAAACGTCGCCCGATTGATGTGTATCAGCTGCACACCACTCAACCTCCTTGGTCAGGTCAACCTCACACAGACAAGTGAACATACTCAGAACACACTTTGATCTCGTGTACGAGAATTTGCGTAGCGGCATCGGTTGCCTTGTGGTGGGTGGGTGTGTGTGCGTGCGTGCGTGCGTGCGTGTGTGTGGGAAAGTTTAGGTTTTAGGTTTGAACAAAGCGTCCTCCAAAGAATGTAATGTGATCACATTTTGTTTTCACAACGAGGAAACTGATACCGCTGCAACATGAAAACAATACACAGTTGTGTTTAGAACAGGAATGACATGTTGCACTTGGCGTTTGTCCGCAACAGTCGTGTTGGCATTTCATAGTAAATAAATATGCACCGTCTGTCTTTGGCCATTACAAGGATTGTACTTTAACTAACTCTGGCTGCTCGTTAATAAGACAGTATGGCATACTGCAGCATATTAATGCACAATAAAAAAAATTACAATCTGAACAACTTGAAAATGCACAGTGAAATTAAACTTTCCATTTTGTATTTGCATTGCACTTTAGTCCCTGCCGGCTTTCTTTCAGTAACCCAATTTCTTAAGGGTCATAAACAAGACACAAGTTTACATCATAACATCATCTCTGCTGCCGTTGGTTCTCCACAGACCTCACATCTCGTGAGATCTCCCACAATTCCATCCATGTTTTGCAGCGTGTGATGGTGAACGATGGTCAGACGTGTGTTTATCAGACCGGCCTTGGGCTGGATCATGTGATTCCATCCGTGTGTGTGGGACTTCTTCAAAGTAGGTCTGAGCTTGTGTTGTGTGTGTGTGTGTGTGTGTGCGTGCGCGTGTGTGGCAGCAGGTGAGATTGTCTCACGCAGGTTATGGTCCGTCAGAGTCGCGTGCATTAACTAGCAGCCCCTGCTCTCAGCTCCGTCAGGGTAAACAGAGCTGCAGGTCGGTAGCTGGCTGGTAAACACTCCGAGAAGAACAACAGGACTTGTTTATTTTTTGCTTGGGTTAGTCACTCTTGTTATTTGTCACTCGGTCTATCTCTGTCTCTGTGAGTTTTTTGGGTTTTTTTGCGGGGGGCTCTTTGGGATATATACAATGCAGGGAATGCCAACTTAAACCACAATACAGCAAACACAGCTTCGTTATCAGACTCAATTTATTATTATTGACCATGCGGGGCCGAGTGTACGCGCATGTCCAAATATATATATTAGTTAAAGGCTTCTTTGTTTGCTATCAATTCTCTGTGTAGTTTTGGGAATTGCTCAGGGTTGAACCCAGGAGGTCAGGAGAATGGAAAATGGTTGTTCTGCAGGGTTAGGTAAATGAAAAGGGGTTATGTGAGAGAGAGAGAGAGAGAGAGCGCGAGCTCTTCAGTGAAAGACGTATGCCACCCAAATATGCATGGGAAATGTTGTGATGCCAACAGAAAGACATGCATGGTTAACCCCTAGAATGCATTCTCTCTATTGGTTTGTGCTCTTTTCTCCTCCGCAGTCCTTCGGTTTCTTTATCTGTTTTTAATTCCTTCTCAGAGCCGTGGAACCAGGCGGGGCCGCTCCGTTTTGCTATTTCTGTTTAAACCCATGTCGCTCTCTTCTCCAGTCTTCCTTTGCCTCATTTAAAGGTGCCCATTCCTACCCCCTCTCGGGGGAAAGGTGCGAGGTGTCAGCCATGCATGTGCAGCCCATGATTGTATTTATCATTGTTTGCACAGAAACCAGGGCAGAAGCGAAGCGCGGGAGAACACGGGCTACCAAAGCATCCGCATACCGGTGCTGCAGCTCACATCAGACATGTCCACATAGGGGATTCGCACTGACTTTTACATTTCTTTGCAATACTCACACAGGCATTCCTATTGTACAGACCCTTACCGTTTTTTTGTTTTCTCTTTCCTCCTCCCAGTGGTGAGGCAGTGTGATCGGAGCCCGTGTGGACGAGGATCCACATGTGAGGAAGCTCCCGGAGGTTACCGGTGCCTCTGCCCGCCAGGATGGACAGGGAGGACGTGCCAGCTGGGTCAGTGAGTCAGGATTATGTAGTTGTAGCCTTCACTTTAATTCTTTCCCCGGGCTGCACAACAGAAAGGAAAACATTTTTATTATCCTCAAAAATACACTGATCCCCTTACCGTTTTTTTGTTTTCTCTTTCCTCCTCCCAGTGGTGAGGCAGTGTGATCGGAGCCCGTGTGGACGAGGATCCACATGTGAGGAAGCTCCCGGAGGTTACCGGTGCCTCTGCCCGCCAGGATGGACAGGGAGGACGTGCCAGCTGGGTCAGTGAGTCAGGATTATGTAGTTGTAGCCTTCACTTTAATTCTTTCCCCGGGCTGCACAACAGAAAGGAAAACATTTTTATTATCCTCAAAAATACACTGATCCGATCCTTGTAAGTATATCCACACAGGCATTCCCGTTGCAATGCATTTTATCCCTATCATTTTATGTTTTCTAAAACCATGTTTTGCAATAATAATAATAATAATAATAATAATAATAATAATAATAATAATAATAATAATAATAATAATAATAATAATAATATACTATAATATACACTTCACCAATGTTTTCACCAAATGTTTCTAAATGTCACTAACTTTATTGATTGTACTGGAGGGCCCCAATTGAATGCTACAGAGTCATAATTGCGTTTAGTAATTCAATCTGACTGAGCTTAATACTCTTCAGAGAAACTCAGCTGTCAGACTTTTAACGCTGATAAACCAAATGAATCATTGCCGTGGCCTCATGCACAAACCGCTGTTTTTTAGAATAAGCAAATTGTTATGATGTGATCCATTTTAAGGTGAACTGCTCATTTAGAGCACAGCTTAAAGAAGCAGACAAGGCCAGTGGCACGTTCATTCTCCCAGGAACCCGTCCTGACTGCGAATCCCGGCGCCATAAATGCACTGTCACGGCGGCATATATACGCTCATATTGACGGGAATACTCCCAGGGGTGTTTTTTTTGTGTTCGATGGTACAGCAGGAGGAATATTGTAAAGAGTCAGCCCGCCCACACACACTCACAGTATACCGACGCTAGCGGGTTATGATGTGAAAACTGAGACATATTTCAGGGTGACAGCTTCCCCCTGCTCCTCTGTGTTACAGTGATATGTCACCCTGACACTTGATAATCCCCCATAGTTCCACATCGCAGGTCAGTAGCTCACAGTATATAAGACACACGCACACATACAGTCTGCTTCAAACACGAGTGATTATACTCCCAGCCGACAGGGAAGGCATCAGTGCAGGCCCAAATGGTAAAAAGCAATTACACCTTCTATCACTTTCACTCTTTTATGAGTCGATTTCTGTTCCCGCAGTTTTCTTCTGTTCACGGTAAAATCCCCAGGCTTTTTCCGCAGAAAACACCGCCCCTCCGCACGCACACGCACACACACACGCACACACACACACACGTACACGGTGCTAAATCCTAATAGACCTCTCACTGATGGAAGCAGGTTTAGATTACCTATAACTGACTGACTACTTCCTCTTTATTCATTCAGCATTTCTTTCGAATCCTCCGCTATCAGTGCCAAGCCTTCGGGGGTTTGTGGCTTTAACACAATCCGCGCGCTAAAGAGGGTGGGAATGAGCACACATAAATTTAACAGAAACGGTGTGGCACAGCAGGGGCATCTGGGCATACACAAAGAAGATGTGAGGAGATGCTGCGAGCCACGACTTTGGGTGCAATGTGCGTTGGTTAACATCATATTTACTGGGTCTGATGACAGGCACGCCCTATGTCTCCAAGTGTGGGTGGTGTGTCCTCCTGGCGTCTACCCAGCCATTCCCCACTTCAGCTTTTCACCAATCCAAGCATCCATTTCCAAATGTAATTTAACTTTGGCTTGACTGCGTTGCGTGTCTCCCACTGAGCACAGAGACGTTGTAGTTTTATGGGATGCGTGTCTCTGAGATGAAGGCAGCGATGGTTTGTATTAATGAGACGAGAGGTTTAATTGTTGTGACGATGCCGTTTCTGAGTTACGCAACAAGATCGCACTGATATTTCGCTTAATTGCATTGGCCTTCTGTTTTCAAGGCACTACATTCGATCTCCGTCAGAGCCAGCACTGAACAAGACGTTGGAATATGTTTCCCAGACTGGATCAATAAAATATCCTCAAAACAATTATGAATGAGATATGGGCTTATCGCTCTCATCAATTGAACGACTTTGATGAGAACGAGAATGCAATTTTCAGCAAAATATAAATGCTATGTGACCCTTTTTTCATACATATGGGTCTGTATTGCAATTCCACATAGAACACGTGACAAGATAATCGCATAGTCTATATAATATCAGGCAATATTTATAGTGTCATTTTTAATAAGGACACCATTTAACCTCAATGCATTGTACAAATGAAATGAAGGCGAAAACTGTAGATAAACAGATTTTAGGTAAACTCCCAGTTTTGGATCCCATGCTTTCAATGTGCACTCCCAGTACTGAAAGAGATAAACGGATGTTTATTTTACATTTCATCAGTCATCTGAGAAATGCTGTCCTCTTCTCTTTGTCCCTTTAGACACCAATGAGTGTGAAATGAGTATATGCGTTCACGCCCGCTCTTGTCGCAACCTGATCGGAGGATACCTGTGCGACTGCCTTCCTGGCTGGACGGGACCTAACTGTGACATAAGTGAGTATCAAAGCAGAGGAAATGAGGCGAAATCATAAAAGAAGAGGGAAGTGATGGGATTGAATCATGAACGGGGCCTCAGTGGACTGTGTTAATGCGGCGCTTCCCTGCAAGGAGCAGTAGATCATTTTACTTTGGCTCGGCTTCGATCGATCATCCGGCACTGGGTATCGCTGGACTGCGCCAAAAATGTAACACGAACCAATGAAAGTGTGTGAAGTTGTGCGTTTTGGTATCTCCTGTTACGTTGCTCTGACATCGCTGTAAAAGGCACAAACTTGGCATCCCGGTTGCACGGTGTCGTCGCACCGTGTATTCAAATCGTGTGACTAATAGGGCACGTCACTCTGGTGGTGTGTCGGTCCTCCGCTTCACTTCGAATTCCGTTGCGTGGCCACTTTTGTGTGTTGTGGACGACAGCGTGGTAGTTGTAGTTTTACTATTGTGTCTGTGCTCTCTCCGATTTCTAGGGAACAGCAGCTGTCAGGGTTTGTGTTTGAACGGCGGACGTTGTGAGGTGAGAATCCCCGGCCTGCTCTGCCTTTGTCCCATTTGCCTGTCATCTCTGCGTATCGGTCACAACCTCGGCCTTCTCCATTGTCTTCCCATCAGTATCTTGTTTACACTGTGCTGACATCGTCAACTTCTTTGTGCCTTTCGCTCCAATGTAAAAAAGATAGACTTTCATCGCCTTTTGTGCCTTTGACCTCATCGAGGAGAGACGAAATAATTTAAACCTATTTGGCCCGAAGCTCTGTGCAGTATTTACTCTCAATGGGCGCAGACGTGTCATTGCCTGAGGCAGACTCACCCCGCTCCACCTGTGCCTTCTCCTCCTAATTCACATAATCATCGCTCTGTCTGTTTTACATACCATTCACACACACGCCTTTTGCACCAAGGACCAGGCGTCAGGGTCCAGATGCTGGTGTCCGCCTGGGTTCCTCGGGAAATTTTGCCAAAATGGTCCCAGCCCTTGTCACAGCGCCCCTTGTCTACACGGAGGACAGTGTGTGGAGAAGGACGGCAGGACGGCTACCTGCACCTGTCCCGTGGGATATTCAGGAAACTTCTGTGAGGTAGAGTAGACTAGCTACATTTTTTTCAGACGTCATTGCAAAAGACATTCAATAACGGTTACTACATTGACATTTCCTCAAGGCGAACCAACTTGAATGATAACAGCAGGTTCAAAAATGCCATTAAGAATAACACAAATTGAACTAGGAAAAAAAAAGATCTGGCTAAAAACATTTTCAGAAGTGTGCTCTCCCAGCGAAGACAGTAGACTTGCCAGAAGCAGTTTTAAACTTTCATAATATTAAAGTTGAAAGATGATAGACCATAACCAAAGGTAAATTAAACATGAAGAAAAACACGATTTACGATTGTCTAGACTCACTAGCTGCCAATTTAGTTGTTTCTCATGCCAAGAGGAAAATTGAAACATAATGAGCATGCCTTGGGATGCTGTACTCGCAAAACGTAAGTCACTAAGTGTAACTAAATGTGTTAGCAGTAAACTGGTCCTGGAGAGCCAAAGTCGAGCCCCAAAAATGAATAAAAGAATATCTACAGATCGTGTTGCGGCAACAACTGCGCAGGAGATGCTTTTCAATCTATTGTATCTGCCATGGAACTATGCCAGCAGGGTGCCATAGCAACACAACACACCACTGAAACCAACAGCTGGTGATGGATTACAGTGGTGTTAATTTGATTTAGTTCGCCTCCAACCAATAGCCTAGTTTCCCCTAGTTCATGCTGGCCAATGAGACGTCTCTTCCTGATGAATCCCCAACGTAAACGATAGGAGAGAAAATCTATAGGAGCTGTATGTCGAAAATATTTTACTCATTCTATTTAGCTGAAGTCAGGAAAGTGACTTTACAATCTGAGTAAGCTGATTCAAGCGGATATCTTTAAATGTCTTCATTCCTTTTTTTTTTATTAAGTTCCCTTTTTCAGTTTTTCGCTGACAACGGCCCCTGTCCGAGGAGTAATAAAAGGCAGATCCATTTAATTTGTTTGCGTCAGACTGCTGAAGACTCCGCAAATAGGTGTGGAAATGGAAAGCACTTCAGGAAAGGATCACTTTGAGGCCAGTTTCGGCAGAAGGAACAATTACAGGAAGAATAAAAAATGTTAAATGTCCATATGGGCACATTAATGTTGTTTTCAGGACAGAAAAAAATATACATTTCTATACCCGACCTTTAAACTTAAATTAGATTTCCCATTTTGCCAAGGTCAAGAGTCCCCCCCAGTAAACATTGTAGTGGCCGGTTGTGGTTCCACTTTACAAACTTTGGAAAACTCTGAAAGCTGTAAAAGATACATGGATTTGTAGCTGTGGAAAGAACTGCGAGCCATGCTTACCCTCCTTGTTTCATTCTTTCCAATATTTCAGGTGGTGTTGGATCTGTGCAAACCCAACCCCTGCCAGCAGGGGGTCCCGTGCCACAGCACAGAGGGCAGCTACGTGTGTGCCTGTCCTGAAGGTTACTACGGTAATGAGTGCACGAGCCTCAAAAATGCCTGCATTGGTCCACACTGTCCAGGTAAGACGACGGAATAAACAGTATCTGCACACAAAAAAAAATTTGGAAAGTCTTCATGGACTCACTCACAGTAATAACCTGTCTCTTCATGCCTGCAGGTGCCATGTCTGACACTCCGCAGGGGGGCATCAGCTTCTATATGATCCTGGTGGGCATCTTGGCGTTAGTGACTGTGTGTGGCTGCGTCGCCTGCGCCGTCGTCCTGTCCCACCACCATCGAAAGCGGAAAAAGCAGCAGGCCGTCCCGCAGGAAGAAGGCATCAACAACCAAAGGGAGTTCGTCAACCTCATCAGGAACGTGGACCGTCCCGGGCCCCTGCTGCCGCCCGCCGCCCCTCTCACGCAGCCCCCGGCCCCGGCCCCCGTCTCGCGCTGCTACGAGGAGATCGAACTGACCCTGCCGCCCTCCCCGGCCCCCTCGCACCCCTCGCCGGCACTTAAGCCTGTCCACGCTCCCAAACTGGACATCTCCAACCGGGACAGAGAGAAGTTGAACCGCTTCCACTACACAGACAACCAGGAGCTGGAGGTCTGACCCCTTTTGAACTCTCTGAGGTGCCTTTTTGAAATGTTACTTTGCGTTCTCTGCACTCTTTCGCTCACAGGGCCCCGTCTCCAGACACTGCCGCTATACCACAGTCGCAGTTGTGAAAATGGAGAGACCCTTTGACCTTTATGTTCTCCCACAGCTATCGTCAGACACCTGAGGAGCGAAGGCCGCTCAGCGGGTGGGGGGGTGAAAAGTGTTGATGCGTTGTGTTGACGAGCCCGTTTTACGCCCGTGAGGGCTAGCAGGTGTACGGGGTTTGACACTTCACACTCTCAGACTCCGTGTGGAGTGCCTGACATACTGTCGAGAGGAAGAAGAGGATCATCCTGTGTTGGAGCCTCTCAACATGTTTCCTGGTCCTCGATTGCCATCTGACTGGCGCTCAAACCTCCGTTTCTGTTTCGGACTGAACTCTGTCAGACAGCCAGAGCAATGAACGGATGTTTATTTAACACAGTGCGTTTCTGTGTCTGGTTGTTAGTGTGCGTGTGTGAGAGTGAAAGAGAGAGTGTATTTTATAAGTGTATGTGGGGGGGGGGGGGCGCAAATAGAAACATTTTTTACTTTTAAGAAAAGAAAAGAAAGTTGAGATACTTGTGCAAAGAGCGTGCATGCTCCTGAACTGAAGGCTTTTAAGCCCATTGTCTCTGTAATACTACAGTATGTTAAAGATGTATGATTCTTTTTTCACAGCTGCGTGCAAAATTTATTTACACGCTCTTTTTTTGTACATAAATGTATTGTACATATTGACGCCCTTTTTTTTTTACTGTGGTTTGGTCTGAAAGTAACTCTGTACTACTTGGCGCTATTTGTCCCATTTCACTTTCCGTTTGGAGCAACCAGCACATGCAGACTGTAATAAAGGTGCATTTACCAACTAATTCCTGCTGTATCTACTTTTTAATGACCTGTAATGCTGCATCACCAGTATTTCTTGCAGCTGGTGGGAGTTGTCATCACTGGCAGACAAAGATTACTGAAATACAATTTCCCGGACAGCTTAACTTTAAACTCCAGCCTCCAGTACATTATGTCTGTAAGTAAAAGAACATGTTACAAGGTTAAATAAGTTGATAATAAATTGATTCATAAATGAACATGATTTATGTTGATAATTTTGTGAGTTAACAGCGACTAGTGAAGAATGTAAATATATGTTAACATCTCTGTGTAACTCAGTGTACATAGTTTCTAGCAGTTACAATAATTGCAGTAACTACAGGTTCAACAAAAAGTGCTAAAATATACCATAGTGTGAACAAAAATAAAAAGAATAAAACATTTATCTGACCATGTCCTCTATGTAAACTCAGGTGAATTTAAAATGATGAATTTCCTGTAAAATAATACCGTGAATTGACAATAATGGTCAAATGGATGGAGGTTACAAATGTGAAATGTGGCCTGTGCAAACAGCGGTAGCCTGCAAATGAACACAGGCTTCCTGTTACCACCCTGGTGAGGAGGAAATGTAGGAAATAGAGATTACACACTTACACACATGTATACATATGTATAGGACCGTTTGCACACCTGTTGTGAAACCCAGGATGTAACCGAGGGTAAATGGTCACTTTCTAAAGTAAACAGGGTAATATCACATAAACAAAAGAATGCAATATAAACATGATAATGTATAAATATAATAATAAAGAGATTATTAGCAAAATGTAAGGAACCTATTTTAAGTATTTCTATGCACACATTTCAGATCAGCAGTTGATCATGATTATCGATCCATTTCTTTAGTATTTATATGTGAGTGGTGCTTTGATCTAGCTGGTCAATGCAGAGCTCATTTGAACTATTTTTTGTAATGTTAACTATAACCAGCAATAAAATGTGTTACAGATTACCCATACATTGATTTTAATTGTAAGGTTTTACAGCAGTTGTCAGAAAAAAAGCACGGTAAAAAGTACAATATTTACAGTGTAAAGTGTGAATAAAATAGTACCTCCAATTAGTACAATCACTTATTCATTTTCCATCAAGGGTTTGAATGTCAGTTGAGTTTGAAACGGGATGTACTTGATTCTCTAGTCAAATAAATGCTGGGTAATCTGGGGTTTTAGTGAGGTTGAGCGCTCAGTTATGGTCATGTGTAATCCTACAGGGACATCCAGAGGCCACATTGCTCAACCAACTCTTGCCCCGTTGTAATGTGGGGTTATGGGTGCGTGCAGCGCCCTCCGCTGGCTGGGCACGGTGCCGCACAGAGCGACAGATAGCCATCGTAGGGGAGAGGCGTGTGACTCTCCCACACCATCGTCCCAATCTGAGAGAAAACAACCCCAGTGTGTGTCGGTGGAACATAAAACAGGTACACGCACCCACCCGAAAGTATGCTGTATGTGCACCGCGGTTCTATTTCACGTTGGGTTGATATCGGCGAGGTTCTTGTTCACGCGTTTTCTCCAGCGTGTCTGCAGATGAGCTAAAATAGGCTAGGCTAGGCTAACTAGCAGTGCATAGGCCAAGGCTACGTGCACAACCAGGCCTAGGTGTATGCTAACAAACTCAACGATAACTGTGTAAACATTTAGTTCACTTCCTATTCGACCGCAAAGGCTACACCACGGAGTCTATGTGAAACACTTTCTTAAATAATCGATTAACTGCTGCTGTGGTGAGATAAGCTTGACAACCTTAATATATATTTAAAAAAAAAGCCTTTTAGCTTCCGGAGGTTTGGCTGCTGCTGCTTCTTCTTCTATTATTGTTTATTAGCTGTGGCAAACAACCTTATGCGCATTACTGCCACTAGCCCACTGGAGCCTTCACTCTCTCTTTGGACATTGTTTTGCTGGCCGAGATGGGTTAAATGCAGAGGACTCGCATCTTTGTGTGTGTGCACGCGTGTTCACTATGCATGTGCAAGACTATGGGATTATTAAAGGTTGTCTTTAAATGTTTGGATTGTTTTACACTGTCTCAGATTTTGGTTAGAGAAGCCATCGCGATATCTCTCTCCAGAGCAATCAAATAATACTACCTGTCGGAGAAATTCAGGCGTTCATGCCAGAACATAAAAAGAAATGTTCCAATCAAACCTAACTCGTATCCGCCCATCATTTAAAACCAAGGATCTGGGAAAAGCACAAATGTTGTGCCAGGCCAAAAGCATGTGGGAATCACAGTCCCAACTTGACTGAGTGCCAATGTGTAACTTGAATTTTTTTGTGTTTGTGTTTTTTGACATCTAAGAGTGGGCATTATATTATGTGTTTTATGCAAAGTAAGACAATGAATACATTGTATTATCAATCACCGTGATAATCATTAGGAGAATCTTCAATACCACAGGTACATTTAATGAATGTTTTTATTCTTTCACATTACCATCAAAATGGTTCATCCCAAAACGGCTATAAATACCTCTTGCATTTGACAGTTGAAAATCATGTCCAAATACACACACTGAACAAAGATGGCCAATTCACATTCTTTTTCTTTCACCGTTCACGTTTTCTCCTTGTTCATGTGTCCTCCTTTTACCTCTTTGCCTCTCTGCAGCAAAAGTGCCACGCCGCGCCCCCACCCCCAGCGGAGCCGTCATGTGGCAGGAGGCCCGCAAACATGAGCGCAAGCTCCGCGGCATGATGGTCGACTACAAGCGCAGAGGCGAGCGCCGGCGAGAATACTACGAGAAGATAGTAAGAAACTTTGTCACTGAACTGATCAGATCAGGTTCAATGTGTTGTCAGCTTTCTATTTTCCATTGTTGATTGTTGTTGTTGGTATTATGGGGGAGGAATTTTTGATTTGATATGACAGAACAATTAGTTATCAGACTTGTAACAGCGTTTTTAATTCAAAAAAGGATTTGTCAGTTCAATATGGCATCACTAGACTCGACATTCTACAGTAGCTATTGCACACATACAGGGTAATATGTCATATCATTTCATCGTTTCACAGTTTAACCAGTTGTTCGATCCAGTTCAATAAAAAAAAAAAATGAATTTTTGTCTCAACAGAAAAAAGATCCCGCTCAGTTTCTCCAGGTTCATGGCCGAGCTTACAAGATCCACCTGGATCCTGCCGTGGCACTCGCTGCTGAGAGTCCCATCAACATGTGAGGAAAAACACACGCATGCAATCCCCAAGTGCTTAATTAGGAACACCTGTATTCCTGCTTATCCTACAATATAATGTGTGTGTAATGTGTGTAAAACTGTATGCATGTATCAAACAAACCATATACACTGTGTGTGCTGGCGGCGGTCTGCGGATAAGATTTAATCTCCCATCTTTTGTTGTTTAAAGGATGCCATGGCAAGGTGATGCCAACAACATGATTGACAGGTTTGATGTAAGGGCTCATCTGGACTACATCCCCACCTACACACCTCCACTGCTTCAAACATCGTAAGTGTTACCTGAAGCCACATTCATTCCAAAATGTATGTGTCCCATTATTGTATGATCATTCATTTCCTACTTTGGTGCTATATCATAGGGCCTTGTTGGGGACATTTATGTGTTCTCATCATGTGTTCCCTAAAAAGTGCTCAGTGTGGTGGTGATTTGAGAACTGAACTGAAGTGGTACAACCACCTTTTATTCTTTGTGATGTGCAGCACACCAGAGCAGGAAATGGAGGAGAGGAAGTGTAACTACGAGCGCTACAGAGGACTAGTGCAGAACGACTTTGCAAACAGTGAGTGACCCAAATCTAAGAGCCGTTACTCTTTCAAGAGAATCTAAAACTTGTATTTCTCCTTCAGAAGCTACATACACAGTGGCTAACTTTCATCACATTGCCATTTGGTTTCATGGTGCAACACCATCAAGCGCTGCATTTGACATGTGTTTTAATGTACAATAACACTATGGGTGTAGTTAGCAGCGTTGTGTCCTTAAACTCCCCGCTGTCCTCCAACAGTCACTGAGGAGCAGTGTTTATATCAAATCTACCTGGATGAGCTCTATGGCGGCCTGCAGAAACCCAATGAGGAAGAGAAGAAAAAGTAGGCGGTTCTAAATTTTCATCCACACTTTGCATTAACTGCACGTATGTGATTCTTACGGTTTGTTTTCTGAGCAAATTGACAACCGTGTGTGCCAATAAATCTGTCTTTTTGCTAAGGCTGGCTGAGAAAAAGGCCACCATTGGTTACACCTATGAAGACAGCACGGTGGCAGAACCCGATCCTCTGTCGGACAAAGATGAAGAGAATTCGGAAAACAGTGAATCCGAAGAGGATGAGGGCATCCCAGATATCGGTGAGGAAATTATTTTTGCCATGAGATTTAAATATTAAAAAGGGTTTTGCCTGCACTGAACTTGGTGTCCGAAAATGCAAATCCTCTCTCAGCATACACGTAACGTTTCGTTTTGACACATTAGACTTGTGAAAAGTTTTGTTTCATGTGGGTGCGTTTGTGCAGATGTGGAGGTTGATGTTGACGAGTTGAACCCGGAGCAGGTGTTGGACGTAAACAAAATGGCGACACCATACGGAATGGCTGAAGGAGACTTTGTCAGGTAACAAACTTAGTGATTCTATCTATCATCATGTGCCAAACGTCCAGTTGATGGTATTTCGTGCGTGTTTAGATTTTTTGACTAATCGAGAAATAATTTAACAAAGGGTCATTTTTTATGTGTTTTCAGCTTGTAATATATTGCTTCGTGTGTTGTCGTAGAATATTAAGAAACGGCTGCCGTGCTTTCCACAAACATTATGGTCACAATTTTTTATTTAATTATTTTTACTGTGAACTCGTTGCCTTTTTACCAGGATGTTGAGGAAAGACAAGGAGGAAGTAGAGGCCATCAAGCACGCCAAGGCGCTGGAGGCAGAAAAGGCCATGTACTCGGTAAGCTGTCACGCCCTGAATATTTCTGTACAGTTCTCGTGTACTTGTTTGCACCTGGAAAATGTATGTACGTGCGATCGTTACAGGGCCGGCGTTCTCGCAGACAAAGGCGAGAATTCAGAGAGAAGAGGCTAAAGGGTCGGCAGATCAGCCCACCAAGGTACCTTCATTTTGTCTTCCCCTTCCTGACAAATTCACCTAGAGATTGAATTCTTCTTTTTTTTTTTTTTTTATCATTGTTTAATTTCTGATCTCTTCAGCTATGCCCGGAGAGACAGCCCAACGTATGATCCCTACAAACGGTTAGTCGAATATTTTGTCTTTTGTTTCTTATTTTTTCTCAGCCTTTGTCTGTGTGTGTGTTTTAACATATATTTTTCTCTCTCAGACCCGAGTCGGAGTCCAGCTCTGAGTCAAGGTCACGCTCTCGCTCACCCGGTCCAGAGAAAATCACCTTTATCACCAGCTACGGGGGTAGCGACGAAGAAGCGGCGGCGGCGGCGGCAGCAGCGGCGGCGGCGGGAACTCAAGCAACCGCTCCACACTCTGGCCAAGCCCCCTCCAACTTGCAGCACCCTGCAGGTCATAGCAGGGGCTCCCGGTCGGTAACTTTCCCACCTCCTGGCTTTTCATTGGTTATTACCTCGTGCAGTATGTTCATTGAAATGGCCACAGCTGTTGACGCAGAAAGAATACTGATTGATTTTTGTGGTAGGTGAGGGCGTTCCGTTTTCAATCAAATCGCGTCAGTTCAAGCAGTGGCTCTCGGCAAACCAACTGGAATTATTTATTTGTTTTACTTGCATGTGCATAGAGACAAAAGCGTGTGATCAGTTTATGGTGTATAACATTAAGGCACGTAAAGCTGCTGTTGTGCCATCTGATTATTTATATATATATATATAACATTTCTCAAGATAGGCTAGGCGCTGGGCTGGTGTTGTTGCTTAAATACTCTCTCCGTTTGTCCAGGAGACGAAGGTCATCGTCCAGTCGTTCCCCTTCCTCCTCCTCCCGCTCCTCGTCTCGCTCCCGGTCCTCTTCGCGCTCGTCTTCGCGCTCGCGGCGAGCCCGGCGGGGACGAGGGGGCAGGAATGGCCGTCGCTCCCGGAGCCACTCGCGGTCAAGGCGACGTACCAGATCCCACTCCAGGGGCAGAGGAGGGAACGGAGCATCTGGATCCTGGAGGAGACGGGAGCGGACGCGGTCCCGCTCCATCGGCAGAGACCGAGAGCGGGAGAGGGACAGGGACAGGAGACGATACTCGGCACGCAAGCGAACAAGGTGGGACTCCTCACTGACCACTATCCGCACCCTGGTTACCGCTATTACAAAAATTGTTAGTGAGATATGGCCTTCCATTCTTGTCCCAGGTCCCGTTCCAGCTCGCGGCAGGGCGGCAGCTTCAGAAGAGGGGGCCGGAGCAGTGAGAGCCACCGGCGTGCAGACAGCGGCAGCCGCAGCCCGTCTCCGTCCCCGTCCCGACCAACCCACAGTCCCTCGCCTGATGAGCAGCCCACTGCGACCACTGTTTCTCACAAGCTAAGAAAGTAAGAAGACCATGTAAACTACCGCATGAAGGCGTCACCTTTTCATAAACGAGTTACAGACTCATTTTGACACTGACTAAGAGATTATCCAAATGGGCTAGTTTGGTAATAATTTAACATGTAGGCTGACGGTGGTCCCCGGCCTGTGGGTCTTGACTTCTCCAGGTGGTCTGAGAATCAATTTGAGGATCACAAGTTCATAAACATAAAGAATAACAGCAGTTCACTCACTTTGTTCTTACTCTATTTATATTTCTCTGAAATAGCTATTATTTTCCCGAATGGCTCAGTTTGCGAAGACAAAAAGTTTGGGTTGTACCCAGTGTGGTCATAACGTAAACATCAAACTGGTCATTGCCCTTTGACTAGCATTTATTTACTGCAAGCCCTTTTTTTTTCAACCTGTGCAAACCGTATTGAGTATTTCTTGATTATGGTTTTGACGACTCTTGATTTAATATCGATCTCGGTTCTCTGCTCACAAACTGATTTATATATATTTAAAAAAAAAAAAGATCTTGCTAGAGAAGCATGCGTCATTTGCTTCGCTTCATTTTCCAACTCGCAACGACATGCGGTCATGTGTTGACTTCCGCTCTCTTAAATGCCTAGCTTCATAATTACTCACAAATCAGCGGCATCCAGGTGTGTTCGATTTCGTTTTTGCATGTAAACCAAATTGTCTTCGTGTTGTCTTTTATCTCTCCCTCCTCTCTCCAGGCCTGATACTGCGGGTGGTAAAGAGACGGGAGCTGCCAAAGTCAGTAAGAATTTGATCTAGCTTGGTTTCTTGCTAAAGCCTACGGCTCCCTCATCCCTGACAGGCTGAAATGGTTGTCTACCAGACTGGGATGTAAAAGCCACTGTTGCAAACAGAGATATACATAATAATAATTTGTTTTTTCTCCCCCCCCCCCCCCCCCCCAATAATAATTTGTTTTTTCTCCCCCCCCCCCCTCCCCTTCCCCTCCCCGACCTCAAAAGTGAACATTCTCAGCTTTAAAGCCCCACGTCTACTTTGACATTACAGTTGCAGTATTCCCGCAAACATAAGTGGCTGAATTAATGCTGCCATTTTTGAATGGATTTAAGCGCCCTAATTGTGCTTATGGTCCGGAGGGTGCATGCATGTATACGTGTAAATGTGGGTGCTTTTTTTTTTTTTTTTCTACACGTTTGCACTCTCTTGTACATCAGAAGGCTTCTTTGCCTTGTGACTCTTGTCTTAACCCAGTGATCTTTGCTGATTCTCTTGAACTAGGCTTTTTTGGGCTGTGCTCTGAACAGCCATATGTGTGTCTCCACACCAAATTGGAGATTGAGAAATGAGTTAATGGAATCAATGGACATTTTGCGGCACACGTTTGTGTCATGAGAAATGAATAAGAAGCTAGTCGGGTAGCCTCGTGCGAACGCCTAATGATGGGCAGTGGCAGTCCTGGCTCTTCCCTGTTTAATTGAGATTGTACTCCATCGTTCTTTTTAAAAACGGACACACGGCCTCCGTTCGCTGTAGTCAATTGGCTTTAGAAGCGTTGGTAACTGGATTCTCTTAGTTCTGGACGGTGTGTAATGATGGACACTTTTCACCTTTAAAAGTCTGTATTTGACTACACAACCGAACCGTTTATATATTGATAAACTTGAGGCTGGTGAAAGAAGATGAGCTGACATGTGATACACGGGTCTCTAGTCATATGTGCAAGGTAGGCATTGGCATAATGTCATTTCGACGGGCAACAATGGCGTTACCACAGCACTCCCAGTGTGCACCAAGGCTGTGCTTGATTAAGGGGATTACTTCGCAGTCAAAGGCCACGCACAACACCAGTAAATACTTTGTGTGCTTAGACTACAGCACTTAATTTGAGACACGGTGACAGGGTGCTGGGTCTGTTTTGTCATTTCCTAAAATGCCAGATTATTCCTATATCATTTACGAACAGTTTTGTTTATTGACATATTACCTAACACTAGGGACTCGTCATTGTCCTGAACTGGTTTCTCTTCTCCTTGGAAAAAAAAAAAAGGCAAATATAGTTGCAGTTAGAATTTATGTCTCTGTTCAATTTGCCTGCAGTGTTTTGACCTGCAGTTTTTCTTGCCTGGCCAGGTTTTAACAGGCCAGTCATGGGTGTGTCGGAGGCTAAATATCTGCCAGGTCTTTCCGATTTCTGTTCCACTCAACGGACCAAAACTTGTTATTCCACCGTCTCTCTCTCCCCCTCTCCCCCTCTCCCCCTCTCCACCTCTCCCTCCCCCCTATCTATTCTGGTCCCTTTTTGTTTTTGACACTGTTGGTACATATAAATACATTGTGTTAGGGATAGTGTCCTGCCTGTAAATGGTCCTACAGCAGCAGTTTACCTGTGTACACACGCACACTCATTTAGCCAGTGATTTTCACATGAGCTTGTTGACTTGATTTTATTTTTGGCTTTTTGTCTCCACCAGCAACTGTACATAAAGGTGATGTTATCCAAAGTGTGTAAGAGCACAGTAATTTTGATCTTACACACAGTCGCGCGCACACACACTTTTGTATGGCCGTGAAATGATGTGCTCACACTATCGTATCACCTGCAGCCCAAGATGACCCCGCAGGAGCGGCTGAAGCTACGAATGCAGAAGGCGCTCAACAAGCAGTGTGAGTACATCCCAACAGACTGACCTAAAAGGACCTGAAATGATGTTTTACATTATGTCGCATGCTCACTTTTTGTCCTGCCCCAATTTCCTTTCTATGCAGCCAAGGCGGATAAAAAAGCTGCTCAGGTGAAGGTACTGCAGCAGGAAAACAAACGACAGGTGTGTGCGTTTGTATATGTTCTCTGTGTTCACACCAGGTTCCGATAGAAGTGGGCACTAATAGTCACTCTTGTTTTTTAGGAGCGAGAAGGAGAATTACGAGCCATGGCACGCAAGATACGCATGAAGTAAGGCTCCGTGTGTCAAGTAGTTATATTGGCATTTGTGTGTTATTTGCAACGCTCTTACTCAGTCTCTGTGTTTAGGGAGCGTGAGCGCCGAGAGAAAGAGAGAGATGAGTGGGAAAGGCAATATGGGAGACAGAGCCACTCTCCTTCCCCTTCCAAACATGGTGAGAGTTTGGATTTCTGATCACCAGTAGCCATATGGATCTAATATATTCATGATTTGCTTTGTTGAACATGCAGTGTTTGTCACGTGTGCTGTGTTGCATAGTTAAACAGAAGCGACCAAAATTATGTAATCGGCTTAGCTTCTTGTCTTATTTGCTGGCCTCCTTTTTCTACCGTGGCAGTTTTATAGGTCTCAAGTGTTCTGCCGTTCGTGCTGTTTTGATCTTGACTCTGTGTCCTCTGTCCCTCAGGCCGAGAATGCAGCTCATATAGAAGGTATGTGAGAAGCCACAAGAATCTACGCTACTTAGAAATAGCAGATTAAATAGCTTTTTTTCCACATCAATCTACACTTACCTAAGAGATGTGTGCAAGACTCCATTGGAGCATAATTCAAAATGTATATGTGACGGTTTACCCATATTGTTGCTACGCATTGCCACTTTGAAACACACTTGATACGTTTAGGAATGGTTCAGGACTTGTACAGCCTGACATTGTTCTTGTTATTATTGTTGATCTTTGACACACCAATATGGTGAAAACCCTAACTGGGATAGGCTTAATAATAGGCTAGTAAATTGACAACTAATCCTAGTTAATTAGTAATCCAAGTCATTATTGTTTAGATTTTCTTAAATGTCTAATCAAATTAATATGGTATGAATAAAAAAAAAAAAAGGAAATGTGTAAGGCTAACACTGACGCGGTAATGCTTGACTTTAAGTCCCTTGTTAAACAAAGCTGCAGGTTTATAGTGAACTATTAACTAATAATGATCTAATTTGTGTGGCTTACAAATACAAAATAGGGTGATTTCATGTGTGGAAAAACTCATGATACTCAACAACGTAAGCAACGTTGTTCTCTATATTGAGGTTTGCGTGTAATGTTTTTCTGTTGACTTTCATCCAAAAGCTCATCCCTAAGCATTGCCTCCTTGATTTTCCAGGAAATCGCGGTCCCGATCCCGATCCCGATCCCGATCCCGATCCCGGAGTCCATACTACAGATACTGATCTACCAGTGGAAAATGTCATTCCGCTGCGCATCACCTTGTCACTGGCGCACGCACCCATTGTCCAGTAAAAAAAAGATGTTGGAATAAGATGAGAAAAGATTGAATCACAAATCCACACCCTGGACATGTGTGTTCTCTGATAAAACATTGAGTGTCAGACCTTGATCTGATCCCTTAGTTTCACTAGTTAGACAGCTGATTGGATCAGCCAAGCGCATTTGGATCTGCCCTTTTCAGTTTTGCTTCATCCTCTTTTAATTAAATGAATTTCCTCTCTTTTGCATGCTAATTTTCTTTTTGCCTGAACACTTCCTCCTCAAGACCCATCTGAAGATGTTTGCATTACCACCAGACTTTCAACTTCTCAACTTCTCCCACATGATGTACAGGATATTTATACACATTCATTTTAAACCTCTATGAAAATTCAAAGTTATTGCATATATTAAAATCATGAACTTCTCTTTTTATACTCTTTCCCCTTTACCAACTGGCTAACAACAGCAAATAATGTTGTTCTCTGTCAAGTGGAATGTAAACAGAACAACAAATAAAACCGTCTGAAATGATATGCTTATTTTGTTTTTTATTTCCATTCTGAATTCTTCTTGTTTACAGGAATGTTATGCATAGTTTCCACCATATTCCCTTTCTCAATGGTTTAATTACATTTTGTTAAAATACTAGTACATGGATAAAAGCACTTTAGTTGAGATATTCCATGTTTGATTCACCAACTTCTCACAGAGGACTGCAGTCTGATTTTTATTCCAGTAGGTGGCGACACAACTCATTGTCGCACCTGGCCAAGCTCCACTGCAGCGTCTCGCAGCCGACAATGTTCAGATTGTGTTTTTGTAGTTGTGCAGCAGTCGCAGCTGGTCAACGTGTAAAGGAGAAATGAGTGCTCCTCCGCTTCGGTCTTTTGTTGCGCACACCTGTGAGAAACCAGCGAGTTAGTTCCTTCTCCGAGGAACCGCATGCGAGTTTCAGCTCTGTGGTGCGGTGTGGTGTGGTGTGATGGAGAGGTGGTAAAGTTAGGGCCTGGCACTAATCCAAAAGAGACAAGAGAAGAAGAAAAGTGATGAAGAGCGTGTTATCGGAGGAGGGCGGGGTTAGGGTCGGAGGAGGGGGGCGGGCGGTGCTTGGAGTCGCCCGTGCCCGCTGCTGAACTTGAACGCTGCCTTCACCGCTCAGTGCGAGTCCAGACAGAGGCCAGTCCGTGTGAGCAGCGTGTTCCGGGTCCACTCGGCGGAGAGGCAGCAGTCGGACGGTGCTCAGGCTTTTTTTTCCCCTCTTCTTCTTCTTCTTTTTCTTCTCCGGGAGCCAGCCAGGTGCCAGAGGCCGAGCGCTCGACGCGATGTCCAGGCGCAAACTTGGAAGCAGACCGCAGCACCTGAGTGTGTTTCAAGGTACGCCGCCTGAGCAGCGACGTGTGGGCACGTCCACTCTGCTGGGGACGGACGGGATCTCGTTTTTGGTTTTAGTTATTATTATTATTTGAACGAAAGTAAATGTGGTGTTTTTATTGCCCGTTTGCGCGCATGGTTTGGATGCTGACGGTCAGGTTGAGCAGACGGTGGATGAAGTTGTTCTTCTTTTATTATTTTGAAGCACATTGCCTTCAAACATATTTCCAATGGTCTCCGTGTTTTCCTCGACCGCTTTCAGGACAGGGTGTCTTTTAATTAGCGATTCGCACCGACTAGGCAAATGTTTAAATAAGGGCTTATTTAAGTGTTTGTCCTGATGTGCACTTTGGCTGCAGTCGCGCTCACAGAGGAAAGACCGGTTTGTTGGCACGCTGTGTTCAGAGGCTACAGGTCCGAACACGATGATTAATTTTTCCAGCTTAGACGGTGAATAAGTTTGGGTGTCTGGCTCGCTCTAGGACTCCTCTATCCTCACAACACATCTTGCTTTACGCAATGTCCGACTTTTATTTGTCTTATTTGGACCGATCAGAAATCTTAACATTGACATTAAAAAAGTAGACCGGACCCTGTACACACACACACACACACACACACACACTCACACTCTGGGTTGAGAATTATGTGATGCTCGAGAGGAAATAAGACAGACACACGCAGTTTTTTTTTAACAGTTCTCTACTGGAGGCCGGTGGTGCGTGTCTGCTGTGACCGCAGGCCCTAACTAAATCCTCTCTTTCTCTCTTTGTGCGCTTGCGCGCGCGCGCGTGTGTGTGTGTGTGCGCGCGCGCGCATCTGACCGCGCCTCGCAAGTCTGCACAAACAGCACTGAAACAGGAAAGGTGACATTTCTGAGTAACAACTGGCGAGATCCGACCACAGACTGTACTGTCTGTACCTGTCCTAGTGTGCGTGCTAGCCGGCCTTGCCCTGGCAGGTGGATCCTGTCCATGCGTCAAGGTGTGCCCGTGACCGCGTTGAGCAACTCCGCTGACCCCTCCCCCCGCCTCAAACAATCCCAGGTGGGATGAGACTTTCGTGCCACATCTCCAGAGTCTCCTGGCAGGCCCGGTTAAAGTTGGGCGCCCTGTTTCCGTCCACGCTCCTCGGTACTCCAACATGCACCTCAACCTGAGGACCACAGCAGATTTATGCATTGGGCCCTGGTGTTCTGATGTGATGAGCCGTGCTGTGTGTTTGTGGGCACCAAAACAAAACAAAAAGGCCCAGGGGCTGCTCTTATCTCAAACATTTTCAGTCTGCTTACTTTCCTCCTTCATTGCGAGCGACTTCCTGTTAACAAACCTGCTCCCGCTGCCTATGGCTGGTTTGGCAACATATCACAAACGAAAGGTGAAATGCTTCAGAATCTCATGCGTTTAATTCACTTGGATGACCTGTCAGCGCTTTGTGATTGTCGAAGCAACTGGCGGTAGGTGTTCTCTGCACCGAGCGGCCTCAGTCGGAGCGAGAGGCTCTGCGTTGAGTTGGTTAAAGGAAGTGGTCAGTATTGGCTGAGCCGATTGGCCTCGTTGCTCCAGTGCTCGCCACAGAAACTAACATTTTCACCCCGCCTGCTTGTTGTTCCACTGAGGTCTAATGGCACTTGTGTCCCTTTCTATTGATCTTGGGGACATTCATTTGTAAGAGCCGCATCACAAATGGTGCTACACAAGAGGAAACGTTTGCAAATGTCCAAGGTTATTTGTTTTTTTTCTGATCAAAAAGATGCCCAATTTACAGACCAATAACACAAGGCAAGTTTTACATTTCAAAAGCTGAAGTTTTTTAAACGGTCACAATATTTTGCTTGACCGCACACTTTATCTTTCTTTTATTCAAAGTCAGTTGAGTCATCTGATGACCCTGTCCTTAATAACTAAAATGCGGCCCCTCCTCTGCCTGTTCTATCTCTTAGATGCCACTGACATGGCGGTTGCTACCGGCTCATCAGACGACCCGCCTCCAGCACCTCCTCCACCTGCTCCACCCCAGGTCGGCGCTCCTGACGAGGGTCGTGACCTCCTGACCTGCGGCCAGTGCAGCCAGGCCTTCCCCCTTGCCCACATCCTGGCGTTCATCCAGCACAAGCAAGGCGGCTGCCGCTCCCAGGCCCAAACCCCAAAAGCCACCACCACGCCCCCCTCACCTGCCAACCGTGCACAGCAGCACGCCGCGTGCGCCAAGCCGGGGCCGGGCTTCATCGAGCTGAGGAGAGGGGCCGCCAGGGAAAGAGCCTGGGGGGAGGAGCCCGGCGTGACGCTGAAGGTGAAGGCGGAGCCCAGCAAAGCAGGTGAGTGCTTGGAAGATGAAGCTTAAAAAATAATAGAGCAGGTTGCTAATTAGTGACTCTGTATTTTATGTTTTATTTTTTTTATGTCAAACGCCACCCCCCCTCAATTGAACAGCATACCCCTCCCCCCCTCGAGTCCAGCTCATTAGCTGGCCGTTGCCATTAGCAGATCTGCTTGCGTTAGTGACGCACAGGCTAATTGTGTGGAAAGGCTAGGCGTCAGGAGCGCTCGGAGTGCACTGCGGCTCCCCCGAGGGCCCCACACTGAGCACCTGAGCTCCGGAGCTGCTACCCAGCCCCCTGACTGTCGGTCTCTCAGGTGGAATGGCCAGGTAAACATGTTTCTCCCCCTGCCATCCACCGTGCCCTGGACAACAGAGGCCAACGCCACGTCCTCCCAGAGCCGGCCCAGGAGCGCGCCTTCGCTGTTAATCGCAGGCGGCCTCACAAAGACGCGCTCTGCAGTACGAAATGGTCAGAGGAGTGCATGCGTTTGCGCAGCTCCTCTCGCTGTCATGACACTTTAGCGGAGGACGTTGCATCATGTGCGGCTCCTCAGGCGGCTCCCGCTGCCCCGGGCCGAGCCACCTGAGCTCCTGGGAATCTCCTCCTCTTTCTTCAGCTTGTCTGTCCTCTCTCCCCTGTGTTCATATTTTCGGTTTCTTAAGTCATCTTTCTATCCTTGCTCTGCATTTGATTGTATCATACATTAGCACGGGTTGGCAATGGATTTCCTGATTTTTTTTTTATTTATTTTTTTACTTCTGTTTGAAAAGGAGGAAATATAATTTTTGCTATAATACAGTAATGGACATCGCAGTGCTTGTGTAAAATGTGATATTTCACAGCGGGGGTCAAGCCCATAAAATCAGCATTACCTGTTTTTATCAATTGAATTCTTTAGAAATGTCCGTGTTCATTGACTAACAGCATGTTAGAGGTATTTTTGACATATTTGAAGGTCGATGTGTACCTGCAGAGTGAATATTGGCAGTTTTAAATATTTACAAGTGGACAATGTGTCTTGAGACACACTCATTCAAGGTATGAGTGCCCCTTAGCACACTTTTGAAACGCTCTGCCATGTACACACATGTTCGCAGTTCCTTCCTTTGTGTAACGCTCAGGGGACGGGTGCGCGCACCGTTTCCGTTTGTCCACAACCCCTCTTCTTCATCTCTTGCGCTGTCTCTCGCCCACACTCCGAGAACACACAAGTTTGGTCATTTGATGTCTGCGGGATTATAAAACCCACCTAACACCTGCCAGAGGCAGAGCGCACCACGGCGCGTGTATGATACGAAAGTTTCTTAAAAGATATGAAAGTAAGAGTTTTATTTTGTGAATTTAGACTGAGCCTGTCCGTAGTTCATTTGAACGCAGCTTTCAGTGTCCTTATCTCGTCCGGCCCCGATCTTTATCAGCTGTGACCTGAAGTCTGAGTCGCTGCGTGTCAAAGTAGCCCACAGCACTTTTGGTGAGACTACCTTCGGCCTCGTGAGTGGCAGGAAGTCTAGCTGTGCTTGAGTGGCGACTTGTTCTGTGCGCGGGAAACTGAGCCTCTGATTCTACCGAGATGACTGTAAGCGAAAGAGCGGTTATTGCACAGCAGATCGCGCCTGCGTCCGTTTTCTGTATTCAAGAGACAGACAAGGGAGCCGAGTGGGACGGATTGCTGAAGAGCCGCGTGCATCTGTCTCATTCCTTTTTATTTATTCTCCTTGTTTGTTTTTTTCCCCACTCATCTCCAACCCCCCCCCACCACCACCACCACCACCACCACCACCACCACCACCACACACACACACACATACCCTCCTCATTTCTTCTCCCATCTTCAACACACTTTCACTTTGCCCTCTTTCAACCCCCCCCCCCCCCTCCCCCTGTCTTTTCCCTCCTCCCCCTGCCTCCCAAGGGAAAAGAGATTCTGCCTGCTGCTCGTTAGTGCTCCCAGCCAATCTGCATTTTTAATTAGTAGTTATTGCCTCTGCTTAATATTCAAGTGCTACCCCGGGCCAAATGGGAATCCTTAGGAAAAAAAGAAAAAGCGAGGAGTGAGAGGGGAGAGAGAGGCAAGGAGAGAGAAACTGGCTGGGTATTGTGTTTCACTCCAGGACCCCGAGACAAAAGCCCACCCAACCACCCCCCCCCACCCCCGGCGGGGAAAGATTTGGTGGGTTTTGGGGGGCAGAGGGGTGAGGAGAACTGGGGTTGGAGGATGGGTCTCGAGTACAATCCAAAAGGGTGACATATTTTTTGTGGTGTCTCTTGCCCCCCCCCCCCCATACTACATTCTAATCTTTTATCTAATTTTCTTTTCATCTCCCGGGCCCTGACCTACCTATACATCCCCCCTTTTTTTCTTCCTCTCTGCTCTCACTCTTCACCCTATTTTTTTTCTTTTTTTTTTAAAGAAGCATCGCAACTTCTCCTGGGTTTCTCCTCGGGCTAGGTTAAAGGACATGAACACCGCGTCTCCTCTCGTCTCCAGACAGAGGGAGGGCGGGAGAGAGGGGAAAAGAGAGAAAGAAACAGTTGCTGTCTTTTTCATCTTCATTCTCCTCCCCCCTCCAGTGAAATACAGAAGGATTTGACTTGAGGAAACATGAAAGAGGCTTATGCCAGAGTCGGCTTTGAACCTCGCCAAAAAAGAGAAAGAAGAACAGTTTTCCCCCTCAATTTGGGGATCTTCTCTCCAATTTTGATTTATGCAGAACGGCCTCATTTGTCAAGCAGGCTGAGTCAGTGCCTGATTTGCATAAAGCGTTCGTTTTCTGCGTTCTGCTAATTAGCAATTTGCAGCTTAATTGGAGAGTGGCTCTCAGTGAGGAGACAAAGCTATCCACATGTAAAAATATCTCCAGATGTACTTTGCGACACAGCTTGCCTCTCTGTCGGCCTTTCAGCTTGTGTTTTCTGCTCGAGGTCCGACTAAGGTCTGTGTCTCTCTTTCCTCTCGTTTTGTTCTTTAAAGCTGAAATAATCACTTTGTTTATACTGTGGAGGAAAAAAATGGGTTAGAGCGGCTAAACCGCAGATAGTTGTCAATAAATCCTTCAGTTCCCCTTTGCTTTTTCTAACTTTCACCTTTGACCTTATGGTTGTTGGGTTCTTTTCACCCTTCATTTAGGCTCATCATTATGTCTCTGCCCCTGGCATCTGTTTGCAACAGCAAAAACATTTCAGCCACGAAACATGATGAACATCGTGGAGTAGTTTGATAAATATTTGTGTCACTTTGCATCGGCTGGATGTTGTCTTAAAATAATGTATACAAGCTTTGTGGTCACAGCTGGTGACCGTAGTTATTCGTGGTTTAATCTGAATAAATTTACCCCCTGATGGAAGTAAAATGTTTATTTATTTATTATTTCACCAGCATCCATTAAAAAAAACAAAAACAAATCCTCTCCATTCTCCCCGTTTGTTTCCTCTAGTATCAGAGGAGCCGTCCTACTTCACCTGCCAGCAATGTGAAGGCGTGTTTCCATCTGCGTGGGCACTCTTGCAGCACGCTCAGCACAGGCACTCCTTCAGCATCTACCAAGAGGACATGGAGGGCGGTGCCGATATGCGAGGAGAAGAAAGCGTTAAAGGGTACAAGCCTGCTGCAGCCACTCTGGACCCACGTCACCTGAGCAAAGCTCTGGCCTCGGCCTTTCGCCCTCGCTCCCGTCAGACGCACACCTCCTCCAGCAACGCGCTGGCTCTGAACTTTTCAGTGCGGCTCAGGGAGCTCGCAGAGGGGAACGCCACCACCACCACTGGCGGCGGCTCACCTGGAGGCCTGGTGTCTCCGTCCTCTTCTCCACCTGCGGCGTCTCCCTTCCCTCACGGCGACTTCCTCTGTGAACTGTGCGACCAGACCTTCCCGTCGGTGCTCGCCCTGTCCACCCACCGCCGGACTCACGCCTGCCAGAGGCCCTATCACTGCGGAGTGTGCGGGCAGGCCTTCTCCCAGAGTGGCCAGCTGGCCCGTCACATAAGGAACCATCACAGGGGCGACGCCGGGAGTGGATATGAGTCGGTGGAGATGGCCGTAGCCGAGGAGGACACGGGGAGGCAGGGCACGAGTGGGAGGCTTCAAATGCAGCCAGCGGGAAATGTGGGAAAAGGAATGTTCGGCGGAGACGCGAAAGCCAAGGGCCCCTTCGAGCTGGACCTGACTCTGCCCCAACGACCCTCTATAGCTTCGGGCCTGATGCTGGTGACCTCGCAGGTCAGACCACCGGACGCGGAGTTGCTGAGGCTGTACCAGCGCCGGGCAGAGGTGGCAGAGGGAGGCGAGGAGGAGGCAGAGGGGCAGGCCGAGCCCCGGCACACCTCACCCTGTGCCAGCCCGTCCGAAGGCTCGCTGGAGAGCGGCGAGACGGGCGGCAGCGGTGAAAGCGGCATCGCCAGTGGCAACTGCACGCCCAAACGGCCAGAGGTGGGCGACAAGGTGCGCGGGGTCGCAGAGTGGGAAAACGAGAGAGGAGCGATCATGGAGCGGGAGAAGGAGTGGAGCTCGGCCAAAGTCAGCGAAGCTGTGCAGGAGTGGCAGAGGGACATTGAGCGGAGGAGCGTGGCGGGAGGTGTTGGCGGCGCCGGAGGCAATAGCAGCAATACCACCGCCGGCAAGAAAAAGAAGGACGAGGCCTGCGAATACTGCGGCAAGCAATTCCGAAACAGCAGCAACCTGACGGTGCACCGCCGCAGTCACACGGGCGAGCGGCCCTACCGCTGCGGCCTGTGCAACTACGCCTGCGCCCAGAGCTCCAAGTTGACGCGGCACATGAAGACGCACGGCGCACAGGGGGCCAAGGCCTCCTTTCTGTGCCAGCTGTGCGCCGTGCCCTTCACCGTCTACGCCACCCTGGAGAAGCACCTGAAGAAGGTCCACGGCCTGAGCCACGCCAGCGTGGGTGCTTACGCACAGGCCAGCGCCGCAGACACTTTGGCCGCCATCAAGGCCGAAGAGGAGGCGGCGGTGGTGGTGGTGGTGAAGATGGAGGGCGACGAAGCCACCTTGGATCAGGTGGAAATGGAGAGTGACGTGTCGAAGGGCGCGGAGGGTGAGGAGGGCCAGGGCCAAGGGGAATTTATGGATAAAAGAGGCAGTCCAGCCATGGAGGGCAATCTCCTCCCAGCCGAGAGCAGTGCAGAGGTGAGCCCTGCTTTGACTTGTACACCCTGACAGCCTTTCCCATTCACGGATGACGTTAGAATAGCACTGCAAAGGACTGGACTCATTCTTCAAACAAAAATTCACTCGTCCCATCCTCGAACTGACAATCAAGTCCAATGACGCCACGGCGCCGTAGAAACCAGCAGGTGCTCCGCGCGCGCCCTGCCAGTTGTACACAAAGCTGCCCTCCGAAACTAGGCGCCTACACTTGTCTTAGACCACGGAGAAAAACAAGGCGGTGACATTCAGCAGGGAGATTACCAGAGCTGTTGAACAGGAAGTGAACTGCCACAGTTCACACCAACACAGGAAACCGATCACCATGTTGCAGTGCAGGATGCAAACGAAGAGTGATTTATCTCTCTGGTGACCCACTGGACAGGTGGAGGCCGACATTAACTGTCAGATAATACAAAGGACGGATTACATAGAATCGTAAAAGTAATACAAAAAAACATAGCAATAGAACGATGTTAATATATTGTCAGCACGACCCGATGAATGGAGGTGAGGTTGTGCTACTTAGGTGTTTTCCTTTTGCAAAGACCTTTTAGAGACGAAAGAAGATGTGTTGAGGAGGCACCGGGGTGAAATGAATCCAAACACTGTCCGCCTGCAGTTTCTCAGACTCCTCCTGTTAAAGCCGCTTCGATGTCACAACACTTGTCACTTAACACAATGTTTACAGGGCTCACGGGGCCGAGCAAGGTTGTGCGCCGACGGTGTGCCTGTGTGTGTGGATCGTTGTTCTGTTATTTCTTTTTCTATTTTTTTAAATGTGAATGAAGAGACTTTAAAGTCTCACCTGCTGAGTTTGTTTTTTGTTTTGTTCTCGCCATGATTAGTTTCTATGCATAAAAAAAACAAAACCCTGCAACTTTATCTCCATGTGAAACGGGTGTGTATAATTGTGAAAATGTGTACTTAGTATTGTGGCGGTAATTCCTCTCTTTCTTTGTTTACATTTGTGCCGGACTGCTTGAAGCTTCTGCATGTTTAGCAGCCCTTTGGAGCTTTTTTCTTTTGTCCGCCTGTGTTTGAGTTCTTCCTAATTTATGACTGCTGCATGTTGGTGACTGTTTAACTTGTAAAGTCTGTTTCACTGCCGAACTACAGGGTCGAGCGGTGCAGTGTGGGTGAGTTGACTGGGGGTTAGTTTTGTCAGAGCACTTGTGTGAGTGAGGGTTGTCCGAATGTGTGAATGTAAACGGACAACACAAAAAAACAAACATCCACTTAAATCCTGCGATCTTGTGTCTTAAGCGTGACCGGCGGGCTCATGCTCACCGCCTCGTGTATACGACCCAATATCATGTGTCAATGACGAGGATTTAAACACAAAAGGTGTTCATTTAATGAATCTAACAGAACTGAGTCTTGTTACCTAAGGGGTCGGAACCTACAGTGACGATTTTCTGATTTCTACTTGCCTTCATGTCAGGGAAAACTATTTCTAATGTGAATGTTGAAATAAATGATGAATGAATGAGTGCGGTGTAACTTTTCAGGGAAAATATTTTGTACATAGATTGACATACTTTCTGTTGCTATGCTTATTATTGTTATTATTCATAATATTATCTGCCCGTCACTGTTACATTACCCCTACCATTGTCTCATTTACACTGAACACTGGCTATTGTGAAGCTATACCACTCTGCTGTCTTTGTAAACTTGACACCATTTTGTATCATGTCATGAGAAGCCTCAATAAAGAATTGAGGTTACCTGTGTTGTATTGTAGTGTTTTTTTTTCCTTCTGGCTGCTTGTGATTGTTTTTCCATGCATGTTTAGTTTGCTTATCGCTCTAAATTTGGCACCGACCACAAAGCTTTGAACCTATTTTTAAGAATCTCCGCTCACCAGGATCTTATTTCAGCCAGTATGGGTCCTTTCTCTGAGGACCACATCCAGCGCTGAGTTGTTAATTTTTAATTTGAGTGTTTGGATTAGGGACCCTCACTCCTTATTTACATCCTCGGGATGTAAACGGCCTTATAGAAACACGGTAATGTAATTCTTGAATGTGTGAGTCGGTGTATTGTATTGTGTGTGTGTGTGTGTACGTGTAGATGTATTTGAGTTGGTGTCAGTCACAGGGTAGGCTGTCAGATGGGTTCACTGAGCTGTGATGGGACACAGGCGACAAGCATTTCTCAGGACACTAAATTAATGGGGGGGGGGGGCAGCAGTTTGGTTATTGTTTGTGGGCACGTTAGGAAGCAGAGCAAGGTGGGTGAGGGAGTGTCAAGGGGTTGAGATAATTGCTGACTCCATTTTAAGGGCATAAAAACCTCTGCACCAGCATCTCTGGCCTTAAATCCACCCCCACCCCCCAATGAAAATGAGGTTCTATGATCCCTCTAGCTCATTAACAGCAGGTCTTTTAATGAGCTTTCAACAGGGTGGGGGCTGGGTTCATGAAAAGAAGCGGGGTTGGACGGTGGCGGCTTTGGGGGGGGGGGGTTATTGCACCAGATGCACACACACCCACTCCTACCAATTACCATTGTGTTGGAGAAAATAAGGAGGAAGTGAAGACAGAAGCCCCTCGGACCCAGATGAGTCGGTTTGTCCGTTTCTGTCGACAGAGACACAGACAGACAAAACAAGGCGGGAGGACAGTCCAGGTGACAGGTAACATCCTAACGTCTCTCCCTCTGGTAAACTCTGCCCCGCTCGTCTGTTGGGCGCCACAGCCGGCGCCATTTGGTGCTCATATGGACCCAATTATGTAGGGTAAGGTGATACACAGCGGAACACAGTAGAGAAGCCCCTACAGCGAGTGGATATCTTTTTCCTGTCCCCAAGTGCCCTTTGTCTTCCTGTAGTGCACACCTCTGTGAGCAGCTCGCAAACACTGCGCAGGCCGGTGTCGTCACCCAAAACGACCGTTCACCACCGCAAATACGGGGATGTGTGCGCCTGCGTGCGCCCTTGTGTGCGTCTGTGCTGTCTGACCAGTGTGCGCCCTCTGGGCAGCAGTAATGTGGACTTTGAAATGGAATAGGAAGACGCTGCAGGAATAAAACCCATAATCAATACCCTCTAAGGGGGTCGTGCCGCACACACTTTTAAAAAACTGTTGCATAACACTATTTACCTCGCAAGGTAAAATATATATCGGTGTGGTGGGAAGGCATCTTTGATTCTGGTTATTGACACTGGTAAAATGTTATGCTTTGTGTTCAAAGAAAGACCTCAAGTCGCACTTTCTGGTATTTTTACGTATGTTTAGGTCACCTATTTATTATATTGACAATACATTTTATTGCCCACATTTTCGAACCAAGAGTTGCTATAGAGCTGCCTCAGCACTTTCATTTACGCATTGTCTTTTGAGACTCATAGTGGGTCCAGGGTTATCAGAGAAAATGCCCCACAGAGAGGGATGGGAAGAAGGGGGCGAGCATACAAACTCCACACATTATTGCCCTGACCATCAAGTTGGAACCGTGAACCTTCTCCCTGTAAGTGCTTTCCTCGTTTCTATGCTTGGTTGAACATTGAATCTGAAATCGAATATCCACATAAAGACGGATAAATGTGATTGTGCTCAAGGTAAACCGCTCCAAGGCTGACCCAGACATTCTCATTCACTGTCAAAGTCATCATAGAGTGTCAAAAGCTGAGGTGCCGACTGACACGCCGTGCGTGACTCATGCGTAGTCAAGGACTTCACACACATAACGTGCAGTTTTCTAGCCACAAAATCACAAATCCCGATTTCATCTTTTTCACTGAGAAGCTCTGAGAATGCTCACAACAAAGAGAATGTATCAGCTGTGTGTTTGCTTTCCTTCAGGGCAGCCCTGTGGCAACGAGAGGCCCTCGCGTATGTATGGATAGATTGGGTTTTATCATGTAGAAAGCCAATTAGCTTGTAAGTATGTGATTGCATTTTTCATGTTCCACTGTAGTCTCCAATCATCTCCGTAAGTCCCCGTCCTGTTGTCCTCTTCCTCATCAGAGCAGTCGAGGTGGAGCATTAAATCATCAGCGGGGCCGACTTCAGACAGGGATAACAAGAAAAGGAAAGATGCATTTGGGAGCGATCAGACAAACCGCAGGACTCCCTCTCTGCTCTTTCCCCTCACACGGTTCCCAAAAATTCCCACCTTCTCTCACCCATCCCTCCTCCCGCAACAACCGCAGACTGAAACCCGAACCCTGGAATTACACCCACTGCACCTCCGCCCCCCTTCCCTTCACCCCCCTAACCTCTAACAGTGAGAGTGTGGGAGGACGAGGTCCCAGGCAGCACACCCGTCAATCAAGTGCCTCTCTTTTTGCTATTCAACACCTTAGGATAATGAGATGATGGAAAGACAAGGAGGGTTCATTCTCATAGGGGGTTATGTTATGTCACTGATCACTGAGGACTGAGCTCCGAGGGAGGAGTGTCCCTTCAGTTTATAACGAAGTAGCTCTGGTGAGAATGGAGACAGGTTGATTTAAAAACAAAAGAGGAGGAAGTTCTCTTTTTTCCCGGCGGGAGACCGCGAGTTACATCGAACAGGCAGAAATTGCTGCCAGGTAATTATGGTGAAAATACATTTCAAAACTAACCTAAATAAAGTCTCCTCATGACTGAAGGTCATGAGCTCACTTTCATCCCAGAGATCAGCTGAGGTAGGTATTTTCAAAGAAATGCAAAGACGAGGTGTGGCTGACACAGAAGGCATCCTTTTCTTCATAAACAGCAACTGTAAACTGCCTCTACTGTATAAAGTATGGTTGTCATATGAGTGTTATCCTATTGTCACGAAGAACCCTATCAAGCAGTCAAATTAGTAAGGATGTATGCATCTAATGTATTATTTCATACATTAATAATAATGAATTTAAAATGAATAATAATTAATATCATATATTTTATATATAATTTTTGATTTTATTGGGGCAGAACCTTCAGGTACAACCACATAAGTCATCATTATGTTGTATGAACATATTACCCTTATTGTTCTTCCTGGCTAGAAAGGAGAGATATATATATAGATATCTATATATATATAGATATATATATACATATATATATATAAGGAGATATAGATATCTATATCAGGCATCATAACAGGCTTTACTACTAATACTCCTATGCAGCAGACACTCACATTCCAAAAGTTCATGACACTTTAGACACAGCGCCACAACAAACCAACACGTGACTTCCGGTTCTCCTCAATGCTTCTACAAAATGTAAACAAGGGACGTTAAAACAGTTGCCAGATAGATTAATCGTCATTGTGGCCGCAGCTGGTGAGAAAAACGCGTTCACTCGCCGTCTAACTTAAAGAAACGGCTACAGGTAAGAACACAAACCGCTAACGTTTGCTAAAGTATACAGAAGCCAGTAAGCTAAGCTAAGCTAACCTGTCAATACGGCTCCTTCGGCTACTGCTGATTTACTCCTCAGAAACAATTGGGACTGAAGGTGGTGATGCATATGTCCAATACCGTGACCGCTGCTTTCATTGGAACAAACAGCCTTAACATGCAGTAAATATAACTTCATGCCCTGTTCTGTACGTGTTTCTTCGTCTAATATTCTTGCTATACTTTGCATTGCTTCACTTGCACTGTGTTGTAGTTAAAAACCATGCAAGATGTTCCTGTTCCCCATTTTAAAGGCCTTGTGTAGGTTTAAAGGTGATAATAGCAAAAGTGTACGAGAGGGGCTTTTGGCACAAGTAACTGGTAACTGTGCCCTATATATAACCAACCATATAATAGGAAAATGTAATACAGTGCAATGTAATTTTTTCCTGAATTGGTCTGATGAATATTGGAAAAAGATGATTATTTGGAAATTTGGTCTATCCAGAGTAGCTTTACAGTTTGAACGAGAGCTTTAAGAGGAGCAAAAATGCAAAAAAAAACGCATTAAAAAGAAGCTGGACGAGATGAGGCAATCAAACGACTGTTCCTCAAACGTCTGTTACTCTCTTTGTCTTTCGTAAACACAAACGTGCACGCACACACACACACACACACACACACACACACACACACATCCCTTTGGTCTTGCTGCACCTGGTGACCCTGCTTGAGAACCTGACACAAACACACTCACAGTTATTCAGTTGCTCAGCTAATTACGCATACACACCAAACGCACGCACGCACACACACACGCGCGCATGCACGCACACACTCTCAGTGCCGAGGTCAGAGGTCCTCCCCGGATAGTATGCATAGTAAGGTTAGAAGGTGGAGTCCCGTCCTGTGACAGGTGAAAATACTTTCATGTGTTTGTTCCCCGCAGGCCTGAGGGAAGGTGAAACTGCTGCCGGCCTCAGAAAGGCAGTTACCAGCAGCAAAATGTTCCTAAGTCAGAAAAGTATTCCATGCAGTAGAATGGCCTCGGTTGAGCAGTACATGCTTGGATTGTCGTTACTGATGCAATTATTTGTGAACTGAGTAAATGAGCATGCTTACTTTTAATCATATGGCTGAAGAAAGGCCTGCACTAAAAACTGAATAGAGAAACATTAATCTCAGTATTGGGGACCGTGACATGAAAGTATGTTAATATTTTGAGAGTTGAATAAAAAAAGTTACCATGTTAGATGTATAACATCAACCCCAGCAAAATAAAATAAAAATATTTAGAATATATTATATTATATATATAATAATATTTCACATTTCGGTGACTTCATGTAGTGATTCACAATTAATGCAAAGCACCAGATACCGCTAACCCTAACATGAAGGAAAGTGTCAAGAGACATTTATGGTCTCAGTGTTAGTGGGGACTACTTCATTTCTTCCTTCTCCATCTTCTGGCCCTTTCAGCCTGCTGATATGTGTGAGCGATGCCGCAGAAAATGGGATGGGACAAAGCTGGTTAACCAGCAGGGAGAGTGAGAGGGGCCGGGGGGCTACTGGTGCCGGGGTCGTGGGATCAGAGCAGGTCACGGAGGTGTGGGAGTGTCTGCTCAGCCCTCTGACCTTTGTTACCGAGGCTTCCTATAATCCCGTTCTCAAAGACCATACGGACATAATGGAGATCCCATGAATGGACTTAAATGGTGACCATTAGGTGGATCCGTGTCGCTATTCTTCTTGTTTGTTTAGTTACGGTCACTCTCACGTTTTCAGTGTAATCAGGCGTGTGATGGAGGGACGCCTGGAGAGGTCTTGAGAGGCCCGGAGTGAGCACTGCAGGACAACAGTTTATTAGAGATGGATATCCACCTTAACTTAATGAATGACAAGACATAAGAGGGCGGGGAGGGGGGGGAGGGGGCTGATGGTAATTGGATGTCCGCTTCAGAGTAATGGGGTCCCGACCGGAGTTCTCAAGTGGTTTACTCAGGAGGAGGCACAAGTCCCCGTTTAGACTGCTCAGTGTATGTAAAACATAAATGTGAAATGTCCTTATGAATAGTCTGTTTCACCAGTATTATGGGGAAAAAACATCCACATTAAGACATTATGAAATCATTTTATGATATGATATGATATACCCTGTCACTTAGGCAAGACTATTTCCAATGTCATTTTGGTCGTGTTGTGAGGTAAAATAAGGTGAAAGGTGAACAAAAAATAAATAAATACCCAATCTAGCTGTCTAATCTGCAAACATCAGTCATGTCAACGCGAACCAGACTTTCTAAAGAATAAAGATTCCCAGAATCAATATCATTTTTGTGAAACGTACTTCTTCGTCTAGGTTTTGTGAACAAGGAAATGTAAGTGTGTAAATTGCCTACCTCTGAACTGACCTGGAGATAAGGCAGCCCATGTAAAAGGTGGACGTGGGGACGAGAGGTGGCCTAGACTGCCACCTTCCGCTGGATCAGAGGATTGACAAAGAACCCGTGTGTTTTAATGTAAGCGAGCAGAATGAAATCAATATATCTTGGCTCAGAATCGAACCGTTTGTTAATGTTGGTTTATTTTGTTTATTTACAAATACTGATTGATTTCTACGGGACTTTACCAAGCACAGACACAAACTCCCTGCGTAAACATATTTCGCACATGTCAATTCAGGTAGCTAATATTTATTTTCTTGGGATTTTGCTTGTATGGAAATCTAGTGATAGTTTTTTATTTTTTAATTTTTTTTTGTAATTCGTATATAATGATACGTTTCCTGATTAAAAATAGGTACGATTTTTATATTTCATTTGTTTTGCAGTGATGATGGAGAGGTGCCCGCAGAGTTGGCCTGCTCAATGGCCGTTATTATCTTATGTTGTGTTATGTTGTGGGCCCCTAATGGAAAGCTCGGCCAGGAGGACGCTGGTGACGGATGGTGGGGAGATGAAAGAGTCCGCTGGCACCGTGTCATTACCCAGACTCCAGCCCTCCGCGGCCCCGGGGCTCTCTGCATACCGTTCCCGTCCGTGCAGCCTCGCTGGCTGGGGTGGGTGTGGGCTTTTAACTCTATAAAAGCCTGGACCACTCGCACATTTTGCATCAGAGAACCGCTGTTGTTGTTGTTGTTGTTGTTGGCGTGTTTTTTCTCCCCCCCCTCCGCTGTTTAACCGTAGCTCCACTCCGCAGCATGGGCACCGAAATGCCACATTTGAATGCCATCAAGTTCAATGATCAGGACTTCCAGACTCTGCTGGAGCGGTGCGTGGCGTCCGGGGAGCTGTTTTCTGATCCGACCTTTCCGGCAGAGCAGAAGTCCATCGGCACCCCCGAAAAGGACCTGTCCCCCGAGATGGCGATAAAGTGGCTGCGACCCAAGGTGCGTCTCTTTTTCTTTTTTCGTTTTTAACCTCTCTAACGTTGTATCCTTCACGTGTGCGCGAAAGACCAGATGTTTGTTTTCTTTTTTGTTCACTGATGTTATGAGGTGATTTTGTCGTCAATGGTATGATTCTTGGTGTACATAATGATGAAGATGTTGTGTCGTTAAGTATTAAGTAAAGTAGTAGCTCCCGTTTTTTTTCTCTTGGCACTGCTGCCAACAGGTGTGGCTCGGGTCTGACGAACCCATGACCTGGAGCAGTTTGTGTATAGACCCTGTTATACAATGTTGCAACGTCATGTTTTTTTTCTGACCAACAGTCCAAAACCCAAAAGCATTGGATGTACACGCATCTAATAGAGAATAGAGAATCTAATACAAAAATCGAAAAAGTGAAAAACCCTTTGGCTCGAACCAGAGAACGTTGTCTTGAATTAATATTTGAAATCATCAAAATCACTGCAGAATATTATTTTGAAATTCCAAATCCTTTAACCAATTGAGGCGTTTCACTTCTAAGGCACAACGTGCAGATCTGCATTTGTTCTCCCATTGAAAAGGTTGCGGCACAACACTGACCTTTTCTTTAAAACGTTCCTATTTCACGACATCAGTGTGTGCTCTTTCAGCATCTTTGATCTCTCCATTTTCTGAAGGAAATCACTGACAGTGCTGTGTTTGTGGAGGGCACGACCGGAACCACAGATATCTGCCAGGGCCAGCTGGGTGAGTGCCATCGAAAAATGTACATCGACAGTCAAATCTGCTTCCACTGCCCTTTGCGCTCAGCCTCTCCCCCCGAAGAATGGGATTGTCTGAGTTGCATGGTACGACAGACTGGAAAAGTTAAACCCGGCCACGGCCACAAGTTGAAACACGCCACGCTTGCTTATAATTCAGTTCGTTCCTTATTATCTCAATGCAATAAAATGTAGAATGTGTTCACATGGCCTCAGGGACCCAACTTCAAATGCACCGTGAGAGGGAGAGCGCAACACTTTCTCTCCCAGAACCCCAAATCCACAGGCGGTCCTTACCCCATCCAGCCCTGTCCTTAACAACCCGCAGATAATGCTTGAGCCATGCAGTCTGTTTCCTATTTGTGGCGAATTGCTCAACACAAAACTCTCCCTCCATCTGTGGGACCCCTGGAATGATCGGACATGTCACCAGTTACATGTTAACATGGCAGTGATCAATACTGTCCACAGCACACCCCCCCACCTCTCCCCCCCCATTTTTTTTTTCCCCCGTCGGAGTTTTATGTTCTCTTTCAAACGCCAGTGTGTTTTCCATGATTTACGTCGTCACAACCATCACTTACCGCAACAACATCTCCAGACAAACAACAGGGAACAGATGTTTTCTGTTGGAGAGGACTGCGGCTTATTATTTGGGTTTGTGTGCCTGCGTGTGTGCGTGTGTGTGCGTGTGTGTGCGTGTGTGCGTGTGTGCGTGTGTGCGTGTGTGTGTGTGTTAGTGAGCTTTAACCTACCCGGACCAAAACATGAACCACACCTCACGAGACACAAATGCTTTGATTCCCCACTGCGATGCTTTGGTGCACAGAACGCATCAGCCGGAGACCAAACATCTGTGAGGCAGCTTTGTGTGCTTCTTCTGTTTATCAGGTAACTGTTGGCTGCTGGCGGCCTTGTCCTGTCTCACCATGCATCCCAAGCTCTTTGTGAAAGTGGTGCCACCTGGCCAAAGCCTGTCCAAGCCCTACGCGGGGATCTTCCGTTTCACGGTACGTATAGGTGTAGATTTCGATGTGCGACAGAGAACACCTGACTCTCCCCCCCGGAGATGTCCCACGTTGATCCATTAATGTGTGTTTCATCAAACGACCACACACCATGTGCGCACGTGCGTTTATTTGTGTGTAGTTTTATCGTGTTGTCAAAACGGCACAAACACGCACATCTCCCCACCAAGGCCAACAGTCCCACATGTCTGCTTTTAAGTCTTGGGGTTGCAGCTCAGTCGTAAATCTCAACCCCCTTGCAGCTGCAGATAGGATCAGCGGCAAACAAAAAAAAAAATCTACGCCGATGTTTGGTAGACATCGTGCTCGCATGTGGTGGGACATTTGCTGGAGCATGTGATAATGAATGACCCTTCTCTGAGATAGTATTCTATCTGATTGGGATTTATTCTTTCGGAGTTGCAGTGATGTGTCTGCTTACTTAGCTGTCGGGCCACGGCTCTGGCAGTAAATGAAGGCAGCTGGATCAAACGGATAGCAACTCCCCCTGGAGTCATCAGCGCCTGGTGGCCTCACACAACACACATAAGAGGAATCCAACCTAATCTTTATCACCTCATTAGAGCTGGTGATTGTAATCTAGAGATGATCATTCGCGAGCTCAGGTCAATCAAATGAAACCTTATTAGACACATTAGCCTACTAAAAACAGGCCGATCAGTCAGAGGATTCTGGCGGTTTGTGCTGAGTGATTATTTGGCCTCCAGGCTCTGGACCTTAAGAGACTGTTGGACAGAATGTGACAAGACTTAACAAGCAGGTCGGAAAAACTGGAAACTCATTTTGCCCTGTCAGGATGATTGGAGAGCAGTCCGGACATGCAGGTAGTGGCTCCCCCTGGGATGCACAGGCACGCACGCACACTCACAAACACACACACACACAGCGCGTAGCAAGCGGCAGCTCGGGCAGACCAGTGCAGGCCTGTTCTTGGCCCTTGTTTTGTACACAGAGTTAACAGTACAGTATACACCCGTTGTCATGACCAGCCATGGCGTGTCTGGGTGCGTTTTCATTTCCCCTGACAAGACAACAGTGTGTTTAGCTCAGTCTTTTGTGGACCTTCGGCTTGGATCTACTTTTGATTTTCATCCAAGCTGAACATTCCAATGTGTAGTTGATGTTGTTTTTCAGATAGATGGATAAATCCATCTGTGTATGTCCATGGAAGTGGGATTGCAGAGTGGATTTCGGATTTGAATTCAGGATTTAGTTCGAAGTGGATTTGTCCATTGCTCCTTTAATGGTATAACCCCCCCCCTCTCTCTCCCTCCCTCTCGCTCTCTCTATGTAGTTCTGGCAGTATGGCGAGTGGGTGGAGGTGGTTGTGGATGACAGGCTGCCAGTTCGCGAAGGCCGTCTGCTCTTCAGCTACTCTCACACCCGCAATGAGTTTTGGAGCGCCCTAGTGGAGAAGGCCTATGCCAAGTCAGTTGCCACTACCAGCATATGTTTCTGGCTTGCACTGTCTGAGACTACCCACTCTTTTGCTCTGTGCGTGTGTTGCAAGATTGATATGACAAAAATACACAGCCACCTGTAAAGGGCGTTTCTCACCTCTCGTACGTAGGTTAATGGGATCCTATGGAAGCCTTAAGGGGGGCAACATTTCGGAGGGGATGGAGGATTTCACCGGGGGCATCGCGTACTCGATGGACATCTCATCCCGTACCCCTCGAGTCCTTTGGAGGAGTCTGACTGGGGCCCTGTCCAGAGGCAGTCTGCTCAGCTGCTTTATCCAGGTACATGCACACCACTGTGTGTTCACAGCAAACAGCACGACCACAATGAGGCTATACTAAAGTTTCAATCTTTGTTCTTCGCAGGCCTCCAGCTACCGGGACGTAGGCGTGGTAACCGGAGACGGGTTGATAAAGGGCCACGCTTATGCCATCACTGACACCGACAAGGTCAGTATTACCCTGGTCAGACTCGACGGATGTGGACTGTGGGTGTAAAACTGCGATTTGGCCTCCTATAACAAATATGACACATTACGAGATGTAGGGATCATGGAAAATAAAACTGTCATTTAATCCAATGATGTCATCTTATCCGAGATCTCCCACATTTAACTTAAATACATCCCGACATTTTAGGTGACAAAAGCGTCAGAGGAGATTTTGCTGCTGAGGCTGAGGAACCCCTGGGGTTTCGTGGAATATCGTGGACCCTGGAGCGACAAGTGAGGAAGCCTCCCGTTTTGTATCTGTTGTTCAGGACAGAGCACTTTCGCAGATTGTGCAGATTGTGCCTACACAGAGGTTGTTTCTTCTCGCGACCGCAGGGGCAAAGAGTGGGATGATTTGGACGCCGCAGAGAAGGAGCGGATTGACCTGAAAAAGAGAGAGGACGGAGAGTTCTGGTACGTGATACAAAAACGAACCCTCCTTACGCCAACATACAAGCCGAAGCTAACGCATGCACCCATTATGATACTCTTTAGGATCAGTGCTGAGGACTTCAGCAGGCTGTTTAACATCGCGGAGATCTGCAGTGTGAATCCCGACTCCCTTGAAGAAGGAAGCACACCGACCCCCTCCGTTTCCCAGTCCACCTGGACCATCAGTGAACATGAAGGATTCTGGGTACCAGGAAGCTCTGCTGGCGGTAGCCGCAGATTCACCAGTATGTTTTGTAGCTTTCGTTTTTAGACGAATACCCACTCAAGCCCGAACTGGCTTGAGTGATGGGATCTGTTCTTCCCCCCCTCAGGAACATTTTGGAAGAACCCTCAGTTTCAGCTGACTCTCAGCGAGCAGGACCTGGCTGAGGAGGAAGATGATGACGACGATGAGGATGAGGAAGACGACGAGGTGGACTTGACCGCGGAGGAGGCAGAGAGGGCGGAGAAACAGAAGCAGAAAGCCAAGCAGTGCACCGTGCTGGTGGAGGTGCTGCAGAAAAATCGCAGGCAAAATAATAAGGTCAACTTTCTCTACATAGCTTTCCACATCTACAAGGTGAGCCACATTACCCTTCATCCAACATTTTGCATCTAAACTCTGCTATGGTAGTGCTTGATAAACTCAAAGGTTTCTGTTTCTTCTGTTTTGCAGGTTTCCGGGGAGGTGAGTAGTGTCTTATTGTGATTATGGAAAATGACAGTATAAACCTTTGTATCTGTAGAAAAGAACAAGTACGAGTCACTTTGCAATGCAGCCCTCGTTTAACAGTGTCATTTTGTTGGATGGATATAGTTCAGTACGCTGGAAGAAAACAATAGAGTTACACGTTTTAGAGAAATAAACGAAATAAATTGAAGTTTTGGAAATGATTTTACAAACAATGGCTCTTTGATGGATAAAAACTGCAAGCAAGCTTTTGGTAAAAAAAAAAGAAAAGAAAAAGAACTATGTTAACAACTTTTTAAACCGTTCGAATACCTTTTTCCACACAGCTTCAGGGTGTTTGTCTGAGCCGCAACTTCTTCTTGACAAATCGCCCTGTGGGTCGATCTGGGAAATATAAATCTCAGAGGTATAGACTTATATCATACAAAATTGATTTTTTGCAGAAATGTGGTGCTTCTATCCGCTTTATTTAGAGACTGTAGAATATTGTGCTGTACACTGTAACATACGATGAATATAAAATTCAACTAACTCATTTGCTGACTAATACATATTGTCAAAGTAACAGAAATTATTATATAATAATATAATTAATAGAAATTATTATTTGTATGTATATATTATACATCTAACAGACATGTATACCTTGATCTATTTCCAAAACTAAAAGAAAATTAACAAAAAAGAATACATATAATACAACTTATATTTTTTGATGATCTTCCCATTCTATAGCTTTTGGAAGTATAATATATCTTATTCATTTTGTCTCAAAGGGGAGTGTGGAGGAAGCTGCATCTGGACCCGGGAAACTACATCATTGTGGCATCCACTTTTCGACCCAACCAGTCTGGAGAATTTTTTGCCCGCATTTTCTCCAAGACTGGAAACTCTCTCGGGTGAGATCCTGGAAATTTTTCTTAGACTGCCGTTACAAGAAAAAAAACAGTTAAGACAAGACTGTTATGGTGAAAATCTTTTTTTGGTAAATAAAATACTAACTCTGACAATAACAATTATCTTTATGGTGGAAAGTAACAACAAAAAAAGAAAGTTGTAACTTTCCCTAAACAGATAGGATTTTCCTGAAATCCATTCTAAATAAGTACTTTTATTTTGGATACTTAGCTACAGCTACCTTTCGTTTGTAGTACTTTTAGTTCAGTCAGAATCTGACTACAGGTCTTACTGCTCACTATAATACCATAAGGGTACATTTAAAAGTCTATGATTATCAATATGATGTTTTCATTGTTCTGCAGGACTCAAGACTTTACCTGCTCCTCGAGCTTCCTACCCGTGAGTTAAAACATTAAAACCCCTTCAATTGAGAGACAGCAACAACGCATACATACATAGTGCATGTTTTGTGTTTGTGTTTACCATGCTTGTGCCAAACAGGTTATGGCGACCCCCATCTTACCAGAGGACCAAAGGAGAGTTCACAAGACTTTCGATGACGAGGCTGGCTTTGTAAGAAATCCTCACCAACCCCATCCCGATTGACAGCCTTACTTAATCCAGCGGAGTTGCTTAAACCACAACTGATTCTCTTTCCCCTGCAGGATGACAGGCTGAACGCCAAGGATCTCATGAAGCTTTTGAACTCGGGTGAAAATATCCATCATGTCCCTCTTTTGAGTTTCATGCACGCATGGTGTAATACTCTGAAGCGGCCACCAGGTGGCATCAAATTGGTGATGTGTTGATGAGAGTCCGACAGAGCCTTAGAGGTCAGCAGTCTAGACAGAGGCTCACAGCTGAAGTCTGGTGCCGTAAATTGAGCTCAAGTCATAAAAGTGGCCCGACTTGTCCTCACCTTCACCTTCTCTGGGGCTAATCCCACTGAGCTCTCGTTTTCCTCACAAATCTGTGCCTCTCTTCCCTGATCACAGTTCTCGACAAGGATTACCATCTCCCCCTGGAGACATGCAGACAGCTCATCTTTGGCGATGATGTATCCTTTTGTCCTCGCTGCGTTACTTCATCCTTCGTCTCACATTTCACTCACCTTGTAGTCCATTAGAATTCTCCTTTCACATTGACTCGACTGTGCGGTGTATGCGTGCGCCTTACTCGGAGAAACTGCATTACATTTCAACCGCTGCTGTGAAAAAACACCATTGGCCTCTGCCATCATGCAGCCCACCCTGTTCACATATACACACACATCATATACCCTCTTCTCCATCATTACGTTCACCTGTCTTGTTGAGATGTCCCTAACTTTGCCAGCAGACTAAAGGACACTCTCGTATCAGCCGTGCACAAGCAGAAACTCTGCTGTCCAGTGTGCGCAACCTACAGGTACGTGTGTGTGTGTGTGTAAAAAGAAGAAGGTAGGAGTTTATGTCATTCATATTTGTCCTCGTGTTTTCCCTTTCAGTCCCTCTTTTTTCAGTTTGATATTGACTCTTCTGGAACAATGAGCCCCTTTGAACTCAGCGCGGCACTGGAAGCTCTTGGTATGCGCTCGCCTTGCACGCACAAACCCACTCACGCACACACGCGCACACACACGATCGTGCCCACTTCACACCTCTATTCCCCTCCGTTTCCCCAGGTATGCAGTGTGATGGAACAGTACTTCAGCTGCTGTCTGAGCGGTTTGCTGCCGGAGAACTTCACATGCCATTCTACAGCTTTGTGTCATGTTTCACTAGGCTGCGCAAACTTTTTGGTAACACACATCTTTTCTATTTATATAATTATGTACAATTACTGGGTGCTTACCAATTTGTTACACAGACGAGCATGCCGTTGCTCTTGGATGAGCTCTGTGTGCATTTTGTCTGCATATCAAATATTTTGCACAGTTATTTATTTATTTATTTCTCCATTCCCTCACAATACTTGCAAGCCCAATTTGGTTATTACTGAGCGTTGAGCCTTTGGAAACACACTGGATTTGGAAACACACTGGACTAATCTCCCTCCCTCTTTCCTCAGCTCTTTACGATTCAGAGACCAGTGGAGAAGTGAAAAGCAGAGGGATCAATGCTGTGAGTATCTGACCAAATATGCTCTGTTTTGCATTCATAACGTCTTGGACTTGAGCACGTTTATCACTTTTTCTTTATGCTCTCTTTGCTCCCCGTCCACCTGTTGCCCCTCCACAGTGGCTCCTGCAGTTTCTGATGCTGTGAAGGTACAATGCAGTGAATGCAGACGTGGAGCCACTGTTTACAGTTGATCCCGATATACAAGGATTGCATCTCAAAACTGTCCTTCCATGTGGTCCTTATTACGAAGCGGCAGCTGCAGCTTTAACAGTTTATGCTTTGTTCGGCTATTGTTTGATTCTTGCTCCATCTTGCATAGCACAGGCCCAAATAACAAATGGTCCCCATGGGTCAGAGGCTCTGCACGGAGGGAACTTTTTTTTTTGGGGAAAGTCGATCATACGACAACAAAAAACCACAAAATAACAAGACACACATGACCAGAAAGATACAAAAGAACAATCTAACCAAAGAAACTCTGAATGCTTTTAGACATTGACAAATTTGTCAGATTGTTTCATTGTGTTTCTTTCAATCTGTAGCTTTTGCTCCTTTGGTTAAAAGGGTGGGGCAAGTCACTGTTTCCCTATTAATGTGCAGTGTATTTCACTCCATTTCTTTGTGTGTATTGTATGAAACGCTATTGTTTTAAACTGCTGAGGACACAATGGTAGCCTATTACGTAGTTACAAGTATGAGTCTAAAGGCATCTTTAATCCCCTTTTCTTCTTTAAAGCTTTTATCCAAAGAAATGTGTTTGGAATACTTTCATTTTACCGCACTACCCCTTCGGTAAAAATCACATTCACAAGGTAACGATTAAAAAAAATTGTGTTGGATAAGAAAAGAAAACTTGTTTCTAAAAATGTTTGAACGCAGGGATACACGTAACTGCAATTTCAAAAGGGAGGTGAAATGTACCACAGCTCCATCAGTTTACTCATCCATACACTCATGGGCATACCCTGGTTAATGTCTTTGCACATGCTTGCACTCATTCACTAACACACGCACACGCACAGAGTGAGTACTGCCTGCCCCACTGAGGGTGTGAGGGTGATGCCTCAGCAGCGTTACACGCACAATCTCTATTCTTATCGCACTGACGCCACGTACAGCGTCAACACACACTCGCCCCCTCTTCCACTACATATCCTCATTTCCCTCCATTCATCCCTCCTTCTTTCTCCCCCCTCCTGTTCTCTCTAGTAACTGTCTGAGTCTCACAATCTCCATTGTCCCTCTCCTCTTACTTGCTCTCTCTCACACACACACACACACACACACACACACATACACACAATCCCACACACCACAGCTAAGCAATTGTCCTCTATACAAGTGCTTCTTTTATTAGCACCTTTGCTCACACACCGCTTCCTGTTCATCATTAGGCGAGTACACACAGGTTGCCCTCGGCAACCGTCCATCTACAATGTGATGAGGAGAGGAGAGCAATTAGATTATGTACATGGTGGGCCTGTGCAGTTAAAATGTTGTTATGATGCCCCCTTTGAGCCCAGCTGTACATAGGTTTCATTTCATCCCGAATAACCCAGAGACCAGCTAGTCACTCAAAAGATAAAACGATTAGGTCATTTTGGGGTTTCTGGGTACTGGTCAGACATAAGACAATGATTACTTGGCAAAGTCCTTTCTTAACTGAACATGCATAGAAGTATTTTGACAAAAATGATGAGCCTCATTGCCTCCATTCTAATCTTTCATAGTTTTATGCAGACCTCAGTATTCCCTGAATGCCCATTCATTGACATTGCTCTGTTCTGTGTGACTGAAGACCCGCGGGCCTACAGGCTCTGTGCTGGGGCCCTTTTTTTTTCCACACTACTTATTGACGTCCAATTATCTGCTTGCATGGCTTCTCATTGTGTTGCTACGCAGACGACACCAAATCCATGTATAAAGGAAGTCCTCCTTCATTCAGCTAACCTTCTCGCAGACTGAACTCAGTCAGTGTCTCCAGCACAATGTAACCACCAAACAGGCCTCTATCTTCAAGGTCAATCAAGGTCATGAACAAACCTGGGCCTCATCTTTGATGACCTACTCTTTTCCTCTCACCATGTTGCATAACGTAATCAGGCGTTACCGGACTCGGTATGCCACTCAATATTTGCACTGCTCTTTTGGTGGGCCTCCTGTTGCGCACAGTGAAACCTTTCCAGATGTTCTTGAATGCGTTGGGGTGCCTGATCCTCAACCAGCCTAAAAGGGCCCATGTAACTTTGCTTCATTGACACTGGCTTCCCATGATGACCGAAATCAAATTCAAGTCGCCAATGTTTGACCCCCGAGTCTGACCCTATCTACTTTGATATCAGTCATATGGATTTATCATTTTTTCCCCAAGGAGTGTCATCTGTCATTGCCGGCATCGCGCATAAGGCGGATGACAGTCCAGACTGTTCTTTTTCATGCAGTTTTCAGCCCCCCCTGATATAGATCTGAAGACTCAAGCTCCTCTTCTCCCAACACCTGTGCACCTTAACATGCTTCACTTGCAGTTGCTGTACAATTTCCGCAAACTGATTTCGAACTTACTCTTCCTCTCAAGGTCTCATACTGTGCTGAAGTTTAAATATTGCCCCTCAGCTGTGAATCAAACCCAGCAAATATCTGTAATATAACTGTGAACACTGTCCCCCTTCTTCTACACTCTTGCTTTTCTCTTTTCTATCTCTGTTGATTATTTTCTTTTCCACCACAGAGGCTGCGCTCATTCTGCCACCTGCTTCCCCCCCCCCCTTGGTTGTCCTGTGGGATGCGAGGATGCTTTGACAGGCTTGGCGTCTGTTCTTGGAGATGCTGGTATTTTTGCGCCCCAGCGGCGGGGGCTGGGACAGGAATAGTGCTGAGTTGTAGTGTGCGCTGTGGAGGTGGGATCAGGGGAGGGCCGCGATGATTGGAGCGCTGTGAGATTTAAACCATTGTATAGACAGTACGGGGACCCGGGGAGGATTGCGTAAGTTGGCTCCCTGGCTGCAAAATTAGCCTGAGCTTACTCACGCAGTGCTGCCTCTGTCGTCAGAGCGGAGGTATTTTAAGATATGAGCGTGTGCGTTGGCATGGGATGTAGGGTGTCATTTATTGCGCGCGTTTATTTACAAGTCATCAAGACTCATGGCTGATCACTGGCGATGCAAAGGACGCCATTGGTGTCTACAGTACACAACCTCTCTCTCTCTCTCTCTCTCTATCTATCTCCCACTTTGCTCCTCATCCTGTTGTTGCTATTTTGTCCCTAAATGACAGATTGTCATGAATGCTGGTGACCTGGGGTTTCACCGTCACCGGCTGTACCGTGGAGATATTGCCGTGATGTATCTCACTGAAACTATTTTTACCTCTTGCCCTGACTTAATTGCATCAATGCACTTGGGGCAATTAGTCGGCAGCTGAAGATGTTCTATAGCTCCAATTACTCTCTTTTTCACCACCAACACCTACTATATACACCTTCCTGTTTTTACAATTATCCATCCATCATCTACCCAATGCACTAGTAATACTAAGCATCGAATCGTTCAGATAAGAGGTTGGAGCTTCAGTTGATGTTCAAACTATGGCGATTAGGGAAACATTTCCACTCATCCTATTAATTGTTACCCAATCCAGCTGTCCCCCTTTGCTTTCACACAGCTTTAACGTGAGTTTCAAACCACAGTTGAACTGTTTTGGTTTATTATCATAGCATTGCTGAACATAGTGCAACATTTAGCTGACTTTGACTTTGACTTTAAATGAAAAATGGTCCTTTGAAAATTGCTTGATGTACCAATAAGCAACTGTTTTTCTCACAAATGAGTCGTAACAGGGTACCAACATATTTCCGTTGCCTTCAGGGCAATTGCACAATTTCCAAATTTCATATCATATTTTGACTGATATTTTGATATATTTGACTGTTAACTTTGTTAAAGGCTTCATGGCAGTTGTGTTTTAAACCTGGTTGTATGAGTACAGAGGGAAAACACAACTCCATCTACAGAGTACACTCACCTGCCTGTAAGAGTTTGATGTTTTATTACAAGCAAATGAAACATATTGCAGCCGTTTTGGAATAAGATTTCCCCCTGCCAGAGTAATATGATTAGATCAAGTCTCAAATAATGGACTGTATTGGATATACCTGGCATGTATGAATGGAACGACACTTAAAACACGTGCTGGGGGGGGGGGAGGTTGTGCGTTAATCAATCTGTCGGACGAAAGGTCATCGAATCCCTTAAATTGATTAAGCTGGTGAGAAAGAGAAGTTCCCAGGAGCAATGTGGGTTGTTGAGGTGGTGTTACGGTGTGGAGCAAAAGAGACAAGCGAAACGGGGGGAGGAATGAAGGTGTGGGCAGTGCGTAGGCAGCGAAGGCCAGCAAGGTGACAGGGATGACAGGGACACACGCAGGTTTGTGTCTCCCTGACCTGTGCAGTGAAGACCCAGTCCTTTCTTCTACCCCCATATCTTCTCTCTCTCTCTCTCTCTGTTCATTGGATCTCGCCCTCTACCAGTCAGTCCCTCTTCCTCACCCACTCACTCCTTTTATTCCCAACTCTTATTGGGGCCCTGAAAAAATAGGGCAGTTCTTATATAAGGAAGAGGGAAAGGGGGGGGGGGGGGGGGGGCGGGATGAAAAAGGGGGGGGGGGGGGTGAGCAGGATGAAAAAATGTTGTTGATAGAGATAAGCAAGCATGGAGAGCGAGAGAGAGAATAAAATTATTTCAAAAAGGTACCATTTATGTAGACTGGTTTAGAAGGTAATGGAGTACCTTTACTTATTGTACTTTCTTCTCCACTACATTGATTTGGGAGCTTTAGTTACTTGCGGAGGTTTTATTAAGCGGACAAATGGGTAAAATAGACACTACAAAAATGTGATGAATAATGTAGGAACTGTTGTTACATGCAGGGTAAGTGTCGAAAGGACCACAGTGTTAACACGCATCATCACATGACAGCTGTCAGAATAAAATCTGCCTGTAAGATCAGATTCTGCGCGTTCAAACAGCTGGTACTGGGGAGGTGGAGTGGTCATTCAGTGATCAGAAGGTGCGTGGTCCGATCTCCAGTGTGTCGTTGTGTCCGCGATCCGTGGGGGAACATGTGATATGAGTAAAGATGCACTGTAAATCATTACAATAGTCAACAGACCTTAACCGGGAGATATATAAATGGTATCCATGTATCATTTGACATGCCAAGTGTACAAGTGCAGGTATTAAAAATGAATAAGGGGTCAAATTCAACTTGGCTGCTTCAGTCCCGGGGTTTCGGTGGTGGCTCGTGACTTGAATGAAACAAAGCTGCTGTTAATCTTGGTTGTAACACCTGTGCAAGTAATGTGTACGTTTAGTCCTGTTACAAAATGTTGGGTATGTTCAACTATTGGAGACTAATACAACAGTCGTGTTATAAATCCTGCGTTAGGGTTATAAAGTTAAGCTTTTTATTAAAATATATGCAAAGAGATGATGATAAGACCTAATAATTGGGAGGATCGTACCAGGTCTTTCTGTACATTCCACCGCCGATCACTTCCTCATCCTCTCACCCTGTTGCTCTTGTCCTCTGCCTGGCACTTTTCTGTTGTGACTGGCAGCGAGCCTGTTGATACTAGGCTTGGACTGACACTGTCCTTTTGTGTGAGTCACAGAGAGCAGTGAAATACTGAAACCCACTGACTGCATTTAAATTTAGGCATCCAACCCCTATGCAGTGCGCGATACAGTCGAGCCATCTACTTGGCTTTCTGCAACACACCGATGATGTCCACAGCTGCCCTTAACAGCAGGAAAATTTTTTTTTTTTTTGATCACGCTGTGATTATTTGTAGAGATTGCTATTCACATATAGGTTGTTCTATATATCTGTATATTCAGTTATAAATAACTATCTGTTTTACTCATTTTACTATCACCTGTAACGTTTTCCATAATGGGACAAATCAAGGATCCTCATATCCAAATTCTCTTAAATAAATGAATGTAAGAGGCCAAATACCACATATTTGCCTCTGAATAGCGAGGCTTTGACGCGTGCAGATTGAAGATTTTTTTTTTTTTTGCAGATCACAGTAAATGATTGCTGTGAGTGATTGCCGTGTAAGGTTGCTATAAACACAACGTGTTGTTGTTTAACTAGAGAGCCAGAAGCATTATGCTAGATCAACACAAGCAAATTAACATAAACACGGCAAGGGTGAGGTGCAGTGGAGCTGTATGCCGAAGCAGGGAACAAGAAAAACGGGAAAGTCACAAGTGTACACAGTGTACAGTCACACTCAAAGGGTCATGGGAACAATTCAGTCAACAAGCGTTTGGTTTGACTCCTGAGGGATACTGTTGAGTCTGTACAGGAGAGCTGCTCTACTGGATTGTCACAGTTAACAAGAGACTAAGGCTAACCGTAAAATTTTAATGTGATATGCCTGTTACAGACCTAACATTAGGTCACCGGGTCTTTGGAGTGGCTTCAGCACAACATCTTATCTTTCTAATTATTCCTTGTTTGTGTGGTATGAACTGTAAACAGCACACATTTCCCTCATACATTTGAGCTTCTGTCTGATGTCTTTATTGCTTGTTTGTTTGGTCTTATTATAACTCTGGTATTTGTGTATGCTGGTTGTGTATCCTTATAAATCAGTAAAATACTCAAATTACCTAAAGTTAGATCATTGCAAGCAGACATTATTGAAGGAACAGACAAAGTCAACTGCCTTCTTTAGTTGACACAGTTCCAGCAAAACAGAATATGTTTTCAAACTAGGGTTGTGCTTTATTAAAAAAGGGATAATCCAAGTTCAAGGTCAAGCTGAGCCGAAATGTTAATAAATGTAGGCCTCCACTTTCTTAAATTACAGCTGAACTATTTTCGTGAAGGCACTGTACACAGGCCATGTTTACATAAAAGTGCATGAAGGCCTTCAGCTTATCCAAAAAAGATTATCTGAAGTTAGACAAGGGATATTTGTGTTATGGGACATTAGCAGAGGGGGGGTTTAAACCCCTACCTTCCAGATCGCATAAGGAAAGAAGTTTCAAAGATGTGTAGTCAAAGACTGAGGCTTAGTCTCAGTTTCAGTTTTGCTGCTCTGGAGGGCTGGTTGAATAAGAATGGCGGTGAGTGAATACAGCTGACAAAGGCAGAATAAAACGAGTGGCTGAGGGAAAAACTATGGTATGAGGGCAATGGACATTTTGGTTGGCTGAAGGCAGCAGACTGATCAAATTTCTCCCCGTGATGTGGGGAAAGCCCGTGTGTTATGCAATGTTGTTGGTCTATGGAGCCAGAAGGGGTGTAAACAAGACTACTCTGAGGTGGGACAGGCCTAGCCGTTGCCTGGTAACACATATTTTGGGCAGGAGAACCAGGCAAACACAGCCCGCCTTCCAAAAGGAAACAGGGGCTGGCCTCTGAGCACAGTGCAAGTTAGTGGCTTCCCGAAAATATGCTAAGAGACAGGGGGGAAGCAAAACAAAGCATATCATGGGCATTAGAAAACACTGTCTATATATTTTTTTTACCTGACTGGAGTCTAGACCACCACAAGTCATAAACAAACAAACTCCAGGAACAATACATACAGGGTTGCAGTTTTATTTAAGTGCTATAGAGACACACCACTTACAGCAGGCTGTGGCAAGATGAATGACCACAATTTCAACTGCAACCATAAACACACAAAAGTATATATCACAATAAACAACAGATAGTCTGCAAAAAAATAAATTGGGATTTTATGCTTCTCTAAACATTATTAAAGTCAATAATTTGGGATGTTTTTTACGGAAGCGACATCGGACTCTGGGAATCTGGACTGTATTTGCGTTTTGAGGCGGCGACTAAGACGGAACCAAATGCGAGTAAAGGGGTAAATGCTGAACATGTGAATTTCACTTTTCCTGTAACCGCCTGACGTTACAAAACTCGAACAAACGTCGAAGGCGGTTAAAAACTGCGCTGCAGCATTGCTGTCTACTGTTCCCTGCACAGAAAGAATCCGGAAGCCATATTGTGTGCCGCTGCTGTCTGTCTGTCACTCACCGCCGGTTACCACAGAAACCGGTTGCTAGGCGGCATAACAAAAAAGACCACATTTATACGTGCTTGCGTCAGAGGCGACGGCGTATCCATGGTGACAGAAAGCGACACACACACACACACACACACACACACATGCAACAGACAGACCCGTGGATAGCACATGGTCTCTGCCACACGTTTAAACCTAAATACCCCCTTGTACATCGTAACATATATTTATAAATGAAAAAGAAAGGCGCATTTGTGTGTGTCGCTTGTGAATGCTGCTGCATCTTATGCATATTTATAGCAATAACAATCTACGTGATTTGCTCTTGTGCTCACGTCGTTAGCTCCTGCAGTTTCCGCTCATTTGGATGGTTTCCTCGTGGGTGAAGGCTGGCCATCCAGCTCACCTATCCCGCATCACCATCGCCAATCGCATAAACACAGTCACCCCGGTTAGTCACCCCGGTCCGGCTGCGCGGCGCTTCCAAACGGCAGCCCGGATGGATGGGACTCAGCGTCCTCCGTGCGGCTCCTCGTCTCTGACGTCGCTGTAGTGCTGACTAATAGCTTGTTGTCCCTGGCTCTTTCCTTTTTGCTCACGCCTTTTCACACATCAGCTGTAGCCGTGGCCCCTTACACAGCAGCATGCCCGCCCCGTGACATCGTTTGACATCACTAGCCCAAAAAAAGAACCAGGGACGTGGGCCTTGATTTTGACATTCTCGTCCTTTCTCGCCGCATTTAGCCCGAGGAGCAGAGTGCCCCCCTCCCTCCCGGTCCGTAGCCAACCTCCCACCTGCCACATTCCCACTGGCGTCCGCATGTAGGCTATAATAATGATTCACTTTCAGCTCGGTGATGTTTGCGATGACAGCCGCCGATTTCCGTCACTGCTGCCCACTGTTCATGTCAGACTCACAACTCTGTTGACCAATTTATCCCCCCCCCCCCGAACAACATTTCTACTGTTGCGACTCACTGCTCTCCGTGACACATAGTCCACCGCAGTCTAAACTTCAATCTCTACATAAACTTGACTGTAGTATCGAGTGGTTCAATTGGGTTTTGGGGAATCCTACAGTAGAACTTTACACTACTTGGCACCTTGCCTGTCCCAAGGCTCAGGGAGGTTTCACACGTAGAAGAGAAGGACATCCCCTGACATTAAACGTTAAGCTCTCCGGCTTAGGGACTCCCTAGGGCGTGTCCTGAGAAACGTCAGCAGGATTTCCCTCACATGCCTGAAGGGCTTCAGACATGGCGACGTAGATCCTGGACTCCTCTGTCTCGTATGGTTTTGTTTGGCATGTGTCTGTTGTTTTGTTTTAACGGAAGATCTACAGCAGTGATAATATATAATCTTTGAAAAATCTAATCGTCGAGCCAACAGTAACTAGCAATCCGTGTTTGAGCCATGTGCTGTCAATGTGAACTAAAAGAATGCAATTACACCCCCCCCCACATGTTTACTGACACGACAGGGGATATTACAGGAATATATCCATCCATTTAACCAACATTAGATAAACGCCTATATAGCCATATACTTCAGTCATTATTACCTCCAAATGTTCTTGAATTTTCCTCTCCGAGATTGTCAGACGGTGAGAAATATCTCTTGCCTGTGATGGGATAAAAAAAACATCTATTATTATCCGTCGAGAAGGTAAGCTTCTGGTCCATTTCAGTGGGAGAGGGATTCCCTCAACGTCACCAAGGATACCAAACACAACACGAAAGAACAAATATGGGCACGTACGTCACCAGCGGAACTCCGAGGCGTGGCTTAGACGCTAGAAATGCCTTGTTTGTACTCGAGGAGGATGGATTCATTCATAAGACCAGATCTGCTACTGTGCACCGTAACAGGGTCTGACCTCCTCCGGCGTGCCGCGAACGGACCTTATGGATTTACGATCGCACGTTTGACCAGCGGAGAGAGGAGAGCGCCGCGAGGATTTGAAGCCGAAACCAGAGGACATCTCCGCAGGTTATACCGGGACGCTTCCCCACTCAACGCGGGGAACTGGACTTAGCTTCTTCATGCAACTTTTTTGGAAGGAAACCAAGAGCATCTCCACGGGGCTTAACAACAAGATCGGCAACGGTAGGTCACCGCTGATTGTATGTGGACGACAAACGGCAAACAAAAAAACGACCGCATTAGAGCATATGTCTGATTCTGAAACATCTGTCCACAGCTGCGCGTCTCGCTGCGTAATATGAGATGCTGAAAGAAACCGTCCACTGTTTCTTTCTCTCAATAGCATCTAAGCACTAATGAATCTATGCAGACCCTTTTGGTGGAACCTTTACCGTAAATCAACCAAGTAATCTATTTGATGTTGTCATTAAAGGCATAATTAGTCATCCTCTCCTTCCAGGAGGACACTCTCTCGTTTAGTAACGTATGTGATCCCTGCCGTGTCGCTGCAGGTAACACCGTGCCCCCGCCTGTCAGTGCAGGTGTCGCCTTCTCTCCCGGTCCCTGCGGGGAGATGTACCAAGGGTTCCCCGGCGACCCCGACAGCGGATCCCCCGGAAGTTCGTCTCCATCTATCGAGTCCCATTGCCTTTCCTCCGTGGACTCCTTTGGGAGCCCGCCGACCACCAGTGCTCCGCAGGTACGTGAGAGATATTTCATAGAGCAAGTAAAGGATATAATTAATTAATTGCTAAAAACAGGTTTGGATTTGCTCAGTAGAACTTGTGTCGACATGTTATGGGTCTACATAGTCTAAATAGGGCACGAGCCTTTCTAACATGTTGAACATATGATATAGTCTGCATGTCATATATGCTACTGATGGCATTTTTTCATAATTGCTTCATGCGGTTTGATGTGAGATCTTAGCAACGGGAATGTGTTTTGTTAATGGCGCGTATACTACCACCAGATCTGAAATTGTGCAACATGACTCGGACTCTAACAAACTACATCTTCATTTGTGTTGCTTGAGATCGTATTGAGTGCGTAACGGGGACACTCAGTATACACACATGTGTGCGCTGTGGTTGCCGCGGTATCCTCGTTCCGACTCTGACAACGTGCTCCGCTCTACAGCGGCACGCCGCGCAGCCGATGACAGCGCTGTGGAACTCTCCTACGTAAGCGTCGAAGCCCCGCCCCTCCTTCCGCGCGCGCCACTCTCCTCCCTCAGTGTTCGCCGTGACGTAAATGGCCGTTCTATTTTGGAGCGCTACGTTGCGTTGCCAAGGGGAACACCGGGGGCGTGACGGAGGAAGAAGAGGGAGGGGGAAGAAGCTGGTTCCGAGGAATCATTGGTCAAGATGGCCGCTCTTAGAGCCGCATGCCCTAGTCTCTCCACACGCTTACGTGTGAATATTGATCAATGTCGACACACTAATCTTGGACTCTCGAGTCGAGTTGAAAAATAGTTCTGCGACATATTTAAAGAGGCAGTTTGTGAATCCTTAACTGACGTAGTGACAAACGGCACAGTTGCAAAACTAGCGGGATCAATTTTGAGACTTGGTGTCTTATTGTTCCTCCTCGTCTTCACGCTTGTAATTGTGACGCTTCCTATATGTTCGCCAGTTAGACAGTTGAAGACATTTCACCACACCGTAAAACCACATTCTATTTACTTGTTGCAGCGCCATAATTCCCTTTATCACACTTGCATTGCGTTCAAAGTCATCACGTTATTTTATGTCCACCATAAGCTATATAATCATATAAAAGACAGTTGCTAATTCTCTATTATGAAGTGGTATGCAAATACATAATTATTTCTTAACTGCCGTCACAAATAAATCCCATGAACTAATGGACTATTTATATCCTTATTTACATTGTTATGTTATGCCATGTATCATTTCTTTAACTATTTAAAGTAGCACAATTTCCCAGTGTAAAGATTAGAATTTCAGTAGTCTAACATGGTGTTTTAATTGATTTATTTTTTCTCAGGAGTGTGTGTCAGTGGGAGCTGGCTTGAGCATTGTGGACAGCGGGCTAGGGACCAGTGCTGGAGGGGAGATGCCCGGTTCATTTGTTCCCACCGTCACCGCCATCACCACCAGTCAGGACCTGCAGTGGATGGTGCAGCCGACCCTTATCTCCTCCCAGGCCTCTGGACAGAGCGGGTCCACTGGCACCACGACCATGACCCAGCCGGTGTCACTGGTCGACCCCTATGACATGCCAGGCCCCAGTTATTCTTCGAGGTCTGGGTTCACTCCTCCGAGCTCAGACACTCAAGGCCCCGCTCCGGGCCCAATCCGCCAGTCCAGAACCCGCAGCCGCCGCGCCCGGGAGGAGTCTGTGAGTGAAGATGGAGATGTTGGTGTGTTAGTAAGTGTGTGTGCCTGAACGGTGTGTTTGTTGACCCCTCACATGTTACACATGCAGTGTTGGTATAGCTGAACATGAGTGCTAAAATAATCTGATCTTATGCTATGGACTATGCTGTTCAGCATAGTCTTCACCTAGCCAGAATTAAAGATTCCTCCAATGTGTGAGGTCAAAGTTTTGATTTATCTCTATAAGAGGGGCAGAGCTTCTATGGTCAACCTGGTTGTCTTGCTTGCCCCCACTCAGTGTCTCTACCATCACTGCTTGGAGTGTTTGATTACATTCTTCAGAGCAAATGCCCAACTCTTACTCTAATCAGTTTCACCCTTTGACTTCCTCCTAGCTAACGCCTGAGGAGGAGGAGAAGAGGCGTGTGCGCCGGGAGAGAAACAAGCTGGCTGCTGCTAAATGCAGGAACCGCAGACGAGAGCTCACAGACAGACTGCAGTCGGTGAGCATTGCCCTGTTGCACCTGTCAGGATTAGTGGCCTAATATTTCCGAGTTACATTATGTTAACTCCTGTATGACGGACCTTTAGCTAAGCCGCACGCCCTCAGCTCACTCAGACACACAATCAGCACATCAGCTAAAACAACAATGGCAACGAGTTGACTCTTAAGGCTTGTTCGGTGCTTCTGTGTACTGCACTCATCATATGAATTATCCAGTCACCAATTTTCACTGTTACCAATACATTACTGTGCCAAGCATATGCACGTCTTAGCTGTCATTGTGACTATTGCTCAGTGAAATGATTTTAGGATCATCATCATGTACTTACAACTTAGAACAAATGTGGACGTTGTTGTTGTAACATCTCTGCTGCACGCCCTCTTCCCCTCTCTTTCCATTTCACCCCCTTTTGTCTGGCTCCCCTGTCCCCTTACCTCTGTTTCTTCCATTCTCTGTACCTGCCCACAGGAGACTGACATCCTGGAGGAGGAGAAGGCAGAGCTGGAGGCTGAGATCTCGGAGCTGCAGAAGGAGAAGGAGCGCCTGGAGTTTGTCCTGGTGGCCCACCAGCCAAGCTGTAAGATCTCGTACCAGGAGCAGCCTCCGCAGGGTTCGGCACATCTCCCTCCAGTTCAGGCCCAGCTCCCTCCCCAGACTTTACAACCCCTGGTCTCCATCGTGGGCTTGGCTGTGAAGGAAGACTCTTTCTTTCTGCCCCCTGCCTACTCAGCCCATCCATCCTCCTCACATTCCCAGCATCCTGTGCAACAGCAGCAGCAACAAGTTCAGCAGCAGCCTCAGCCAGGCATAATGCAGGAGGTAGAGTTTACTAGTTCTTTCTTCGGCTCCAGTGAGCCAGCACCTGGTGGGCCGCGCCTTATGGCCAGCGACGGTGGTGGTGGTAACCATGACGATGCGGCCATTGGCAACTACAACCCCTCATACACATCTTCATTTGTGTTCACCTACCCAGAGGGAGCCTGCGGGGTCAGTGCCAACCAGAGGAACAGCAGTAGCGAGCAGTCATCTGATTCCCTGAACTCGCCTTCGCTGCTAGCGCTCTGACTGACCGACAGACACATGCGTTCACATATCAATACCAATATACATTAGACTTGCTGAAAGCAGAGGCCGAGGCAATTTCCTGCACGGTGCCAATCAGTCTCACAGATTGGCAAAAAGAAAATGATTGGATTAAAGTTTCCACATTCTGAAATGCATTCCAATCAAGAGCCATACAAACCCTTAACATTGAGCTTGAGCAATGACCAATTCTGGTTTTGTATTATTGGAAGAACCGCAACTGGACAAGGGAAGTGAATAATAATTGAGACAAAAAAAACAAGTCCAAGTTGTCGATTTTAAGCACGCTTATGTCACAGATTGATTAACAGTGAATGCTCTCAATCTTTAAAATGTCCAACACAGTGAGTAATGATTTCACTTTACCAACCATCAACAAGCACCAGGGCCCCCACCTTGTTCCCTCTGTCGGTTGACGATTTTCGCGTGCTCCTGCTCTCATCCTTTTCCATCCCTTTCTTTTCTTCCTCCTCTCGCTGAATGTATTTATGCAACTCTGAAAGAGGGACGAAGGACACTCTGTTCGCGGCCCTCTTCTGTGGGAGACAGTCGATCGTTCGCTTACCCCTAACTCCTTCATCTGCCCGACTTCCGTCTGCTTCATCATTTCTGCTAGGACTTGGCGAGTTGGTGATCTGAGTATCACAGCTGCCACTAAATCTTTTGCTTTCTCCCTTTGTTTGAAAAAAAAGTTCCTCTGCCGTCTGCCGTGCGAACCATCCCGACCTATCTTTGTTTCTCCTTTTCTTTCTCTATGTTTCTCCTTATCTCTGAAGTCTTCAACCCCCGAGAGCCCGAAGACCCCCGAGAGCCCTTGGGACCTTGAGTGAATGCCGGCCCAACTAACACGCCCCTTTTGCACCCTCTCATACAAGGACAAGGACGCAACCCCCCCAAATACGGAGGGACCTTTATCTTGGAGCGCGTTGCTCAAAGACGATTCTTACAGTGCAGCAGCTAAATACTTTTAACATATTAACAAAAAATATATTGAATCCAAAATGCAAGACGGATGCCACTGTCTTCTGCTGAGCCATTTTTTGATGTTCGCGAGATGAACATTAGACTCATCTCATGCTCTGAGGCTAGTTAAGAGTGGGAATGGAGAGAGCTCTAAGCAGGAAGGCAAGAAGGAAAAAACTGAAAATGGAGAGGCGATGAGCAACCATCGTTTTTTGGAACCAAACGTTGAAAACACAAAAAGAGCCAAATAGATGGGGAAAAAAATCGAGAAGGAAAGAAAAGATAATCTGCTCTTGCCAAATGTGTTGGAGGGTGACCTCAGCAAAAACACCTCGTACCACAAAGCCTCATCACCCTGTGGATATTCTCACCATTGCTTTGAAGTCTTTGAGCTGAAGATACAGGCGTTTGTTGCGTCACACCAGCTCTGTGTCTTGCTCAGAATCAATCAGATGTGAACCAATGCCTTTATTCAGAGTGACCCTTTTTTCGTCGCGTTTGGAACAACCTCTAAGCATTGGGCTCAGTGGTCTCTGTACCTCCCCTGTTTGCTCGGCTGAAACGAGCTGGGGGTGCATTTATTGGGAGTGCGTCCACTCTGAGGCACCTGGCCCGTTTATTTCTTTCTTTATTGAGGTTGACGTGGCGAGTGAGCACAACGCCGGACCTGGAAACAACAGGGGAGAAAATATGGGCTGATGTTGTGGAGTGAGCGTCCTTTCTCTGCCTGTGAATTTCCTGTATGTTTGAGTGAGAACTGTTATATATTTTAATGTTTATGTTTGTTTGTGTGTTTAATGGTTTTGCAATGACCTCTGCTCTGTTATGTGCCGTTCCTTACTTTTTTTTTGTTTTGTTTTGTTTTTTAACGCTGAGATTTCCTCGTAACTGTTACTATTATTATTATTACATTGTAACTGTTGTTTCATTATTTTATTGTAGTTTCATTTGGCAACTTCAGAGGCATGTTGTGCACTACAAAAAAAATCGAATTATAAGTCTATATTCATATACATATATACAGGTAACGTATATACAAGTGTATGTACCATGATTGTACAATATGAATGTCTGCAGATCTAAATGGGATATTTTTGTCATTAAAGAACAGGATAAAACTTAACTGAAGTTTAGTTTTAAAAAATAATATTTTTCTAAAGGAACAAACAAAACTATATAAAATCAAAAAAATATATCCTTCAACAGGAAGCACGATGTCATCGCCTCTATCAATGTGTATTTATGTTTTATAAACAATATAAAGCACTATCCAGTTACATTAAATGTATGTTTTGAATTCTGATGTTAGAAGGTTGTGGTATTGCATTTGTTTTGTTTTTTTTCTCTGTGAGGTCTGTCCCAAATCTACTGACACCTTAATGCCACTTCTCAGATGCAAAATGGGGAAAAAAAAATGTGAGATTGAATGTCAATATATATTAAAAGTGTTCAGACTAAAACATAATGACTAAACTGTTTCATGTAAGGACAAAGTGTCTCATACCAATTATGCATTTCTGTCCAGTATAAACATATCAATCAATAACATACTTTCCTAATTGTTATGTGTCTTGAAGGATAACTTCAGCTTTAGTCTTGATATAAACATCAATAAAACGTTAATGTTTTTCCATTCTTGTACTCAGCCAAATGTGTTGTCTAATTTTATTTTCTTAAAAAACACATTGGGATTGTAAATGCTGGATAAGAAGCTTTATTTTCAATCAATAACAATGTCTATTTAAGGCAATGACTAGATTTATGGTATGAAACGTGGCTCTTGGTGGTCAGAAAATGGGCAGACCTATTTTTTAATTGCTAAATAAGGACTATTATTAACACATGATGGAGGTGCCTTTTTATTTCTCTCCAAATGCAAATGTGATGCGAATATGTTCTGATGTGAGAGTTGGCGTAAAACATATTCAATAGTTCTCATGTACATAGGTTATGTGGTGCTACTTATAGTATATTATAATGACAAGGCAGTTTCATGATGTATGATGGAAGATAACACATTGCTGTTACAGAGACTTTTGACAAACCAACATGCTGCTTGTCTCAAAGGATGTTTTAATCTGAAATGAAGCCAATAACACAGTGGATTATGTGCAGCTGCCGCCCTAAGAGCCTAAAAATGACTCTGTATTTCACTATAGTTTTATATCAATAGACTTCTACATCTTTAAGTGTGATATACAGATCTTTGAGGGCGCATACGCTGTACCAGAATTCCACACTTATGTCCTTGACCACCAGAAAACAGATGACAGTAATTCTTTGTATTTTTAACTCAAGTCTTAAGTTTATTTTCCTGTATGATTAAAATGACAACTGGATGATGAAAAGGTGACAAAAAGGGGAAACGAGAAATAGGTACCAGTTTTAAGTCAGAAAACCTGCACTATACATTGGCTTGTTTCTTGTTAATTGTACAAGAACTTTCATATTTTTTTTATGATGAGGTGAATGTTGCAATGTATTTCTATTTTTCCACAATTCACATGCTGTATATGGTCTAACTCCATGTTTTCCCAAGTACAACATGCAATACTTATTATCGTCTCAAATACACATAATGTAGCAAATCATGCAACAATCAAACTGACTGCTACTATATGTGAAGTGTGGTGATGTATTGCTTTAATTAAGAAATCATTAATACTTATTGTCATATTTAGTTATGAGAAAATACAAGAGAAACATTTAAAAGAAATGGTTTCAAGTGATCAGATTTGTTTGTAGTAACTGATACTTAACAAGGATTCTCCAAGGTTATGATTTGAGGTTACATCAGATTGAGATGCAACCTATGTCATTATAATAACATAACTAGCTTAAGAAGGTGCTGTGATATCCTCCTATTTTCATGAATCGTTACTTGCTGTTTTTACCACAATTCACTTTAAAGTACTGTTTACTTATTTTTTATAACTTTAATTTCATGTGTTACTCCTGAAGAGAAGCAGTGTACATGACACGACATATGTATCATGTAACATTGCAATTCGTGCCCTCTGATTTGACAATTTCAGCTTTTGGGCCATTTTGATGTCCTATAACATTTTATGGGGTATGGTTTCCAGAATGCAAAAGCTGTGTGTCCTTACTGTGCGACCAAATGCTATTAATTTCCAATTTGTGAATAATTGACATAAATAAATCTATTACAAGGTACATGTCTCTCGTTTTTAGATTTTTGACATTCACTAAACTCATTTTCCTATTTTTGCATGTAGTGATACCATTATATATATTGACGAAATTTATAGATTACCAAACACACCGACGATAAGCTGTTATTAGTGGAGTCCTTGGTCTGTGTCACCTCCTAGCGTCCATATTGCCATATTGTTCATGTCGCTGGCGGAAGTTGCGTCACTGAGGCAGAGGATACTACTCTGTATTTTCAACATGGCGTCTGTGACAACAGGTGAGGGCACAAAGGCTCGGTTAGCCGACCTTGTTCATTACATTATTTGGCGTTTCACCCGCTTATTATGATCGGTATATGAATTTTGAAAACCACGTAGGGTTTTTATGTCCAATTCAGCTCACACTGGCTGCTGTAGAGGGCCGATAGCGCCGTGTAATTCATTGCTTGCAGCTCCGGCTAAGACAAGGCTAACGCAATATGCTAAGGTAAACGTTGGGAACATACTGCTGCTTAAATTTTGGTGATAAAATAAAACGTCGAGGGAGAACTGTGCACTCGTATATCTTGTATTTAATATTTGAACTGGTTGAGTTGGTTGCTTCGTGCGCTAACGTGAGCTAACCGGCATCACATTTGTATTTCGGTATAACACCCGGTTTATACTGATAGTTTTATAATATGGCTGGAACCGGCGTCTATTATCACCATTGATATTCTCTTACTTGGCATGTTTTATCGGAAAAACAAGTCAGGAAATGACGAAACTGATCATGCAATGATGGGTTAAAGTCTCTGGTTGACAAACAACCCTAAACCAAAATAGCTGTGTTGTACCTTTATCTCTTACAACTCTTGTTAGAAATAAAATCGGGTATTCCATTCGAAAGATGCATTTGAAGCCCCCATGGTTGACGCTGACAATCTGTTTTGTTATGTCCAGACATGGGAGTGCCAAATGAGAGTTGAGCCCCTGTGTGAGTTCATCAGCAACAGTCAAATCATGTTAGAGCCTTTGTCCTGGCAGCTGTTGAGCTATCTTCACCCTGTGTCTGATACTCCGGCTAAAAGAAGCATCATAATCAGAGCTATAAATATCCTTCAGCTGGCCATGGTCAGCATGCTGCGGTCTCCTTAGGTTTACAGCTCCCCCTGGCTTTCTCTGCCAGGCCTCTCTACCTCTGTCATCTGCAGTGTCAGAGAATCGTCATCAACTAACTAAGTAACTTTAACTTCTTCACTCGAGGAAAATCAATTCACTGTAAGGAAAACCTTTGAAGTTTTTGACTGATAATCAAAGAAAACGGGCATGTTTGAAGTACATATTTGGGTTTTAGGATCGTGATGAACACTGTAGACTAAGCATAACAAACACTAATAAAAATGAATTATTTTACAAATAATCACCAAGTGCAAGATTTGCAAGTAACAAGATTATTTTATGAAATTAATTGAAAAAAGTTAAATGTTTTTTTTTTTATTTGAGTATTGATCAGTTATTTTTTGTGGCATTGTTTAAACCCTCCTCTTTTTCTCTTAAGCCACCTCAGAGTGGATCCAGTTTTTTAAGGATGCAGGGATCCCAGCCGGTCTGGCTGTCACCTATGCAGTCTCCTTCGTGGACAACAGGTAATTTTTGATTTCTTAATCTTGCTTTAGAGCGCACTCCATTTATCGCTGCACCTTTCTTGCTACCGTTCTTAAGTCATTTTCTGTATTCCTAATGACCCTTCTTAATTTTGTGTGTGTGTGTCTGTTATGTTCCTGCTGTAACCTAGTATACTTTTGTTTCGGATAAATAAAGTACAACTTTCTTATCTATCTGTCTGCAGAATCCAGAAGAACATGCTGATGGACCTCAGTAAAGATATCATGATGGACCTTGGTATCACGGTCATTGGTGATATCATTGCCATTCTTAAACATGCCAAACAGGTGTACAGACAGGTGAATATCTTCAATTGAGTTGGCAAATACAACAGGAAATATACCCCCCCCCCCCATCTTCAGGACATGTGCAAAATGGCCACAGAAGCCATATCCTCAGGACAGACAAGTGTTCAAGCTGAACTCCGAAGAACTGCCAATACCCGTAAGTAACAATAGTTAATTTTCTACATATTAGATTAAATGGGCTATGATTAACACTTTGTTGAATGTTATTCTGTTTAATGCTCTAATTTGAAGTTTAGCTGTTGTGAGGGCTTTTTCAAGTTATTTTGAGGGGAAAGTGGATAATTAGAAGCAACATGAATCATCAGCTGTATTGTACCAAACTATGTCTGCAGTGATTAAGTTTGGCTATTTTTAGTGGCTGCCGTGATTCAGAACTGGGCAGAGAAGGTGAGATTAAGCAGCGAATGCTGTTGGTGTGTTCTTTTCCCGTCTGATTGATTGTAAAAGGGGTATACTGCAACCTTTGAAGAAACAAAGTCACTTAACTGTGAGAAAGATGTTCACACAATGCATGCATGGGATTTTGTTTAGTCAGCATTTTCACGATGTGAACAACAATTACTGGACATAAAGCCTGTCTGTGGCTGGTCTGGCTCCTCTCCTGAGACTAATTTGCCTTGTTAGACCCTACCTACGGCTGTGGCCTGAGACAACGCAGCTCCCAAGAATATGTGCTGTGCCACAGCTGCAGCAGTACTCCCTGCTTGATAATAGTCGGGGTATGTTTGAGCACAGACTCACTCCCCAGTGATCCATTTTTGCAATTATATTGGTGGTTTTGTCGGGTGAGAAAGTGCTTACCTTACAAACTACTTCTCTGCTATGGAAATCCTGCGCTCGCTTTGCACTTGTGTGCCAACCAGAGCGTAGGCACCTCATGCCGTAAACAATAATGACACTAAAGTTACACAACTGCAAAATTCTGCCATGCATACAGAACAGGATTTGTTTTTTTGCTGAATTGATATGCTGAGATAGTGGAAAGCGACTGCACTTTTGCATCTGACCCACCCCTTTGGTTTGATTTTGGAAATATAATCCAAGTTTATATCTCAAGGAGATGTTTCGAACAAAATTTAAACTCGTCATACATCTGTTTGAAATGCACTCCCTAATGGATTTTCGTTCCTGGTCTTATTTTGAGGGAGCATCTTTCCTGTGAATTTGGCATTCAAAGGACAATTATTTAACGTCTCGAGAGGTTTCACTCGTTTCAGAAGACAACTGTGAAGCCCAGCTGTCCTCTAATTTCATCCGGTCCTTGGTACAGAACAGGAAGACTTTTATCGGAAACAAGCTGAACCACAGCTACTAAAGAATGTTTCTGCCCTTTTCTCAGCTGCCACTCGTATGATTGCCAACGCTTTGAGCCATGACTCCCCACCAGCGACTCCAGCCCGTCGGCCCGACAACCGTCTCTCCGTCACCGTGTCCAACACGCAAGGAAACAAGAGTAACAAAGCAGGTAGATATCAAACCATACCCCACCGATGTGTCCTGTCTCTCTGAAACCACGAGTTCTGTCTTTTTTGGTTTTTACCCTCGTGTAACCCCCGTGTATTCACCCCCTTTTTTCAGTTTTAAGTCAACCGGCCGACGAAGGGAACGGTTTGCAGGCAGTCAAGCGTCGGCGAGTGACAGCTGAGATGGAAGGCAAGTACATCATCAACATGCCCAAAGGCACCACCGCTCGTACACGCCGCATCCTGGGGCAGCAGGCCAAGAAAGGTAGGCCTGACCCAGTGGCCTCGCCGTCAGCTCGCTCAAATGGGGCTGTTTCTTGCTACAGCTAATCAATACTAAAAGATTTCTTGGACCTCTCTCATACTAATACTGAATCAGGTAACTCGGGATAGCTTAAAATAACCATACTAACCACCCACTGCACTACCGTAATACGTAAATACTTTTTTTTATCACATAGATTGGACTACCCAACCCAAAATCTATGACTCTCCCTTTTTCCACGACTTGAATTCTTTGTCACGGAGAAGAGTTGAAACACTGTACCTCTGGTTAGTGAGACTACTAAATTTAGACCATTTTAGCTTGCGAAAATAAATCGGTATTGTGACTTTGCAGTAAGTGGAAATCTTGTTGTGGAGATCAGATAAATGGAGAGTCTGTTTTTAGAAAATCTTTGTTTAGGCCACTTGCACTCTGATCAGTGAGCACAAAAGTACAGATGAAAAGATGTTCTTTAATGTTTATCTTCTCAACCAAACTACCGTGGTAACATTTGCATAAAACACTCTTAATTGCCCTTCGCTCCATTTCTTACAAAGGTTTGAAACGCACCTCTGTGTTCGCAAGACTCGGGGCTGAATCGAAGGCAGACACAACAACGAGCAATAACAAGGTGAGTGCTGTCGCCGTCCGGTATGTCGGTGTATTATGAAGCTGAGTTCCGTGCTCTCAATGGTCGTGTTTTGCAGCCCACTGGTGTGTTCAGTCGCCTGGACAAAGCCGGCGAAGGCGGGCCGAGAGCAGGAAAGATGGGTGCCCATGAGCGGGACGACAGCGATGGAGAGGGCTCCGTTCTGCAGTACGCTGGTGTCCTGAAGAGACCCCCTCCCTCTCAGAAGAAGGAGCCGGCCACGAAGCCGCCCCCCACCACCCTGCGGCGGCTGGGAGGAAAGTTCAAACTACCTCCCACCGACGCTCCCACTCCTCCCTCCCCTGCGACCAATGGCCTCCCTCCTGCCAAGATTAGTGTGCTTCAGAGGCTGGGCAGGCTCCCCGCCCCCCATTCCAACACGGCTGCCCCGCTTCCGCCCGCCGACACGCAGGACAACAGAGTGACCAGCACCAAGCCCAGAGCCCTGGTGGGTCAGACCATCGCCAGCTCTAAGGTCAGCAGCAGCACAGGGACCGGGGGAGGAGCGGAGTCCTACGGGCCGCGCATGGACATTAAGGATATTAGTGTTTTTAAGAGACTGGGCAATAAAAACACCTAACAAAATGTGTATTATGATCAGAGTCTTTGTACGCTTTATATAACTTTTTATCACCACCCCTTTGCTTTTATCCAAATTTATTGACTGGAGTTTTTTGTTTTTTTTCTTTCTTTTTTCTGGGTTCGAGTGTGCGTTCATGCTGCCATTGGACAACAATCGCTGTTGTGTACTGTCCAAGCTTTTTATTAAAGCACTCGACCGTTTTTAGCGAACTGTCTTGCTCATCCAGATCATTTATCATTTTTAGAAACGCATATTTAACTGTACTGTATTTGCAAGCTAAAGGCATGAGCATGACATCAACCACCATGCCACGATGGTGTATTTCTTTCCCCCTGTAACTCCATATTTAAGGATGCTGCTGCCTAAACTTCCCCGTTTAGAGAATCCCCTTGAATGAATAGATTTGAGTATTTAAAAAAAAAAAAAAAAAAAAAGATGAATTCTTTGGTCACTGTGTTTATACCCGTATTTGCCTGAAAGTTCAATATTTCTAGAGAAGACAAATCCTCAACTTAAAATTTATTTTTTCAACAACAAAAAAAACACGATGGCAGTCAGAAATGATATTAGCCATGAAGTGATGTAATCTTTCTCCTCATTGCTTTGCCTCAAGAGTTACCTCTTGTATCATGTTTTAAGAATAAGAAATGTGTTTTAAGTGTAGACAAAAAGCTCCCTGGGCTTTGGCCTTGGAGCGTAAAGAGAAATACAGATGGTTACACCGTAGGACCTCGTCAATCACTTGAATCGCCGCACCCCGTCGTCACTCCTCTTCTGCACTTTTTGGAGTAGATGTTCACACCTCTGAGCTAACGAGGCCCAGGTCAACTTTTCTACCAGCTCTTTCTAAATCCACCTACTTGATGGCCGTTATCAGTCGTGTTCTCTTTTAAATGCCATGTATAGATTTGGTAGATCATGTTGATTTTCGCACAGTAGACGACGCCGTTCTGCATATTTTTCTATGTAGATGTGTAGATGTCATCTTGTATCTCAGAGATGCCATCGGGCCTGGTGTAAGGGGCCACTGCACTGTCGTTGTCATCGGGAGTTCGACCTACCCAGCCATTAACACTCATGTACTGTTTTAGGTGTTTTAGACTTGCACCGAAACTTTGTCACTCTGTAAATACTTTTGAAATGTTTAAAATCCTGTTTAAGATTTTTTTTATTATTATTATTATTGTTATTATTATAAGGAATACTGTTAAGAAAAACGCACCATAAACTGGTGGTTTTTTTTGAAGATACGAGGAAAACAATATTTCGCCTTCGATGGACCTGTGTGCTTGGAAGAGAATTAAAAGAGGAAAAGAGTCCAAAGGGTTTTGCTGTTCTGTTTTTTCTCACTGTAACGGAGACATTTACAGTACACGCAGCACTTGGCCACCCTGTTCAATACTGACACGGTGGCAAAGAGTCGTTTGTATTCCCCTGGAGCGTCAAAGCTGATCATTTATCAATAAAACAATTTAAACACCATTTCCTCTCGCCATGAGGCTATTGGCCGAGCCGCAGCTGTTCTCTTACTGATGCTGACATCTAGATGGCCAGCATGTGTCTGACTTAAATCGGTTTACCCTCTTCAGTACGTGTGGGTAAGCAGGGTGTGCGCGATTACTTCACAAAGGATGTTAACAAAAAAAAAACCCAACTAAATAAATCACAGGTTTCCATTCAAAGGAAAAATGTCCATTTTTTGATGTGATGATCGCATGGTACAATAGGAAATGTTGGCACATTTTTGTTGAAAGACACGTTCATTCATTGTGCACACACACAATGTTATTTGAGCCTAGGAACGATATATCCAACGATATCTCGCCCTGATCTATTTCTCTCCCTCATTTCGCTTCACGACGCTGTCAAAACACCTTTCGCCCACACTCCTGACGTCATCCCGGCTGACCAATCGGCGTTTTACGCGCAATCCTCCAGCCAATCGCTGACTGGGTGCCTAGATTTGAATCTCTGTCGTACGCAGGTTTCAAAGCTCAGACATCTGCGCGCACCTTGAGTCTCCTTTCCGTAGGTCACCGTTTCCGGTTGTGTGCTTTTTGCCAATGATGCAGGTAAATCGGCTCCGAAACATCAGCGTTCAATGTCCCAGCGTCACCCTACAGAAAAAAAGAAAGCAGGATGGAAATCCTGATGCGGACTTACGGGGAGTTTAAACACATTTTTCGAAAAAAAAGAATCGCCGGCGGAGGAAGTTGCTGCTCGAGTGAGTTTGAATGTAGTCTATTAATTTAAAATGTGATTTGTCATATCACAAGTATAATATTCCATATCTAAACTGGTACACGGCATAACATTTGGCATAATAAACGAAGTCAATATCATTCAGTGGCCGTTTCAATGTGCAGTAGTGCTGTTTTCACACATGTAAATCTCAACTCCACTTCATCTCATTATCACCCGTTGAGTTGATGAAGTAGGGCTAATTAAATTAACATTTGAATTATTATGAATAATTCAGCCAACAGGAAGAAGTCGGAGACTCGCAGAATGGGCAGAGGAGGCCGAGAAGCTTTGTGAGGCCACCTGACACCACAGGCCTTCATGCAGCTGTGAGTAAGCTATACCCAGTTATCTAGAAATGTTTAAAGTATACCAAAACATTGCCGCGGGCTCTCGTTTATGTCCCTACTCTCACACTGCCTTCTAATAATTGCCTTTTTTGGGCATCCCTACGTCATTCGCTGGCATACAGCAGCCTCCTTTATCACAGGCTAAATTATATTCCTCTCTGTCCCCTCCTTGGTTCATTAGATTACTCTTTCTATATATATCTTCTATATCTCCTCTTAGGTGTGCTTTCCTCATATGGGCCCCTGTGTGTAATCACCAAAACTCTAGTTTTCACACAAGTTGTCACATTTTTCAGTTTTTACCCCTCCTCATTGAACAGAACCATCTTCCTGGACAAAAGTAAGGGGAATTAGGATTGAATGAAAATGGCTTTATAATGTTTTGAGAAGTGCTTTAGTCTGTACTTATTTACTCTTCTAAATCTGTTGGAATTAAAGAATGGTGGGAAGAAATCAAAACGAAATTAGTGTTGTTTTATTCGTTATAGTTATTGGCTGCCGGGCTGCCAGCGATGAAAGCTATAATTACACATGTAGCCTACTGTGCTTTATATTATGTACTTTTGTTGTAGCTTTTTTCCTCTCCTTCTCTGACATCTCTAACTACATTTAAATGGTCAATGTTGTTCCTTTTACTCCACTACAGTTCTTTGACATCTTTACCAAGCCGGCTTTTCACATCAGTGAGCACAAGTTGAAAGCAGTTGATGGATTTGTCAGTTGACAGGAAATGTACAGCTATTTTCATAATGTGTCATGTCATTTGTCGTTTTTCAAAGATTTTGTTTGTTTTTTGTTTTTTTTGGGTGGGAGAGACACGTCTATGGGTGTTTTCTAAGGAGAACCGTGATGGTCGTTTCTCACAGTGTTCAGGCTTTAAAAAAAAAATCTCTGCTCGTTCACTTATTACCTCAATGTGAGTGTAGTTGACACTCTGTCCCCTTGAGGTCGCTCTCTGCCTCCTCCTCCTGCCCCCCTGCAGCCTCCTGCTGTCAGTCTTCATCTCCTAGGAAACCAGCTGAAGTCATCAGTGTGGATGACATTTCTGGTCGACAAAAGTATTTATTTATGTTCTTGCAATGTGAGCACGTTACACTGTCAAAGACCCAATCAGACATAATATCGCACAGACGTTAGATTAGAAGTGAACTAACGCTGCAGCTGTGTATAGGAGACATTGTGCATACGAGTGGACTAACACTCACGCAATATGCCAATAACCTGTTATTATGTAAACACAGGCGGCGTGTTATAACTCCGCGGGAGACCGCCCGTGGAGTCTGATGACTTGAGCACGTTTTACGGCTTTTCCAAGCAGAAGCTGGACTGCAGCAACGCCTCACGACTTGTCTTGTATTTCCCACAATGCTTTGCGGTCGGGGCTTGTGCGCTGTCTGTGGTGCTGAAGCTGCGTGCGCCTCGGAGCATCCTTCCGCGAGAGGACCTGCGCGAGGGTTGCTTTTCTCCCCCCCCCTCTCACGGTTGAATGTTGGGAGGATTTAGGATGCATCTGCGCGACTTATTAATCTATTTATAACCTCCAAGAACAATTAGATTGCTGCTGGAACAAACCGTTTTTTTTCTTCTTCTTCTGTCTCCCCGGTGCTGCCGCCTCACACGAGCCGCCTCCGTCCCGCAACCTTTATGCACAGCACGCTGCTCCGCTCCTCCCCGAACAAACACACCTTCGTGCCCGAGCACGATGGCGCGTTCCAGGCGCTCTCACTGAAAGACATGGAGGCAAAACAGCATCCCATCAAGAGCCTAAAGAGCTACCCGGAGACCGGCGGCAGGAGCCTGGCAGCCGCCGCCGGAGGAGACGGAGGAGGAGCCGGCGGTGGTGCAGGTAGCGTCGTCGGCGGTGGCGGGAATCGAGCCGGCTCGGCTGAGGTGGACATGGAGGCGAAGATCCAGAAAGCCGTAGACTTCAAGGCGGAGGGTCATCGCTGTTACAAGGAGAAGAAATTCCGGGAGGCGATCGGCAAGTACCACCGCGCGCTGCTGCAGCTCAAAGGCGTGCACGTCGCGGACGGGACCACGGGCTCCGAGGTCAACCTGCTGAGCCAAGCCGCCAACAAGATGACCGAGGAGCAGCGCCGAGCCGTGCAGAGCACCGAGATCGAGTGCTACGACAGCCTGACGGGTGAGCGGCATCTACGCGCGCGCGCGCGCACGCACACACACACACACACACAGACACATACCACGGTTCGCCGGGTTCTCACAGGCCAGCGGGCTGCAGGTAAGCCTGCTGGACACCCCTGGTCCGGCACAGAGGCGGGTGGAATAACGCTGGGGGTTGGTTCGTGAGATGCCAGAAATCACCAGCAGCTGTGGATTCTGTTCGGAGAGATGCCGTACTTTCTGACCGAATCCGTGCATGACATGCACGGCACGCATCACAGAGAAATGACACAGTTAAATTAGCATAGGCCAATTTCACGCTCTCTCTCAAACAGTTTCCTTTTCACACGCGGCTGCTTTTTCCATTCAATTCGTGTTGTTATTGTTTTCGTGTTCTCGCCTAGAGCACGTTGCCCCCCACTGTGTAAGTTAGACACAAAGAAACTAAAATATTCACTGGACCAAAAACCTCATGCGATGTTTTTTTTTGTTATCTATGAGCCATGTTTACCATGCTGTTGTGTTGCGATGACAACAGCTGAGAAGAGCGATGTAAGGCTGTGTCTTAATGCCACCACTTTGTGCTGACTTGCCGGGTTGGAGAAGATGAACTCCCTGTGTAGTACGTACACCTCCCTCTCATGTCGGTTCTCAGTCTTAGACCTGTAAAAATGCTACGTGTAGGGGCTCAAAAACAAGCAGAGAGCTGCATTGAGGATGACTATTTTGTTGTTGCCTTCTCTCCAATTATTTCATCCACAAAATATAAAAATATTTTCGACAATTGGAATATTAAAACTGGGGCTGGCATTTTTGTTAGAAAAATTATATATAAAAAAAAAAAAAATGTTAACTAGATTTGCCGATTCTTTTATTGAATAATGTATTCGTTATTTAGGGTTAATAGTGACTGAGTAAGCATCACCCTCTAGTCTTCTTGATTTTTCTGGCCAACTAGACTGAAACTCGGACTCACGAGGGGCCCATCAACGTCTCCCATGGTCAAGAAAGGCCATGTCCGTGATTTCATGATAGTTACAAAAAGAAGGCGCGCTGTTAGACATTCATTTCATAATTTGACATATTTCTTATAGTATGCAATGTCGGAGCAGGAGAAAACTCAGCAATCATACTAGATGATGAGGCATTTCACAATGATGATTGGGAAATGCCGTTTTTTAATGTTGAGTTAAACAACAATGAAGTCTATTTTTTGTAGTAAGGAAGCATACTAGTTATTCCCACAGTTGCACATTCAATAACATTGATAATGGTGTATGATCATGAGCTCAGCTGTAAAATTGTAATGATTGCCACATTGTGTCACAGTCCAAACAGCAAATCACGATGACTGGAAGCATTCAGAGGTAGATGATGAGAATGATAATAATGATGAATGGCACTTATAGGCAGTACAGTAGTTGGATTGCATCCCGCATAAGGCATCAGTTCGTAGGTGAAAAGGGAAATTTTGGGTTATGAGCGTGGCGTGGCCAGTAGTGACGTTGTGCGTTGTTGATGTACCAGGTTCTGCCCGGTGAACCGGCCATGATGCATTGAAGGTCGTCTTGTTCTGGGCAATATTCAGGGCCTGTCTGCCGCCTGTAGGGAGGCCACTGTGGCGTAACGGAGAGAGGTGGGGGAGGGAAGGTGTAAAAGAGACGGGGGGGGGGGGGGGGAGAGAGGTGGGGGAGGGAAGGTGTAAAAGAGACGAGGGGGGGGGGGGATAAAGAGGTAAAGAGGGGAATTTGGGGTGAAAGAGGCAGCAAGAGATGTGGTGAAAATGACAAAAGCAGGGAAAAAGATAAAAATGAATAGGAGAGAGCAGTGAAGGGGGAGGAGGGGGTGGCCAATGCCGACACACGACAGGGGGCCATATTTACCATGGTAACCATGACTGGGTCTTTTCCCTGTTGTCGTATTAATACTGCTCATGCCCTCCCCTCACTGCCGCTTCAAACAAGAGTGTGAGCACATGCGCGCACACACACTCACGCACACACGCTCGCACACACACACGCACACGCCCGCACACACACACGCACACACGCGCGCACACACACACAGGAACCTCACTTCAACCTGACTTTGAGCGCATTGGCTGTGCTTACACGGCACTTACAGCAGTACTCCATGTGCTTCACTGATGATCAGACATCAGTGTGTTGAAGATGTTTGGGATCACTTCATAACAAAGCTCACGATTCTCAGTGAAATTACTTTGTGTGAATCGGGTTCCATCAAATGACTTGGTGGCGCCTACTGATACAGTGGAGGGAACAGTGGATTAGGACCATGAAGTGAAAACTGGAGATTTTAAATGAAATACATTAATTTAGATTACTTCGTTCCAAGCTAAAGAGCGATCAAGGTGGCGAGCCATACATATATTGAGTATATTCAATATATTCTTTGATTCATTATTGGATTTTTTCATTAATGATATTAACGACATTGGGACATTTTCCTGAGAAAACACAAGGATGAGGTTCTGAATGAACAGTTGCGCATTTGGCAGACAACTATGCGCAAACTCTCAGCATTTATTTATGTGACATTAATTCCAAAGTGCTTCACTGTATGAGTAGGAATAAGCACGAGCTGAAAAATGGTCTTTACTTGTGTTCTCATCCAACACAACAGGCACGCTGGTGTGGAAACAGATGGGCATCTCTAAAATGCACAGCCATAGAGTTGCTATAAAAAAAAGAAAAAAAAAAAAAAGGTAATGATGGAACATACGGTTGCGTTGGGAACAATTTTGAGCAGTGGGATCATTTACATTTGGTTTTTACTGCTGAGTATTCACAGCAGCAGGACAATGTATGTGGGAGGGACTTAGGTAATCTTCACAGCAAGTGCCAGCATTTGTCGAAATGAGCAAACTTGCCCAGCAGTGAAAATGTGTCCATCTTTGATTTGTTTTAAATAATTGTTGCCTTTTATGGACACAGTAGACTTAAGCAAAGAAATGCTTTGTTGGTTTTGGTCTTTTTATTGCACACTAAATAAAAAATGGACAGCCTTATCTTTGAGTAAGGTTCCTCAAATGTTGGTACTCGCATAGGACATTGTCATTAAATAAAATCGGTGTGGTTAATCAGATGCCTGATCTTATAATATCGGAATGTAAACACATGCATTTCGTAATTATAAGAGCATGTGATTCTTCCAAACCACTAAAAACATTGTGATTTTGAATACCTTAACTAATATTTTGTATGTTACCACTAATGGATCAAGCGCTGATAAAAAAAAAACTAAATACAGAAAACTAACAACAATATGGTCCAGCGTAATAATGATAAGATAAGCTAAAATATTCCTTTACTGTCCCACAGAGGGGAAATTCTCCCATTTCAACCCTCCATATCCGAAGGAGTTGTGCTACAGCTTTTGTGATGGACAAGATATTGTTTTCTTGTCTTGACGCGAAGGTTGTTTAAATTGATAACTTTTTAAAAGCAGAGTCATTGACTTTAGTAAAAACAAATCAGCAGTTGGTGTATAAGCAAGCGATCCAAGATGCATTCACAGTAATAAAAGCATGTCAATCACTCCATTATTCTCCCACTGAGCGAAATAACACAGCGACTCATCGGGTGCGTTGTGATCCGGCTGCAGGTCTTTGTTGTGCAGCTCCACCTGGTAACCCAAGGTGGGCCGCCGTGGTTACGAGCGAGCATCTGCCGTTTGATTGGTCGGCCGTGTATCTGTGTATGTCGCAAGAGCAACAAGCAGCATCAGTCATACGCGAGAGTGAATGTGTTTGTGTGTCTCAGCATTCACAGGTCTGAGGAACAGCCGCCAGCTGGTGTGTGTGGTTGAGTGTGCTCGTCTCTTTGTTGTGTGTGTGTGTGTGTGTGTGTGTGTCTCTTGTCCTGCAATTCTTCCCAGGCCGATTTGGTTAAAGTGCACATATTTACTTGTACGTTTTTGTATTATCTTGACTTCTCTGTCTTGACGACACGTTTTTCTGTTGCTTTTCTGTGCTGTTTTGGCTATGGAATAATTATCATAAGAATGATAATTATTCCATTAAGCACTATCCGTGAGGAAAACTGAAATCGTTTTCATTACACCATTACTTCAACGTTTCAAACTGAACATACGAGATATGATGGGTTGATTGTTTTGGAATAAACTACCGCTTCAGCAGTTAGTAACAGAATGTTAAGTGGCCGTTATTTTGACATAATAATAATTTCAAGCTAAATTGTGCCATTCACCACAACTTTCTCAACTTGTCCACATAGAGGTTGGAGGATGTAAATGGAGAAAGTAAATGTAGGATAAGAGCAGAACAGAGAGACTAGATTTGTCTGAAACAAAATCTGTCTATTTTTAACTTTAGTTGGATTTTAAGATGGCTGCGGTGAAGAGTAGCGTACAAAGAAGTAATGGTGCCAACAGGAACTTCACCCGATTGTGTCAAAACAGAGAGACAACATGTTGCATGTCCCATTTGCTGGCCTTGTTACGGGGACACCTCAAGTCTGTGTCCCTGCGGGGTTTCATCGAAATGGGTTACACCGCCACCGTCACCGCTGTCTGCGTCTGTAGCTGTTCCCTGTGGTGCAACATGTTGGCCGGAGGCAGGCCGACTGCCAACCTGCCTCCACTATCCGTCCACCCACCGTCGCCGACCCACTCTGAGGCACATACAGGGCAATAACCGATGTGGCTGCAGTTCGGGTTGCTCTTTTTCTCCAAATCAATCGTGAAGAAACGCTTTTGACAAAAAATACCTCCGGACAGACTTTACGAGTTTACGGAGTGTAGAGCATGGAGTTCCTGTTGTGGGAGTGATTAGCCTGACTTTCCATTAACTCCCAATGGTTTTGGATCTCTGCTTGTAAACTGCCTTGGTTCGTCTGACGCGCTCAATCCGTGAACGAGCCATAATTCATAGCTTCAGGAGAGGCGCAGCAGGAGGGGAGGAATGTTGCTGTTTCATAACACCATTCACCTATTGTTCGGCTGCTGCGGCTCTGCTCCAGCGAATGGACGTGGTTCGTGTCATGGCAGCCTAACCTCCAGGAATTGATGTATCGGTTATTCAGAAATCGTTGAAATTTAACCAATGATCTACTTCAGGTACTGGGTGGTAACGCGATTGTCATTCTCAGCCAAACCATTTGGCACCGACCCCGGTTGACCTTTTCCAACACCTTTTTATGTATCTTGATATCGATATCTGCGCATGCAAAAGCGGATCGTCATCCACAAGCACAGCCTTCATTTTCCCAGCGAATTATTTCTAGCTGCGTAGGGCTTCACCGTGGTAACCACACACACACACACACACACACACACACACACCAACTCCCTAATATTTGTCAACGCACTGGGAGCGATTCCCAAACTAAGGGCCCGACAAAACAATGACCTGGAAAAACACTCAGAATGCTCCTTAAAGCTGAGTCATAGTCTTCGGACCTAGCGTTAATATTTAAATATGCCTTTCCATTGTTGTTCTCTATTGATTAATAACAAGACGTCATTCGGTTGCTCACCTGTTAAGTCACTTTTCAAATGTTTGGCCCCAACGCAGCAACAAAATAATCCTTCGAATCCCTTTCTGCCCAGAACGATTGATAATGAAAATAACAGCAGGTGCCAAAACAAAATGTGAATCATCTTCCAATTGTGTGTCCTGTATTGACATCTGACCGAGGCCATCGCTGAACATTTCAACCGTGTCGTGCAATTGCAGTGCTTTAATGAGACCTGGATGAGGCTGTTGGTGACGCGGACGTCTGTTATCGGCGGACCGAAAATCCCCAAGCCTGTCCCTTGTCGTTGCACCGTCATAAGACACCGCGCTATTAACCCACTTTCTCAACGGCTTCAGATGGAGGCTGCTGGGTCTGAATCAGAAAAACACCGGCGATGTGTAACACCTCATCCAGAGTGATTTCATCAGTCCACTCTTGCCCAACTGCTCAGTGGACAGTCGACTCTCAAAAAGTCCCCCCCTTTGCATGTCCTGCCGGCAGTGTGTGAGATAAATGCAGAATAAAGAGCGTGGGGAGGACAGGAGATGGGGAGAAGAATGTCAGATGGAAAGGTAGAGATGAAGAAGGAAGCGGTGTTGGAACGGGGGGCTGCACGCCGGGTGCTTTGGGCGGGGGGGGTTTTTTTGCCCTCCCCTCCGTGCGTGTACGTCTGCCATTGGGGGGGCGGCAAGAGCAGAGCCGCTGTGTGCGCCAGAGCTGCAGATGGCATGGCATCGCTGTCGGGGGCATGGCCGACTCTGTACCATTCGCACTGTACTGTCCGCCCTATAATGAACCCTCTGCATCGCTTCACAGCTGAGGGAGGGCGAGAGAGGGTGGTTTGGTGGATAGGGGGAAGGGGTGAGTCGGTAGAAAAGATGCAAAGGCTGAGATGTGGGGGGGATGGGAGTGAAACGGAGGGAGCAAGCCAAACTGGACAGAACTCTTTAATATGTAGGGATTTATACGACATGGGAGGGAGACTGACAGGCAGGGAATGAGAGGAGGAAATATGCTTCCCTCTATGACCTCCAAGTGGTTGAGGGAGGGTTTTCAAAGCTGCATTTGTATTTTATTATATAGAAATGCAATCCAGACCCAAACTCATTTATATCGCAGCCCTGACAGGCCCAGATGACTCTTGTCAAAAAAGTTAATAATAATTAGTCATGCGTCCAGAAGAAAAGGAAGAGAAGTGGCAGGCAGAGACTCGGATAGGGAGGCAGAGAAGAAATTCAAATGGAAAAATACATATACATATATATATATATATATATATATGGGCTAAAGTAAATTCATTATAATCCATAATCATATTTATGATCGATCTGGTTCGGGTTTTGCCATTATTGTGCTGCTTCCGTCTTCCATGAAATGAAGCCAATTTCGCAGAACAATGATAAACCACAGCGGCGCTTTGAGTAAACATTAAAAATCGCAGTTACAATAACATCTCAAATGATAAATGACAAAATCACAGATGTATTATACATTTCCATTGGCACTAAAGGCCATCTTCAATTCACCAATGTTTTTAGTTTTTTTTAGTATGCAGTATGTGCCTTGGAACGTGTGCGTTTGAAATGCGATCTCCTGATATTGATCACTGTTGTGCAAAATAACGAATACATTGAAAATGGTCATCAAAGCTTCTTTTTTTTTTTTTTGCCCGCCGTTTAAAGTCGAGGCATCAGATGAGAGAAAACTGAAACGGATGCCCTTTCCTGAGCCCCTTCGAAGAGCGAGAGTGAAAGCAAGTAATCCTGAGTATGATCGAGACATGCGAGATAGGCCTCCCCTGTAAGCCATCGGTAATGAGAATTTGCCAAAGCCGTTTAACACCCAGTGGACCGAGCAGAGCAAACCAGTTGGCTGTTTGTACTTGTCCGTAGAGATGATAAAACGCCATTTTGGTCATTATCTTGTGCTTTTCTCACTCGGCTTGCTCCGGCCTGACACTGAACGCTTCATTACGTGCCCTGATGGGGGTTGACAGGGAAAACTCATCCTCGTTACACAGCAGTTTGTGACTGCGTTGAAAAGGAAAAGGTTGCGTAGCCTGCCTAATGATGTTTTTCGATGGAGGGCATATAAAAGGTTTGGTTTTAGGGTCCTGGTATGATGGATAAGGCATTTAGGTTTGATAAGTCTCTTTTTTCATTTTCCATTTACCTGGACGTGGTTCGTGTCATGGCAGCCTAACCTCCAGGAAGTGATGAGAACCAGAAATGGTTGAAATTTAACCAATGATCGACTTCAGGTACTGGGTGGTAACGCTATTGTCATTCTCAGCCAAACCATTTGGCACCGACCCCGGTTGACCTTTTCCAACACCTTTTTATGTATCTTGAGATCGCTGTAATGCGCAGAGCGTGTTTCTTCAGGCATCTGCGCATGCTTTACAAAAGCGGATCGTCATCCACAAACACAGCCTTCATTTTCCTCGACAATATTCAACTTGAGAGCGCAGGGTTCGTTTTTTAAAAAAGTTTGCTTTGACAGCTGCACGAGACAGTGGCCAAGGATCTGCTGAGCAAACGGCACCAGCCTGCCCAGTGTCCACAGTTGACATTACCAATCAGATAACGGCGCAGCTCAGGGCCACGGCAACGTTATATCCCTGTCAGGCGGTTCAACTGCAGATGATTACCTCGATAGATGTCTTTTCAATGCTTTATTAAACCGCACATATCTGCTCTTTGAATGTCTGTTTTTACTCGGGAGATTATAAGTAATATGGATAGTACTGGACCCCCGGGGCCCTTAAGGATATGAAACTCATTTACTAGTTGTGCAGAGTGAAAAGAACTTCCTGAACTGCTCTTTATTTGCTTTAGGTTCCTTAAAAAAGACTTGACAAAGTCTTCCTGGAAATAAGAGTGAATTGCCCCGCCCAAGGTCTGGAAATTGAAGTGCAATGGAGAGCATTAAATGATTCCATCTTTGAGTGAAGTCGTAGAGAAGATGGCTGTATAAATATTTAAGGAGGTGAGCGTTAATCCTGAATCAGGGACTATTTTAGGACAGTGGAATAATGGAAGAGGGCGGGGATGGATGGATGGAAGATGGAAGATGGTCCTCGCCGGGACATTTGCGTTGGCGTCACTCAACGTGTTTTTTCGTTTTTTAACTTCTTTGAAGTCTCACTGAGCCATATCTAAAATCATAATTTTAGATCTGTAGGATTACCCTCAGCTCCAGGTCAAGAAATAGCCATTAACGTCGGTCGCTGTCGAAAGAAGTAGTATAATATGGTGAGCAGTAGACGTGTGAGTTGGTGGATTTAGGAGACGGCCAAAAAAAAAACCCCTCCGTTCCTTTTGAATTGAATTGAATTGAATTGAAAGTCCTTTATTGTCCCGCAAGGGGAAATTCGGGCGTTACAGTAGCAATACAGTCAAAGTAGGAAGAATTACAAAGGTCAGAAAGTAGTACTAAAATAAATAAATTTTCAGATGTCCCCGCCGGGTGCCCGTGGATCCCCGCCGAGTCAAACATGAGCAAATAAGAGGGAGTAATCACGTTTTGTTTGACACCATATGGAGCCGCATTAGTTATCCCTTTACTGCTGGTGGCACAATGTAAGAGATGATCTGCACAATTTGTTTCCATTTCGGAGGTATTTGAAGACTAAATGAGCATTTGTCACCTCTGTGTCATAACAAATCCCGGCAGCCACTATGTGCATTTCCTCTTGGCGAAAATAGGATGTTTGACGCCCGTTATCTGCATCATGAACGGCAATTAGAAAATACATGGGACACGATGAAAACCAAGCATCAGGAGGGAAATGTCGCCGACACAGCAACACGGGGGAACACGATGTTGATGTCGGTTTTGAGCTTCTCCGAAACGAAGACGGAAGAGCAAGAGGCGCGAGAGGTGCAGGGTGAAAGGTAAAGAATCGGAGGAGGGGTGACGGTGAGGAGAATGCAGGCGGTGGCTGTGGAGGGTGGAGCAAATGCTGCGTCACGTCGGTGGCAGGACGAGCCTGTGTGGTGTCTGGCAACCGTGGCCCTGTCCTCCTGGACGACAGCGGACTGCATTCGCAAAGAAACGCTTTTTTGGGTGGAGCCGTTCCGGAGAGGCCGCTCATTTTGTGTGTGTGTGGGTCTGTGTGTGTAAAGTAAATCCGTCCCAGGAGGATGACATTTGTGAAGGGGAGATGGAAAGGAGAGCGCTCCTTGCTCAGAGCGGAGCGGGGGACACGGTGTGGGAGGAAAATTGGGGAAAGGGGGTAGGACGGACGCCGTCATGAGGATCTGCCCGGAGGAGAGCGTCGGCGAGAGCGATGGGTCCCTCCATCGCCCGTTATCTTCCTGCCGAGCTAATTGCACGGCGACGGACGGCGGACCGGCTTTAAACGAGCCGCGTCGTGGGGCGGGACCTGGCGTGACGGAGAGAGACAGGGGGGCAAGGGAGAGGAGCATCTGTGGGTCCAGGGGGAGGTGTAGGGATGTCGTAAGACAAAGGGGTTTAAAAAAAAAATATATATGCACGTATCATAATCCAAAAACCAAAAACGGCACTTTCACGTTTCCCCCGTTCGCTCCGTCTTCTTCTCCCCCTTGCTTTTAATTTCACCTCCTCGCTGTTTTTCACCTCTCCAGCAGGAATGACTGTATGTCTCACCCCCCCTGTCTCTGTTGTATTTCTCTCTCTCTCTCTCTCTCTCTCTCTCTCTCTCTCTCTTCCTTTTTTTTTTTTTTTTCCCAATTCTCTCTCTCTCTCTCTCTCTCTCTCTCTCTTCCTTTTTTTTTTTTTTCCCCCCCCTCACAGGCTTTGGGCGTCCTCTCTGCGAAATAAGAAAGCGAGCCCTCCGCGCAGGCTCCGTTTCTTTTTGCCTGTTTGTGTGTGTGTGTGTGTGTGTGTGTGTGTGTGTCGTGTATACTAATGTGTGAGTCTCTGTGAACTCTAACTGCGTCAGCCATTTGGCCATTAAGGACTGTAACTGAATCCTCTGAAAGCTCAGCCCGGGCCCGCTGCTGGAGGGCGAGATGTGTATAAGAGACAGCTCACAGGCTTTGGGTGTCCTCTTTGCAAAATAAGAAAGCGATCCCTCCGCCCAGGCTCCGTTTCTTTTTTCCCCAGACACGATGATTCGGCCGAACCAGTCGGGGTTTCCTGACCCCGCGTCGGCCCCTCCCACTCGCCGCACCTCTCATTCGACTTGAATGCTAAATTAACATACTTTCAATCACGTGAAGAAGAGCAGACACGCACGCCCGCGCGCTCGAAAGCTGCCTTGGCACCTGTTGGCTTTTCTTTGAACTTTTATAAATTCCCTTTCACGTCCATTTTCAGCTCCGATTTTTCTCCTTTTCTCCAATTTTCCCGTTGTCTGCCCGTCTTGAAATCCGGCAGCGAGACAGGAGTTCCCCAGCAGGAGACTTATCGTGACATTGACACTTAACGGGCGCAGGCTGCCCACACAAGTCCCTCGTTAAGACAAATCTATCGGCCTTGTCGGCAACTTTTTGAGTTTGTGTACACGGACAAGCGGCGGGAGTGCTGCATTTGGAACCGAAACAGAAACCCTGTTTGAGGTTGAATTGACTTTTAGTCGAAAGACTCGGGGTCGGCTCAGCAGCCCCTCAACTGGCAGGGTTTTAGGATCTCGGTGAAACGGCATGGAGGTGACGGACTGTGTCCTTCGTCGAGCTTATTTTCCTGAGTAATGATTTCCTCATGTTGTCCTACAACGTCTCACGTTTCAGTTCCAAAAGCTTAAGATGGGGTTTTCCAAAAACGGCCCATTTTCCCATGGGAGACAAAATGGAGAGAAACGTGTTCCACCTCATAACTCGTCGGTCACACAGGCAAAAGCAGGCTACCATCAAGTCGACTCACTGTGAGGTGAACAAGTTGGAAGGTCACGGGGTTAATCTAGCGCGGAATTTACATGACGCAAACAAACGTTTGGGCAAAGTCCTCAAACGCCGGTGTTTTTTTTTTTTATTCAATCTCTTTTACATTTTTTTTTTTTACGAATAAAACCTTTTTGGATTCATTTTACCTCCCGATCGCTCGGGTCACATCATTCCGGGCTTAACGAGAGAGCCCGACACCTGTTCCTCGGCGACTGGGACACCTTGGCTCCAGTCTTACTCTTGGTGGGTCCTGTCTGTCTGTCTGCGTCCGAGTCCGCTCCGATGATGCAGCCTTTATCACACCCTTAATGCATCTCTCCACACCGCACACATTCCCTATGGCATGCCATCCATCTGCCTAATGGGCCAGGAGGGTGCGGCCGGGCCAGTCATCAATTGCACACTGGTTTTGTGCGTGTGTGTGTGTGTGTGTGTGTGTGTGTGTGCGTGCGTGCGTGTGTGTGCGTGTCTTTGAAATGTTTTTCCGTTTTGGACGGTAAATCAGTCTATCGGTGATCCCGTGTTTGTCCGTGTGTCGTTAACCTCTGTTCACACCCACTTGTTTGTTTGCGGTCAGCCGTGTTACCGTGAATGTGTTCGTGTCTCTGTGTCCTTAGTATCTGTGTATCTGCTGTCTGCGCTGGAGGTGCGTGCCTGTTTGTGTGTGTGTGTGTGTGTGTGTGTGTGTGTGTCGTGTATACTAATGTGTGAGTCTCTGTGAACTCTAACTGCGTCAGCCATTTGGCCATTAAGGACTGTAACTGAATCCTCTGAAAGCTCAGCCCGGGCCCGCTGCTGGAGGGCGATAATGGATGGGTGTGTGGCGCGGATGAGATCAGTCATATTGTAGTTGGGCCGCTTGTAAAAACAAATAGAGGAGTCGAGTCGGTGCAGGAGGGTAGGAGAGGTAGAGGGCGTCCGAGGTGATTCCCTCCGTGCGGGGCTGAGCAGACTGAGAAGCAATTCGCTGCTCTGTGCTGAGTCATGCGCAAGGAGCATCTCGGGCCTTTGTTCTTGATGTTGATATTATTCTTATTAATACTACTTCATGCAGTTCCCACCTTCAAATGTTGACTTTTTTTTTATTTTTATATAGTACCTCTGATATATATGAATATAAGGAAACGAAACACTGCAAATCATAAAAAAAAAAGAGGGAGTTTTAAAAACGCACAACAAATATGCTTATTTAACAATAAATGTGCTCACTCACTTCTGACTCACTCTGCCTCCCAGCTACCGGCCCCCTGACTCATGCTGTTCACAATCCTGTCTGTGTGTCAAGGGCAGACTCGGAGGTGAGGGACAAAGAGACGCGATCGGGGGAGAGAACGGGTGGGGTGGGATTTGCTCGGTGTGCAGGAGGAGACAGGCCAGTAAAAAGGCAACATCTATCTCGAACATTTTTTTTTTCAAGATAGATCAAGACATCGTGTCGGACGCAAAGGAATGGCCGGGGGAAAAATGAGGTGAGGCTAAGCCGCGAGTGGCCGTGATCAGCAGATGATTCATGTTTGAGTGATCGGATATCCCAGCCATCCGAGACTTTAGTAGTGGAATAAAAGCCGAGTTGTTTGCATCTTTACTAATGCAGTTTATCCCGACTCCAGCCGAGCTCCGAGCTGCTGAGAAACGCTTCGGTGAAGTGCTGCTGCAAGATGTGCGCGCGGGATTGATGACACCAGTGAAATGCGTATTATTGAGCACTTAATGTTGCACTTTATGGCAGTTTCCAAAAACGGCAAAGTTGCTCTCAGGACTGTACACCATGAAGTCATAGTCCACCTCGGCATCCTCCTCTCCCTCCCCCCTATTCCTCCTCTTCCTGCTCTTCTTTCCCGCTGCCCCGCATGGGCCAGCGGACCTGTTCATCGTTCCCAACATCCTTCTGTTTGAATTTGGAAATTCTCCTCAGCGGCAGGTAGAGACGTTGCTGCTTTCTTCTAATTTTATTTTTTGTCTTTTTTTAAATCTACTCTGTGAGACACCGGGGTTGGCTATTTATAGTCGGCTCGCTGCCTTCCTGAGGAAGTACTGCGGAGGCTAAATTTCACTGGGGCTCTATTACAAGACAGTGTAATGGAGATAAAGATGTCGTCAAATCATATCCCCGTCTTTGCTCTTCACAGAAGGGAGCCGCTTTTTCTTTCCACTCTACGAAAAGAAAGAGCTCGGGTGTTTTCATGGCCAAAATGAGGCAAATATCGATTCCCTTTTGCATTCATCTCAATTTCCTACTTTTCTTCTGCTAACTACCAACTCGTTCCTGCTCCCCCTTTCTTGCAGCATGTCTGTTGCAGTCGGAGCTTGTGAACTACGAGAGGGTGAAGGAGTACTGCCTGAAGGTGCTGAGTCATCAGAGAGACCACTTCAAGGCCATGTACCGCGCCGGCATCGCCTTCTATCACCTGGGCGACTACGAATGTGCCCTGCGTTACCTGCGTGACGCCAAGAACCGTGAGCCCACAGGTGACGATATGTTTGCCACATCCCATCCGGTTGCAAACCCTGTTAGGTGTTTTCTGGAGTTTGAAGTTGAAATTGTGCCCCGTCCACCCGCAGACACCAACGTGCTGCGGTACATCCAGCTGACGGAGATGAAGATGAGCAGGGGTGGACAGCGGGAACGAGAGAGCGGCAAAGAGACCCACGGCTAACCCCCTCCACCTTTTCGCCCTCCGGACCCTTCCACCTCTGACCCCACGAGCAGTCCCGGATCGACCCTCCCTCTCTCCACCTCCCTCCTCCTTCCACATTGACAGCAGCACAGCCCGCGGACGGAGGAGGCGGACCCCGGCCTGCGATGAACAAAAGCGGGAGACATATCAAGAGCTGTCTGCGACCCGTCTGGCGCGTCCTTCTCTTCCCACCTCTTCTCCCCCTCTCTCCCCCCCGCCCCGGTGCTGTGGTCCCTCGCCCTGTAGATGCAGACGACGAGAAAAAAACGACGAGAAAAAAACAAGGAACGGGCTGTAGTATACTCGTGCGAAACAGTCCGCCATTGCTGGGGACCGCAAAAACAGCTTCAAAACATATGAATAATAGACATTTGTGTTATTTAGTAGACATTTAAAAAAAAAAAACATAAAATGCATTTTCTTTTTTGCTCTCTTGCTCTTTTTCCTCTTGGCCTTTTTTCTCTCTCTCTCTCTCTCTCTCTCTCTCTCTCTCTCTCTCTCTCTCTCTCCTCTCTCTCTCTCTCGCTCTCTCTCTCTCTCTCTCTCTCTCTCTCTCTCTCTCTCTCTCCCCCCCTCTCCCCCCCCTTTCATTTCAAAATCTCAAGGAGAATATGGAGCTCGACCACAATGGGAGGAGGGCAGGAGCGTGTCCGGAGGCAGATCGGGGTGATAAGGGGGACTTTGAGGGGTCCGTGAAACACATATCAAGACCATAGCCCGGTTTGACTGGACATCCTTCCCCGACAGGGCTCACTGAGGCCCTTTGCCCAGACTATGGGACAGAATAGAAATCTGTCACGAAGTAGAGGAAAACGCCCGCCTGCCTCTGTGCTCCACCTATCGCTCTTCTGTCTCTATTTTCTTTCCCGGATGTCTTGTATCTGTTGTTTCAATTCAAGGGCTAATTCAGGTGTCTGTAATCTGTTGCTATTTTTTTTTTTTTTTTTTTTTTTTTTTTTTTTAAAGTTCCTTTCGCTGTTCATTGCGCTCAGTAGAAGCGAATTGGTCGGGTGTGCTATGTTGTCGTGTTGTGTTGTTGATGGTGACACTGTCGAAGCCCCCCCCCCCCCGCCCCCCGTGATGTCACAATGGAAAATATAGCCAATGGGATTGGTTTTTCCATCAACGTCTTGCTCTGAACGTTCGGCAGCGAGGAACACTCAAATGCTTTCGGAACCGCGGCGCGACCTTTTATCGCTAATGCTGAAGCTTCCCAGACATCGCCAGCACACCGAGGAGACTCTGGGCGGCGTCAGTGCAGGGAAAACAATTACACACAATCTGTCCTCACAGTGCAAACCTCCCTCACGGAGCACTCAGCTTACTGCACTTAAAACAAGAGTTAGCCTTTTGAGATTTCTTCCTCTTTATGTTTACCGTACATTTGAAAGATAACAAAAAAAAACAACAGCAACAACCCGTGCTGGGCCAACACGGAGCTGAAAGGACAGATTTAACATTTGCATTAGACACTACTGATAGTATGGCCGGTGGATATCCAGGATTGGACACGCACTGCTTCTCTTGTGATTTGTGCGGCTAAACGCCGATATTGCATTTATAGTAGTTTTGCCACGGGCTTGGTTCTGCCTGCCCTGTTCTGCGGAGAGTTGGACTGACGATTTGTGAAAGCATGACCTGAATTTCCCCTAATGCCATGAAACCCAGTTACCCCCCCCCTCCCCATGTGCAAGCCCACCTCCTGCATGTAATGTTTGGTTCAAGAGAGGCACTTCAGATGTTGGCAGGGATAACCTCTGCGCTATTGCTTCCCGACATGGCATGCTGCCACAGAAAAAAATACTCGCTCATTCCTGTATTCTATCCATTCCGTCTCATGTAACCACAGACGGTGGCGGAAGCGGTCGAAAAATGGAATCAAATGTATCCGAGAAAAAGGTGATCTTTAGGGGTCGCCGTCTTGTCTCGGCCAAGGTGTGAGAGAGGACCGGTAATCAAACAAAAGTTGAGTATGTTCAAGATTTCCCCCTTCCCCCGTTTTTCGGTGACCTGCTACGAGCGCAATAGGGACCTAAGTGTGTCAATGGGACTCTGGAGAGAGATGGAACCGTGTGTCGGAGAGACTTGCACGGTACAGAGTCGCACCAGTAAAGGGAGAAGTAGGCCATCGTCGGCTGCACCTCTTCTGCTGCCATAGGGAAGCATAGTAAAGTTTGCGGCTTGTTTATCACGACACAACTGCGAGGCTGAAAGGATGTGCACGCTACCCAATCAGATTTGTATGCGACTGCTGGACATCCCAAAGTTGTTGGATGTAGTTCAGGACGGAGCAGAGGCACGACTGTCTCGGGGCGGGGGGATTTTTTATTTATTTTTTCTTACACCCATTATTGCTTTTGTTCTTCCATTTTAGTACAATTTACAAATCATATAAATATAACATTCTGATTTTAGATTCTCAAAAATGGTGGGTATAACAATGCACTTTCGCGAATAAAGTCAGGGCAGCCATAGACTTTTTCGGAGCAGACATTTTTTTGACTGGTCACAGCAGGTGAAGCACAGGCCTTAGTCATATTTATTACCCCTGTGGTCGACGAGCCAAAATGTGTGCTGGACATTTCACTGTGTGGCGTAAATGTTTGCAAAACAGGGCTGTCCACATAGTCTCAGCCATAAAGTGCATCGCTATCATCAAATATATCTCATTAGAATTACACACTTAACCTCGATGTGCTTCTGGTCGTAACATGAACATATGGAGTACATATAAAGCTATAGACAGCAGATGGTTAGTTCAGCACAGTAGGCTACGACTGTAAGGATTAAATCAAGACTAACCATATCGCTCTTAAAGTCTGTCTGCCAGCCCCTATAGATCCGAAATGAACACATTATAACTGTACAAAAAACATTTTGAAAACGGCACATCTCGTATTGGGTGGCGATTATGACTTACTACATATTTTCCCATTTATAATTGAAGTAATCCTAATGTTCTTGAACTGAAATGGATTGCAACCATTTTTTTGACTATTGCCATTACTTCCTTTTATTGGTGTAACGCACCAGTTTCACCCCCACCGAAATAACAAGCAACTCTCAGATCGAAAGCACCTGATCCTTGTTACCATTACCCAGCCCTGGAGTTGATTCGGCCTGAAACACCAGACGCAGAGGCCTTCCCCACTCCTGTTGTGCCTCTGCACTGTAATGTATTTATGTCTCTCTCTGGCCCTGGTCTGCCCAGAGGAGAGAAATCAACAAACCACAGTGAGGAATGACACCTGCAGGCTCGGTCACCATGGCTGCGTGGGCCGAGCCTACTCACCCACTGGCCCCTCGGGGGTAGGTCTCCTCCCGTGGCCCTCTCTCCACGGCACCAGTCCGCCATCTTGTTGTTGTCTCGCTGTGCTAAGTCATCCGTGCTCAATGTGCACCGCGACCGTCGAAAGATAAATAGCTGAACAAGAGCCAGGCTCATTTCTCTCTGACCAACATCTGAGGAATGGTAGAGCCGCACTGAACGGGCCTCGGTTATTCTTGTGAGGATAATCTGGCGACAGTGCCGTAGGTGCGAATGGAAATGGAGACACCTGAACTCTACGTCAGTGTCGCTTTGAAAACAAACGAAAAGCACAACAAAAAGAGAAACGGAGAAGTACAACTGCTGGCTGTGTTATTCTGCTCTTTTTACTTTGATGTCATTTGAGGTATATGTTTGTCAAATGTCAGAGTAGTTGTTTTTGTGTATATATGATACAAATGTACAAAAAAATAGAACGTTTTATGGTTGTGAAAAGCTTTACGCTACTGAATTACTTTATCGGTAGAAAAGAAAAGCGAGAGATAGAAAAGCGAATTTTACTATAGCTCCTCCACAGAGCTGCTTTGTGACCGTGTCTGTATTTGTTGGTATTTCTGTTGATGTCCCTTTTGTCAAGGGATCCATATTCCGCTCAGAGTATGTGCCACTCCCCTTCATACTCATCTGAGTGACCTTTGACCTCCACGTGTCCATTTCTGCACAGCAAGGCGAGCAGTAACACAGGAGTGGACGAGGAACTCTGAGGAACTGTACCAGAGCGCAGAGCCGCTCCTCACAGCCACAGACCTCCATCCTGTTTGCTTCTGTGTTGATGTAAGCTTAAAAAAAAAACAACACACGCACACACAAAGCTGGGGATATAAAGGCTATGACCGCGCTTTTGTGTCGCCTCACTCCCTGAAGCCCACATTTTCTTTCCGTTCATCATCCAAACATCTACCAGGCCAACATGATTGGTTTTACTGAACTGCTAGCCCAGGAATGCACTATTGATCGGTAAAGAAGATTATGAATAAAGTTTCGAATGAACAGAATTTGTTGTCGTTTTGTGGTCACAACATGCGTTATTATTTGAGTGTCTCCTTGCCATTTCAAATGTGAGGTATGTTGACGGGGTTATATAAGTTATGCTGCAAATGTGAAGAAAATAATCCCAAGGACTTTTGTGGGCTTAGGAAAAGAATAGAAATAGAAAATTATGAAAAAAAAAAGTCAGTGCTGAGACCTCTCTTGTCTGCTCCTTATCTCTGTTACAGGGTAAAGGCTTACGGCTTCATTCACCACCACAGGCATAAAAATCCAAATCTGTGAATGCGAAATCCTAGGAATCCAGTCAAGTGTAATTGTAAGTACGGAAGGTGCCATGTTATAATACATGGTACATGGAATAATATTGTTTTGGTTTTAAAGAGCCTATGAGACAAATTAATTACATGACTAACATTAAGCGAGGGGATTCCATTTCCAAATCTGAGGACTCGCCAACAGGCAAGCTATCGTTTTTTAGTTTTTTTTTACAAAGTTATGTATCTTCACATGTTCACCTCTCCTCTTTTTTTTTCTATCTCTCCACGTTTCTGTCACCCCCTGGATCTGGATTTTTCAAAACGTGCCCGCACAGACCTAAATACTGACATTAATTCCAAACCAAGAGGTGCCAGGCAGAGTGACAGGCAGCAGGAAAACACCGGTGAAACCCTTTCGAAGGGAAAGGTGACGACATGTAGGATAGTCATCACAGTTATGATGGACAAAGGGGGAAAACCCAGGAAAAACAAACAGCTGTGAGCAAGTCACGCAATGCTCAGCCTGCTGAATCCTTTCTGCTTCCTCTTTAACACCTCTCCCCCTCTTGCTCACTCTCATTTCCAGGCCCATCGTCCCATTTTCTCGGCGTTTTCTTTGTTGTTGCTTTTAATAGCATCACCATGGAAGTGAGAGGTTGCTAGGTAACTGGCTGGCGTCTTGACGGGTGTTTGATTGGCGGTCGCACTGACAGATACAGCAGCGGAGTGTGTGTGAATTTGGATTATTTGTACACGTTAGATGTGTCTGGACCTGACTACATTCAAAGGTTGTTATGTCAACGTAGTGTCACGCTTTGTTTGGCTTTTTATAGGAATTATTTCTCCAATAACGCGTTACATTTAAACCTAAAATCGTGTTTGGGTTTGATTTGAATGCATGAGTGCATCTTCATCTGCCTGGTATGGCAACTGCAGTGTCCGAGATTGATTATAGTTGGGTATGTATTACATGGAGAAAAACAGCAGGCTTTGAAATGATGTGACATCATAGGCCACGGTAGTGACACCTAGAGGATTGCATCTGTTACTGCAGTTTCCTTTGTCTCCCCAAGCATCAGGCATGTTTGCCACTGACTGATGTTCAACTGTTCAACCCGACACAGCAACGACCTTATAACCATCAGCACTCAGTGTAGGCTACATGTGCTCCAGTTGCACTATTCAAGTAGAAGTCGTAGTGGTTGTCTTTATCTCGGCGCTTGCCTTTTGTGGTCATTTGGTTTCTCTTGTTGTGATTGGCTTTCAGATATTACACGTTATAATAAAATGACCTCATTAGCCGATGACAAAAGCAGATGTGGCACGGACACTGAAGCATCTTTCTTTTCTTTTTTATTTGTTTCTCATTCATCACAATTTGCACATGTTCCTCATTGAGCCCAGATATGTCACTGGTTGAGACCGAAGACAACACAGAGCTTTCAGTCACCAGTTTTCCTAGGTTTTTCTGTGGTTTTTCCTGTTATATAAACAAATATATACAGATATCCCAGGAAGAGCACTGCAATGATAATAATAATGAATCCTTTCCAATAATAACAATAGATTTAATAAATACTCAGTGTTCTTAACCACACAAGAATGACGAGTTTGGGCTCACTCTTCTACTAACGGGATTGTCGTGATCCCATACAAATAAACACACTCATATTCACACTCACACACTCACCTAGAGAAATTTGCACAGTCAAGTAAATACCATGTGCAGCCAAGATGAACTGTACCCCCCAAAAAACTACTGCGGAGATAGGAGATGATTTGTCCGAGGTGACTGTGCAGCTTGTTCCAAGTCCGCTGGTCCACAGAGAGACCAACTAGATGCACAACATAAAATGCCACCGATGTTGAATACAGCAAGTCACAAGAGAGAATGCGAAGCTTCAACACAGTCCTACATGAGTTGATGTTGAAATCAGGTAGTTTGTTTACCTCGGTGTTTTTTTGTGTTCACTTTTTAGTGGCATGAGCAGGATCCATACAGAGTGCTACTGACTGCTATGACGAGGAATGTTTTCATAAAAAAAAAACACTTGTAAAAGACAAACGGATGACAATGCGTGAAGAAGTGCTCCGTGTGGCATCCAACCAACCGTTCACACGTCGAATAACATGCACTGACAAAGCAACAGCACACGAAAATGAACCCATTTTAATCATCCACACACACACATACATATATATATACACATCCGCACATAGAGAAACACACCTGGTCTGCCAAACCAATAGAAACACACCTAGTAGGTTGTGGCAGAAGTGGTGCAAGCACTGAGAAAATAAAATCTATTTTTTTTTTACTGTACAAGGCTGAAAATATTGCCAGTCCACCAGTACTTTGAGAGAAAAAAAGGCTTTATCCTGTCTCAGTCTTGGAATACGACACTGACCTCCATGCAGAGAGATGACACGTGAGGACGGGACAAGTTTATGGGGGATGTATTTGGATTGGTCGAAAAGCTGACGTGCAAACTGAGAACGAGTACACTCTCCAGCTCTTGCTTTTTCAGGGACAAGCCCCCCCCCCCCACCCAGTCACAAGAAATGTTTTGGTGGAATGGCGAATGATGAGAGGTTTTATGGCCTTTGGAGTTGAAGACAGGAAAGATGAGAGCAGAAAGCGGGTGGTTACACAGACGGCACAAGCGCAAGCAGATCATCTGAAACGAATAGCTAAAAAAAGTGGCCCTTTGAGCACTTAAATGGCTTTTGAAGGTTTGTGAGTCTGGAAGGAAATGCAATCTGGTCACGGAGCACTAAGACGCAGGGGCGGATGGCTTCCAAGGAGAAGTATCGTTGGGTCGAGGAGGTGGACGAGCAGACTACAAGGCTTTTAGGCGGCCTCTAGGCCTCTCAGTGTTGCGCGCTGTCAAAGAGCACTATCAGGAAAAGGCTTGCTGTAAGAGTTTCACACCTTATCAGGACATTATAGGGACACGGTGGGCACACGAGAGGGATGGCTTCCAGGAAGTGTCCGAGCATGAAAAGAAACGGGTTGTTTCGGCGAAAAACCTCTGTGAGTGCACTTTGCTCGGCTCAGACATCAGAAGGCGTTCTCTTATTCAACCCCGGGGGTCAGGTTGGAATGCAAAGCCTTGGAACCGGACCCACGTGTTTTTCCCACTACGAGTACTGTTGTCCACACAGAGCGGCGGGCGGCATCTTTCCGCACATAGGGACGGTGGGGTCCATGTTCTGGCCCTCCACGTCCATGTCCATCAGGTTGGGCCGCGGCGCACTGGCGCTGCTGTCCCCCGAACCCAGCGGGCTGTCGCAGCTGCTGGCCGGCGACGAGCTCAGGGTCCGGGAGAGAGAGCCCAGCTTCAGAGGGTCGGCCCTCATCCGGGTCGGCGTGGGCCGCGGCCGAGGGGCGAACGCCAGCGTCTTGGGCCTCTCCAGCGGGCTGATGAGGCAGAGAGGAGACGGCTCGGGGATCGGTGGAGCGGGGGCTTTGCGCCGATGATGGACTGGGAAGATGGTGGAGGGGTCCGGGAGGCGGGGGATGTCCAGGGTGTCCTGCGCGCCTGAATAATGAAAGAGAGAAGACAGTTTCCTCAGCGAGGCTCTGGGATGTATGTAAGGATACTTCCCGATGTTTCATAGACAAGCGTTTTCTGTTACTGTTATTATGTTGCACATATATACAGCTGTATGTTCTTAATATTCTATGTAAAGGTTGCGTCATAGTTTTTTTTTTTTTTTATCGTACCTCTGTTTGCTTTTTTTTGTGGCCCCCCCGGCGGAGGAGGCATGGGCATGCTTCCATCCGACGGCGTCCTGTGGTGTCCCAGAGTTTGGGCCCGGGGTCGTATCGCCCCGTCCGAAGGGGTGCGCCTGTGCCCCCTGTTCATGGCCGCAGACACGTGGGTGGGCGTGAGCGACTGGTTGGGCTCCTTCTTGAAGCTCTCCGCCCGCAGATCTAACAGCGGGTTGAGGGCGGGAGTGGGAGGGGCCGCCGTGGTTTTGACCCCCGTCACGGGGGTCAGGGGGTACTCCTCCGTGTCCGAAGGGAGGAGGGACTTTGTGGAGTTGCAGTCAGACAGGGATGACAAAGACAGGAGTGTAACGGAGGGAGACGGGTCCAAGCAGGGCAGCGTGGAGTCGGGATGTCTGGAGAGGGAGAGCGAGAGGTTTCGGCTGGGCGGAGAGGTGCTGCGGCGAAAACGTCCCGTCCGCTGAAAGAGACCCTCCTTCTTTTTAGGCTGCTCCTCTCTGAGGTCCTGCTCGTCCTGGAGCACCTGACCACAGCAATATTTGGCATTGACATCAAAAAAAAAACAAAAACAAAAAACGGTCCTATTTCTCAGCAGTTATCTGCAAAAGAGGTCACTGGGGCCATAAAGGGTCGCAGCCGTTTATGACAACAAATCTGAAAAGAAAAGGCCAAGTCTGTTCCAAGGAAGGAAAATGTACGCAGTTAACACCAGGTTTATAGACCTGTCTGGAAGGGGAAAGCGATCGTGTGAAAAGGGCAGCTAACGATTAAAGTGAGTAATGAACGCATTAAAAGAACATCTCGTATTTCAGCGCAATTTGAAACTATTGTCCTGCGAGAGACTTATTGTTTGCAGACGGGCCTACCAAGTCGAAAAGATCTTAATCTATAAGTAGGAACAAGTCCCATAATACAATCTCTTCTATATTCTCCGGCAAAAAAAGAAAGAAAAAAAGAATCACTTGCAATATGAAAACCTTTGTTCGGACAGGCAACATTTCTTGTGATGACGGTTGTTTCACAGTCTAACACCTCTCTGACTTTTCGGCGTTTGTCTCACCTGCAGTTTTCCCAGCTGCAGCAGGTCTTGCCCGAGAGCGACGGACGCCAGCAGGGAGGCACAGCCCAGCAAAAACACATCGCTCTTCTTCCTTTGGTTGCAGCGACGGAGCGAGTCCTGGTAGCTCGCCCCGGGCCCTCCGGGGCCCTGACAGGGGCCCGCGTTCGACGCCCCGAGAGCGGGCGCGGCGTTGGGCCCCAGGCTGCCCCACGGAGGCCCCGAGTCCTCCGCAGCCCCGTTACTGCTGGTCTCCGACGGCAGCAGGGATCCCGGCGAGTCCTCAGACTCGCAGCACTCCTCTGTCAGAGAGAAGAACCCAGGGAAAATGGTACAGAAATGGGTCAGGATGCGATTCGGTGCTCTGCGTAAAAAAAAGGTACAAAAAAAATCGCCACACTCACCCATTTCATTCAGGCTGGAGAAGCCGGCAGTCATGGGCGCATGTTTGGGAGATTTGCCGAGATTTGGCGCGCTGGACGACCAGACTTTGCATCCTTCACCCAGTGATTTCAGCCTACAGACATAGAAATACTGGGTTGGAACCAGGGGTACCACATATCAATTCTTACAGTCAGATCACTATCTACGTACTTATCCTCGCCGCCAACCCTCTCTCTCTGGTGGGTGGAGCTTGGTCCCCAGGTGCGACCTTTCTTCTTGCTGGTCGCCAGGTCTTCCTTCTTGCACACAGCGCTGCGTCCCCACGTCTTACTGCCGTCGCTTGGCGTCACTGACAGAGGGGAAAAAGCTCATAATATGCATGTAACTGTGCTGTACTGTCAATCGGAGATCCGGAGCTGGAGATTCTGAAGTGACTGCAGGTGTTCGTGTGAAATATATGTCCCTCTGTCTCTGGACTTGGTTTCAGCTATTTCCACACCTCTCAAAAGATACTTGAAAAATGATATTTCAAAAAAAAAAAAAAGAGAATGTCCTGCTGGATCTTTTCACTCACATCTAATGGCTCGCAGCCGGGGCATGACCCCTGGGCTGGCAGGAGGGGTGGTGCTCTCGCTCCCCTGGGTCTTCCTCTTGTCCACACTAGGAGATGCCTGCACGGTGATCTTATGCTCGAAGCCTGCAGGACACAATGATGACAGGATGTTAAAAAAATGGTAGAAACAGACAAGAAGGTTTCTTCTTCTTCTTCTTACATGATTCCTTTTAAATGTCTGTTCAACAGCAAAGGCTTGACTCAATGTTAACCAGTTATCCATCATTTCATCCCTATGTATATGCTTATCTTGTATTTTAATTATTGATGAGCATTAAATGATTCAAACAATAAAAGATCTTCAAAGTTCGTTTTACTCTTTCCTGTCCTTGGAGTAAAGCACTTGACATATATGTCTTCCTGCCAACACTGAAACAAGAACTATTTTTTTATTTTTCTTGTTGACATTGTCTGCAGGTGTCCGGCCCAGAAACAAACGGCAGTTCCCTCTTTCACCCACCAGAGGGCAGACTGATGCAGTTGCTGTCTCGGCCCAGCTTGATTAATCTGCTCTTCTTGAAGTGACCCTTCCTCTTCTTCACGCTGGGCTTCTCCTGGTACATCTGGTGGATGATGATGTTCAGCTCTCGCTCCACAATGTCGATCTCCCTCTCCGCCAGCTCCTGCTCTCTCCTCCTCAGCTGCTCCTCCTGCTCCCTCTGCTCCTCAGCTGCTCGAGCCAGGGCCTCCTCCCAAGACCTTAGCTCCTGAGAGCAGAGGAGAGGTGAGGAGAAAAAACAACTTTTGAAAGAAGGAACATTAAATGAAACAGATGAAAGTGAAGAGAATTCATCGCTGACAGTTCCCATCACTATGCTTTATTTTCTGTCAATTACAAGTACATAAAAGTACAGGCTTGAGTAAATGTACTTATAACACATACAACTCTGTGCATTTTTTTTTTTGCAGAAAAGAATGGGGCCTCGCCAGACAGAGCTGGTACTTCACCCGGATGGATCTGTGTTTACGTCGCCTCACCTTCTCTTTGGCCCTGAGCTCGTCAAACATCTGCTGTATCTCCAGCCTCCAGTCTTCTTGTAAGGAGTGGAAGGACTCCAGGGGCATCTGGAACATGGCGGACTGCTCGATGGCCAGCAGTCGCCTCAGGATGTTAGTGAACGAGGGCCTGCTGTGGGGGTTGGGACTCCAACACTCTGAGGGAAAAAGACGCAAGTTGGTACGTGAGTAAAATCCATTTCTAAACCCCGAAAACAGTGATCGCATGGATTCATTTATTTGGCCACCCTTATCAGTGTTGTTCAGTAGTAAACCAAAACCACAAGTAGGGTAAGATGTCAATATTATTGTGAGGTGGAAAAATGGCTGTACTTTTCAACATCCATTTTTAACGTAACTAATTATTATTTTCCTGATTAAATAATGAACCAAATATTCTTTCAATTAGTCCATTGATGGGTTTGTAAAACATTTGAAATTTTTGAAGAATCGGTCTCCAAAGAGGCACCTCGATAAGGTTAACTTATTTGAAGTGAAAAAAGTCCCATTTATCTGAAGAAGATGGAACCATTAAAAATGACTTTAATAATTACAATAGTTGCCAGTTAAGATAGTCAATGTCATACAAATAGGATGAAGCCATGGGTCTGGATGTATTTCTTTTTCTCGCTCTGGTAGTAGAGAAGGGAGTGGGATATGTAGCGGAGAGCAAGATGGGACAGCATATGGCCACCGTCATGAGCCAAACCCTGAATGACAGTGTTACAGAAACATGGTGCACACCTACAATAATCTGCTGAGCCACAGACTGATCAGCAGTCTAACACTGAATCACCATCCCCGGTGGAAATAAGATACCAAGAATATA
>JAFBJU010000340.1:0-92228 GCA_016785305.1 Colistium nudipinnis | reverse complement strand
AAATGGATGAAAAAGGATTTATATATATAAGAAAAAAAAATCTTACTAGGTTACATTGATTGATCAGGTTACATTCATTAGCATTAAGAGTGGGTGGATAAAGTTATAGGGAGAAGAGATGAAAGTGAGATATGATGACAGGACTAAAACAAGAGCAGAGAGCAGCGAAGGATGACAAAGGAGAGATTATCGGATGAACAGTGATCAGCTGAAGTGGACGAAAAGAGCGTGGGGGGGGGAAGTAGGGGGAAGGTGGACAGTTTGAGGAACTGTGGCCTCCCTTTTTTTTTTCTTTTTTTTGTTTTTATTTGACATTAAGTCCAGTGTGCAGCCCCGTGCGCAACCACTCGTATAAGTGGGTAGCCGTAGGAGTAAGCACATTTGGGCAATTGGGATATATGGCAGGTGTGTGTTTAAACAGACATGATCTGGCCTGTGAAACACTAGCCACTTAATACTCCACCACTGTTCAGAGAGCGATGCCAGGATTATTTGCAAGGTAAAAAAAAAAAAAAAGGTGAAATCCAGCCCACGGGAGCACGAGCGTAAGGCTGGGGTGTACAAATAGAAACTTAACTTAAGGAATCTCAACGCATTTTAACTCCTAGGGGCATAAGGAGATAATTCCTTTGAATTCATATTGTATAACTTTAAAAATTAGCCACGGTTACATCATCTCCATGCCGGTGGACGTGAACATCCAGAGCGCCTCGAATGTTCTCCTCCTCGTGAGACATTTTCAAGGTCATGTTTGACGACTGAACATTCACATCACAGTCTCCAAAAGGGCAGACGGATAAACGTAGCATTCTTGGCTTTTTGAGCGCCTCAGTGGGCGAACGTGGTCGCCTGCTCACCTCCTAGCAGCTGGGCAAAAGGATCGGGGCAGGTCGAAGGGATCGGAAGCGTGAGCTTGTTCATGGCAACGCCGTAAGCTACAGCCAGGGAATCTATCTCCCGGTAGGGAACCTCGCCGGTCAGCAGCTCCCAGAGTAGCACCCCGAAACTGCGAGGAGGGACAAAACGGAGCATAAGACACTGTGCAGCCTTTTATCGTCAGGAAGATGGGTCAGAGCGAGCGTTGTACCTCCACACGTCGCTACTCTTGGAGAACAGGGAGAGCTTGATGACCTCCGGGGCCATCCAGGCGTACGTCCCCGCCGCGCTCATCTTGGTGGTCTGGTGCCACTCTCTGGCCAAACCGAAGTCAGTGATCTTCAGAATCTTCCCGCTCAGGTCGTCCCGCTCCACCGGCTCCAGAATGAGAACTGAGGTGGAGAGAGAAAGTTTGGAGTTTGAGTTAAAAGATGACAGGCACTTGGGCACTCACACTCTGTACCTGTCAGACAGAAAGGCAGAAATACTCAAAAGAGAGCCTTTCTCTTTGAAATGTGTGGGTTTGATTTGAAAGCTCAAACTACAGGGAGAGAGAGAAAAAAAATGTAGAGACACAGACCACACAGACCCAGGAGTCATGAATTATTAGTCTTGTTATATTTAAGTGTTTTATAAACTCAAGTGCCAAACATTTACTGGTTCCTTTTTCATAAATGTATGATTTTATTAATTATTTATGATAGAAAACTGAATATCCTCAAGCTTTGCCATGTAAGTTAAACTGAAGACAAAAAAAAGGGAAATTAAGGCCGGTACTGGTATTTAGACGCAAAGAAATGATCAATTTGCTGCATAGAGAAAAAAATAAACATCCATTAAAAGAAAATAATCAATGGATAAGGGAAACAATCGTTAGTTGCAGCCCTAATACATCCTTAATTCATCATATAATAATGTTGCATGTATAATGAATAGGATAGATTGTTAATTGCCCCCCCCCAAAAAAATATAGATATATAACTTTTTTTTATTGTTTTCTCAGTGCAAAAAAAACAAACAAACCTGGGAAAACCCAACCGTTCACAATCCAAGTAAATAAAACTGTGTCTATTTTTGTTCACCTCAAATAACTTAAGGCAAATGATGTTCATCGTTGCTGCACAGGTGTGGTCGGACCAGTGGGTTGTTTGGGTTTCTGCTGTAAGGTGGCACTCTCCAGCAGTCATGCAGTGTGCGTAAACACAATGTCCAGAGACAGAGACGGTCATTTAACTATTAGGGTAGGACCTTCTCTTTCACCCCTCTATCTTTCACCGTGTTTCCCTCCCTCTCTCTCTCTCTCTCTCTCTCTCTCTCTTCCATGTACCATGTATGACTTCCTCCTCCATTTCCGTGTTAAGGCTGGCTATGGAAATATTTAGAGTGTACACAGTTCAAAGGCACTGGGAACCAGGTGGGGGTTGTGTTCTCTCTCTCTCTCTCTCCCTCTCTCACTTATCTACAGGCGTATGCAAAGGGTGGTGGACACAGGCTGCACACACAGCAGTGTCTCTGTTTACACACACACACACACACACACACACACACCAAGGCACACAAACACACACACACACACACACACACACGATAAAGGTGTGCCTCTCTGTGCTCTGCTCTGTATGGCAGACTCCGGTAGACCAGTTTCAGTGATACAGAATGAATGAATGCGGACTTCAGGACAGTTTTGTAATCACCCGACGGGCCGGATTAGTTTGCCCACCACTGCTCCTAAAATGTTACAATTTGCTGCATTTCTTGGTCTCGTGGTAAACTCGAACCTTTTAAAAAGGGGTGGTGTGCAGTTACTTGAGTAGAATGTTGAAGTATTTCAACTGTTTCTGTCCCTCCATTTAAGTCACTGATTTACTTGTACCTTTAATTATTATGTTTTTTAGGATTTGTTCAGCCAGTAGCTTTGGCATTCCCCCTCTGCAAATGATTTCAAAATAACTGTTTGAAGCCCAAGAAGGTAAATCATCCAATATTGCACATGCACAAAGAAGAAGAAGAGAAGGTCAAAAAAAAATCTGTCTGTGAATTTATAGTATTTATCCGACATAAAATAAATACATAGAATACATTAAGATGATTCTAACTGACTGTAGGCAATGACAATAATGAAGAAGAGGTAATTTACAATAAAATATAATGAAGAATAGAAGTAAAATTTGATTTAACATCTGTCTGCAGACAAGGAATAAGTGCAGAACGCTGACAGTAATAATAAGCCACTGTCATCGTCCAGCCGACATTTCTATTCTGAAACAGTGAGGGACAACTGTCTCCTCAGGGCCAACTCTCTCTCTCTCTCTCGCTCTCTCTGCGTGTCTCTGAGAAACAAACGATGGAGCCAGACGGACTTGAAAAAGATCGAGAGATTGGGATGTGTTTGCATGTACACTTGGGTGTGTCCTCCTCACAGACTCCCTTCCCAGGTTTGTTTTGTTTGAGAGGCTGATGGCAGAGCGGTGAGGGCTGACAGAAACTAAGTGGATGCACGTTTACAGAAACTCAACCTGTGAGCAGCTCCACCTGCTCCCTGTCTCCCTGATGTAATTATAGCATCATCACATTACTTTTACACCCAGACAACTTCACAGTGCTGCTTCTCAGCGCCACCTGCTCGTTCGGTCCTCCTGCCGGGAGATTTCCCACAACCGCTGGAGTCTCGTCCAAATGTCAAACACTAAGATCCACGTATTGCTGTTCAGCTGGCGGCACGGAAACCTGCAGTGTAGCGGAACACAAATATCCCCCACAAAGGCGTGGGAAGCATCACAGCACATTTCGTCACAGTGAGGTCCTCAAGGATAGTGTGGCGTGCAATTCCAGCGCTGTTTCGAAATTTCAAAACAGAGTCCACGTGAAAGGAAAGGAACCAGGACCTATCCTGAGAAGCTTCCTGATTACTACAAAGCAACGCATAGCAACGGGCCTGAACACCACTCAAAGGCCTGGATGGGTTATTCGTCAATCCCACATTCGCTATTATATTCATAATGTGACTTGTTTTACTTTCGAGTGATCATCAAATTGTAATTCAATGATAACAACTTGTAGTATGCTACTTGAGTGCTAAACGTTTATAGAATATGAAAAAATATGATCAAAGCCAAATATTATTGATCAGCTGCCAAAACACCTGCAGATTGAGGCGTGGCCACGGAGCGGAGTTTCAGGGCAGGAGAATTGAGTCCAGCTGCAGTTTTCTGCCCCATGTGATGAAGTGTTGATTTAACCTTTAAACCCCAGCCGCTCATTCTTCCGTCCTTGGACTCCGAACCCAAAACCCAGTGCTGAGTCCTTGGTTAAACATTGATAAAGAAGAAGCCATCGAGTATGCAGTGACTCTCCACGCTGGTTCGTCAGTACAGTTGGCGCAGGTGACACATTAGCCTACGCTCCACCCAGACGTTTCACCAGAGGAATGCAGTCAAAGGTCATCTGACTGCTAAGCAAATAGCAATTGAACAAAAGAAATTGTTTATAGTCTAAACATTAGGCCAATCAATATTAATGTCTGAGGTGGAGCCACAGGCCTTTGTTAAACCTTTGTTGCATCTCCGGCTGCCATTGTCTATTTAACTTGAAAATGAAGTTTGTGTGTTTGTGTGTCTGTGCGCACCTTTCATTTTGATGCTTTACATTCTATTTTCTTTTACTATATTAACCTATCAACAGTTGGAAACACTGCAGAAAATATAAAGTATATGGTACAGAAGTAACTTTACTTTTAAAGCTCTGGCAATACAATGTTTCGACACTGACACACGTAAGGCAGTGAGTGCAGTTGTCTCTCTGTGCCGCCTTGCCTTAAGTAAACCTCAGTGTGTGAAGAGAGAGTAAGCAGTCAGCTGGCAGAGCTTTGGTCTCGGTCCCCTGAGCAGTCGGAGGAGAGATATTTCCGGTCTGATCAGCTGATCGGGAATCTCTAGGTGGTTCAACCTAAGCTACTCTCATTTTTCCTTCCTCGGTTCTTCAACGTTTCATAACTTTCAGGATGTTGGGGGGGGGGCTGAATTAATTTGGTTGAGGTCTAATCAGATTTTATTTACAGATAAGGTTACCAGTACAGTATTTCAAGTAGATTTTCTTTCTATCTTAGCTGGCGTTTTTCTTTTGAATACCTACTATTTATAAGGCGTCATCTTGGAACATAAGTTTATGAAGTAAAATATTGTTTCACGCAAAAATGAAGCGACCCTTTTGTCACTGAGCAACTCGGCTTTACGTGAACAGAGTGGGAGATATACATTTTCACCAGTTCATCTAAACTGTTCGTGTTTCAGTCTGCTGTGTCATTAATTTTTTGTTATGATAACAAGGGCGTAGGTCGTCGGCTCGGACTACAACACGGGGGAAATAGGAGACGTCCTCCATGCCCCTATGAGGAGCTTGTTTTTCACCTCATAATTTTACTGAATTGTAAAATTCAGTCATGAGTAGAGTTACTCATATACTATTAAACCAGGTCCTCAGTTCGTCAACACGGTAGCGTTTGACTATGCCATCCAATGAAAGAGCTGTCCGTCCCTGAGGGAGAGGAGTTGAATTGTTTAAATACAGGGCATTAGTAGGAGAGATTTAGTGTTGAACCCGGTTGTTTGGACAAAATACTGATCGAGGGATGAGTTCGAGGTCTGACTCCTCTCTCCATCTTTTTTTTTGAAAAGAGGGAAGGAAAAAAAGGATGAGTAGTTCAGGATTTGACCCTTGACTCGGACAAAGCACAACCCCAGTGAAGCATGTGTAACAATTTTACAGCTCCAAGAAAGCTTCCTTTTTTTTACCACGTTCTAACAGTAGCTGGTTCTTCGTCTCTTTTCCCCCTGAGCAGTCTCTTTCAGCCCCTCCTCCCGCCTCCTCCATCCCGAAAACAGGTGTAGCCTGCAGGGTGGAACAGCTGTAGGCACGGCGCTCAGTCGGCAATCCAGGTCCTATACGGTGCAACGAACCCCAGACAGACTCCTCCCCTCGAGCATCCCCCAACGTTTCCCAGCAACTCCACAACATCATCCGGCTTTTTCACCGTGCGCTTCCAGAGGCGCAACAACACCACCTCAGCAGCAGTGGTTTCAGCTGTCTGTCTCTGTCGGTGCGTGAGTGTGACATGCAAATACAGCAACTTGACCGACGTGGCAGTGAGTGAGCCGATGGGGCATCAACAACATATATGAGACTCGGGGGCCCACGGGATGCTGAACAGCCAGTCGCCAACCCCCCAGCCCCCAGGCCCTGAAATATTCAGCTCCATTTCGGCAAAGACTGAAAACCGTGTCAACCAAAAAAAAAATGAAAATGTAACAGCCCCCTGCCCATCCAACTTATGACTGCCTCACCATCCCTGCATCCCCCTCTCCTCCCCTCATTGTCGTCCCCTCTTTCTGCCCCTCCCTCCACCAGAGCCCACTGCCGGACTGTCTGCTGCCGGTGCAGCTGTCGCCAGCCTGGCTACGATCACAACACACCGGGGAGAAGAAATGGAAGAGGAAACCCATAGAGAGCGCAAGGGTGGAGGGAGTCAACAAAAAAAAACTGAGAGTAACTGAGAGCTAGGTTGTGTGTATGTGATGTGGGAGGCGGTGTTGAGGGGTGAGTCTGAGGATGAGCGGTTGGGGGGAGGGTAGACCGAAGATGAGAGAGAAAGAAAGAGGCAAGAGAGGGACAAAAATGACAAGAGGGAGGAGAGCTGCAGAAATGAGGGCAGAGGAGGTACATTCAATCGAAGAGCTGAGGCAGGGAGGAGGGTGCGTGCAGGTGGGTTGGAAAAGGCAAATATCAGAGCACGGCGGAGGCAAAAAACAAAGCAAAAGCACCCCGAGAAAGAGAGAGTTGACGAGTGGAAGAAAAGATGCAGGCTGTTAGAGGTAAAGAGATATGACTGGGGGAAAAGCTTTTGTAATGTTCCTGGCAGCACATACCAGAAGTCTTTGAATCATCTTTCTCTCTCTCTGCCTGTCCTTCTTTCGTTCTTACTTTCTTTCAAGCGTAAAAGCATTTGTTAACACTCTCTTCTGTATTTCGATTAAAAATAAGACATTGCAAATAAGACTTAAGAGCAGAACACACCGCTGCCTTTAGAGCGTCTTCGTACATAAACAACATTAAATTAAGACAAAAAACAAGAGGATGCAACCAACTGGCTTTCTTCCCACTCCCCCGATCCAGGGGTTGTAGCGACTTTACTCCCATGTCATCGATACCCCTGCTTGGCTCCTGCTTGTACCACCACAGGCCATCGGGGCTCTGATCCCGAGCCGCACAGTGGCACAGTTTCACCCTGCAGACATTGACTTTGTCTCCGCTAAAAAACACAGCTGCCAGATTCGTGGTATTAAATGAAGCGGCTTTCTCTTGGCTCTTTTTGCAGGGAGTGTGTGTGTCTGTCCGCGCGCGCGCGTGTGTGTATGTGGTATGAAAAAAATGTAGAGTGTAGGAATTTTACAGCTCCTTCAGCCTGAGAAATTGCAAACAGACACGCTTTTTTTATATTTACCACGAGAGATCAACTCAAATATACCCGCTAGTTTCAATGCTGTTGTATTATTGATCGTGATGAAATAAGTCCTGTACATATAACTTTCTAGTGAAAATCCACTTATCAAGTTATACTTCCTTTCTTGTATGAAGACATGAGGGGCTGCATAAGATGTCTCACGTCACTGTCACATCCTGTCTTGCGTTTCATGTCTTTTCAGTTGTTTCCTGTTTTATTTTGGTACTCGTCCATCTCTATCTTATCTCTATGCACTTTACTTCCTGCCCTTGTGCGTTTTCCCGCTCCTGTGATTTCCTGATGTGCCTCACCTGTGTCTGATTGTCTCGTCTCCTCCCAGTATATATACCCATGTGTTTCCCTTTGTCTGTTGGCAATTTGTCTTCAGGATTCCAGACTTTTTTCCCCCAGTGAGTGTTTTCGACCCCTGCCTGGCCCTGGATTTTGAGCTCTACCTTTTGACTCTGCACTTTAAACCGTCTATTTGGATTCCCCGTATACAGGCCTATTTTGTCATTAAATGTGGCTTTTGGATTGTTCCCCTGTCTGCGGAGTCATGCATTTGGGTCACTTTACAAAAATGTGATTGGTAAAAACATATAATCATATAATAAAAACATATAATCTTTTCCACTGCATTTATTTGATTTCATCAAACATTGGTGTCGTCTCGGAGAGAGTAACCTGTGAATCAACTCAAAATAAATGACAACATGTTTCTATATGTTTATTACATTCTAGGGCTGACTCTTGGGTGGGTACAATAAACATGGAGAACGCTGTCTGTGGACCCCGCGCCTTCTCCCCTTGCCCTGACTCTCCTCCCTCCGTGCCAGGCTGCTGGCAATCAACAATGACTCCCTAACAGCCACTAATCGTACAACAGCCCAGGAGGTGCCAATGTAAGTGTGTGTTTGTGTTTATCACTTTGTCTGCTGAAATGTATAGCGTTGCCCCCCCCCCGTGCATCTCGAACTGCATGTAACTGTGGTATAGCATGAAGTGTAAAAATCTGTAATTTCACTTATTTGTGAAAAAGCTGAAATACCAAAAGTACAAATACTATGTAACACAATGCATGCAAAGCATTCAGCAAGATCTACAAAGAGAAGCAAAAGAGAAATACTCTTAATGCACACAATTAATAGGTCCTTTCTTGATTTATAGTATAACATCATCATAATTTTTTTTCTTCTGATTACATGACAAATTGGCAATTTGAATAGTAACGTAGACGTTGGAAATGTATTGGTTTAAAAGTATCAAGCTTCATAAAATGAAACTACCGTACTGTACTACGTACAGTAGTTTATACAGTAGTTTATATATATCTCACTATTGCTGCTGATTGTACATCTGTGCAAGTGAAATCGTTCAAAGTGTGAATATGAGAGAACATGAATACACATTTGAACAGAAAGAGCAGATCAAACACACACAGTACATACGATACACTCTCAGCTGTATCGTGAACTTCATAGCAAACAACATAGAGCAGGAGGATGTGTAAATGTGTGTCAGTATGCTTGGCAAGGCCACAGGGAGTCTCAGCTGCAATGCAGTAAAGAGAGCAGGGAGACATTACTGTTCACTGGCTTTATATAGACCAGTGGGGAAAAAAACCTGCGTGTGCATGTGTGTGTATAAATGTGTGGGAGCAGGCGTGTGTATTCATTAGTAATCATGCACCCATTGACTGGTGTCAATGTTTGGGTCGGTTTTTGTTTCACTGTAGCTCTCAGATTTAAACATATTTTAGCAGTGTCTTGAGACCACACAGTGTCTACAAATGCTGGGCACAAAATCCATACTCTTAATACAGCATTCTGATCTTGTGTTTCCTTGTAATCCTAAACTGAGATGGAGCGCTGCTTATCCCCCCACGCTCTCCTTCTCCTGTTGTTTCCCATCATTCTCCTCTCTCGCAATGAATGATGATCCAATGATGGCTGATTTAAGATCAACGAATCAAAAAGTGTATATGAATCATCCTAACACGGGGGCACTTTGGGTCACTCCGTGTCACAAGCACTATCAGCATGTATTATTATCGCAATATGTGTAAAAAAACACAACTATGTACATACATTTACTTGATGTACAGCACAAGACGATGTGGAATACTGGATGCTACATCCGACATACTGTAACTCGGGCTGTCTATTACTGACAGTTACAACCACGACACATGCTGGCCTCTATAGTGCTTCATTTGATATGTAACATGTACATTTCACATATTTTTAAACAATGAGGACTGCAATGCAGACAGACAGTTAATGAACGGCAGCGGTGCGTAGTCCATCGTGGGCATAACCTGAATCAGTAGCAGTTTGAGAAAGAAGAATGGTTTGACCTCCGCTGAAAATGGCGTTGCACCTCACTCTGTCCCTGCCTTCTTCCCCCCCTCATCCATCTCTCCAGTCCCTTTCCTCACCAAGCCTCCAGGCTTTTCTCTAATGCCACTGTGCCCCTCACCCATCCTGCCTCGCTCCTATCCACCGCTCTGTCATTCTCAGCCTACAGTCGTCCCTTGCTGCCTGTATTCCCCCCCCCCCCCCCCCCCCCCCCCCCCCCCCCCCCCCCCTGCAGTGACTCCTGCCATTGTGAGCCCTGCACTCGCTCTGTCTTGGGCTGCTGGGCGAGAATGGGGTCATTGTTGCACTGGTGCAGCCTTTACATGACTCTGTGTGTCCGTGTGTGTGTGAGTGTCTGAGTGGAATAGTAGGAGTGTGAGTTCTCTGCCCTAGCGCCAACATGTCTTGCTGCCTATCGTCCATATGCAAACGGGCCTACTGTACACATTTTACGCATTTTAATCGAATGCAAAACATCTAACCTGGAAGTAAGCTAACGTCAGTAAATAATACAGTAAATCATAATACAGTCATTCCGTTTTGTGTGATTTTGGTTGTTTGATAAGCAAAAAAAGAAACCCTGACACTTGGACGCGAACACTCAAACAACCCAACACCCTCCAGCCATTTCCATATAAGTCATTCCTCGACACCTATGAAAAACATCCACATCTCAATCTGAAAGACTCGGACACGCTGATACCGGACTTTTTCTCCTGTATCTGCGCCTCATGCCTTCCACTGCTGCCTCGCGCTAGTCCGGTTAGTCACAGTCTCGGCCTCCACTGCTCTGTCTCTCGGAGGGATTAGCGGCCAACACTGGCCACCGCTCTAATCCTTCCCCCAACAGACTCACTCTTAGACTGTCACACCAACAGCCAAACACGGGCTTTTCAATGACAGCCACTATATGCCATATCTCGCCTTGCTAATCTGCTAAGTAGCTATTACAGCACTTGCCGTGCCGTTACTGATGTCATGGTCACTCGTATATTAACTATTATCCCCAGTGGCCATAGAAAAGTAAATTAAATTGTCTAGCTCTGTAATGTACAGTAAATACTCTGAGCGTACAGCATGCTTGGCGAGCCTGCTCCGAGACACAGGGCTCCCACTATTCACAGGATTGTTGACTGTGTCAACATGGCTTCCATTTGAAGCTGCAGCAGTCAAAACAGCTGATAATGTCAACCTCACTCATTCTTCATTGTTTGGGCCTATTAGCCTCCACATTCCCTTTTAACCTCCGAGCAACCCCCTAATCCTGGACCAGAAAACTACCTTTGGTGACATTGGTCGTTTTTTTGTTCTTTTTTATGTTTGCTGAACTAAGATGGTCATGTGTTATTTAATGAGTGCCTGAATGGGAAAGACAAATATTGAGTTCATGCTCAATGTATGTAAATGCCCACACCGGGTTAGTGTATGGAGGAATCGGCTTACAGGGACAGACACAGGCTGGCCTGTGACTGGCTGTTGTTAGCAACAGGTGATCAGCTCACCTGGATTGTCTTACCTGCACTTGACAAACAGCCTCTGCACGCGGTGTCAATGACATTAAAAGGAACCCTGACTCAGGCTTGGTATCCTAGCAGTGGAAATGGAACGGATGTGTTGACAAAGCAACCTCCACTCAAGATCCACTTACTTCTTCTTCGTCAAACTTTTGTGAATATGACATGGTTCTTGTAAATGTTCTTGTCTCATTTGCCATTAAGCTGTGGTTGTGAAGGGTGTGAACTACCCGTTGGGCTTTTTGTCCACGTTGAAAGTACATCAATAAAGCAAAGAGTGGACTGAGTGATATGGTCGGGAGATCCAGAATAAATAAGAATAACTACAAATCCTTGAGTTGAGAACTTTTGGTGACTGTTGTTTTCAAGATCAAGAATGAACTGCAAATAGGATTTAAGGGGGAGCTTTCATATATCAAAGATGTCTTAGCATTTCTGTGCAATAAAGGCTAAAATGCCAAAAGAAATAAGTCAAAACCCTTCATAACTGGAGCTGAGCCATGGGTGACTACTGACATAGATATGTCAGGTTGAGAAATTCAAACTAAGCAAATATCATTCATCTTTCATTTTCTGTCATAATATTGAGGATTATCAGTGTTTAGTCACCAACTCACTAACAGATCAGTCAGATTCATCAATTATTAAAATTAAAATTAGCAGACATTGTGTTTTGCACCCTATCTATTATGTATGGTATATTGTGGTATCTCCATAACTTAAAAAAAACAACAACTCTAAATCTCGCCATCCTTTACACTAGCTCATGTCTAACGTCCAATACTGTGAGAAACTGAAAGGCCGATTCAGAATCAGGGTGAGAGCTCACGCACGTCCAGCGGGGCAATGTCCTGCCAACCCACAATCAGGCTGTGACGTCACAGTAAGGAGGTCATGGTAATCAGATTATTTCCCGTCACACAAACTCATTCACTCGCTCAGCAGCGAGTCTGACTGAGGGCAACACTCGGCACGTTTAGACACAGAATCACACATGCTCACAGACGCGCCTTGACGTAAAAACCACAACCCGGGGATTGGATAATTTTAGAAAAGAAAGCGTCGGTGCGAGTCCAAAATAAAACTCCCGTGTAGCTCGGATGTTCACAAAGCTTCAAACGCACGTTGGCCTCTTCAAGGAGCAGTGTCATGTTTTGCCATGGTGAATTTCTAAGTGGCAGAAACAAAGCTTGTTTACGGAGCGCAGCAGCTCGGGGGCCTGGGCTGCTCCGTCACCGCCGCGATGCCAAGTGGTCGGCGGATTGAAGAGGACACCTGAGAGCGTTGCACCCAGACAATGAGCTGAGTTGTAATCCTAAACTGAGATGGAGCGCTGCTTATCCCCCCACGCTCTCCTTCTCCTGTTCTTTCCCATCATTCTCCTCTCTCCCATCACACGTCCCCTCCTGGTCCCCGAGCTTATTTCCCCTCCACCATCTGATCTATCCCGCCCTGTTATTCTCCCAAACTGTTCACTCAGTGCCTCCCTACCCTGTCTCACTTTCTTCTTCTGGGCTCCTGCAAACATCGCTCAGTGTGTGTGTGTGAGTCATATAATCACGTACTTAACGATTAGCACCCGCACATTTTCAGTCAGATTCCTCATTCCGGGGGAAAACAGTAAGCCCTTTCCTGTGACATTCTTGCATATTTTTTTGCTTGCTATTTTCACACAGACAACACTCTTAAATTGGGGGAATGACATTTCAGCGGCGAGCAGCTGCATGACTCAGTGACACAGAAGCAGAGTCACCATGGAAAGGCAGTGTTATGGTGTTGTTGCCAAGGCTCTGCTGGCCAATACTCATCCGATCCCTCATCGTTATACTGTTGGCGCTGCAAAGGGAGGAGGGAGGGTAAAGAGATGGGAGCTGGCTGCACTGTGTTGGAGAGTGAGATGTGATCGATGAAAAATTTGGCGGATCAGCTGTGGATGGGTTTAAGCTTCACTCACTTCCGCTGTCTCCCGCTTTCTCTTTAAAAGGCCTTTAGGCAGCATCCTGCACACTCCACCCATATTTGTGCACTCCCTCCCCCATCACTCATTGGGATAAACACACAGTCTGACCTGCATGTATAGACACATAGCCGCATACACAAATGCACTCAAGATGCCCGCTGTGTGTTATGTCTTTGATGCACCATCGACGGCAACTGCGTCTTTAAACAGCAAGTAGCACAAAGGACCAAAAATAGCACAGTGAGTTGCAGAGCAGAACTGCTCTCCTTCAGGAGGAGGAGGAGGAGGTGCAGGCAGAGGGATGACTGGGGGAAAGATGGGGGAAGGAGACCATCGCTCCATGACTTTGGCCTCCCTGCTTTGTTCCATTTTAAGTGTCTGTCCTCTTAAAACGTCACATTTTTCTAATTGCGATTCAGTGATGACACCAGGCAATCGTCTTTCAGCGGTTTCATAAGATAATTGTGATGAACATTTATTATTTATCGACTTATTTGTCCCTGTGGATTTGTGAGACTGCATGTGGCAAACCAAAACTGAATCAACAGACTGTAACCGCATATTATGCACAAAGACCAAAAACAGGTCAATATGAGATGTGGGAGAATTCATCAATACAGAGACATATTGCAGATTTGTTTATAAAAATATTTGCTGTCGTGGTATAGGCTATTATTCTTAATTTAGTTTAGTTTAGTTATATTCTTAAAAATATGTATTTTTATATGTGCATTGTTGTTGTTTTTTTTCATTTAAACTGAATAGTTTAACATTTTGGGAAACAACACTTTCTAAACTGATACCAGTTTCACACTATAGCCAGCGGATATTTGCCTTATGTTTGCATATGGTACCTGGAAAGGTAGCATAGTTGTTAGACGCCAGAGCCACGCCAATACACAATACGGCATATAACCCAAAATACAACCATCATGTCAATTTTATTAAATGAAAACTTAAGCAGAATTTAAACATGATATAAAATGCTAATTACTGAGTTTTACATGTACTCCGAGGCTGATTTTAACCCGACTATCTGTTAACTACTGTTTCCAGGCCAACTGCCTCCTGGGCATAGCTTCATATTTACCATGCACACATGAGGAGTATCAATCTTCTCATCTAAGAGTCAGCATATTTCCTTAAGTGTCACACTATATTTCTCTATGGACATATCTCCTTCTTCTAGGAGTATCTCCTATACTAATAATAATTGTAATAATGCTGCTAATATTGGTATTGTTCCCATTTTCTATTCATTCCAATGTTTGATAGTGCCTAATACCAATGCAAGGTAGGAATTAGGGAGTAGAGCTCACATTTTATATTATTTGAGTCTTTTCTGCAAAAAAAAACTTGTAACCATGCACAAGGTCTTCTTAATATTAACACTTTGCTCATGTGGTCGCGCATTTTCAATCCCCCACCCAAATGCTATCATTGTGCATTCATATTGATATTGATATAGACTTTCTGGCCCAAGACCTGATAGTTGGCAGAAAACGATCACTTATGTTACACTCATTTGCTGTACTTACTATTGCTGGACTTCAGGTCCCTGTGGATGATTGGTACGAATGCCTGGTTGTGCAGGTAGTCCATCCCTGTGGCAATCTGGACTGCCCAGTTCACCAGCACCCTCGGGGGGACCTTCTTTCCGGCCAGGGCTCGGTTCAGAGCCCCTCCTCTGGCATACTCCATCACCAGGCACAGGTTGGGCTCCCGCAGGCACATTCCACGTAGTGCAATTATGTTACGGTGCCGGAGCATCCAGAAAAGCCTGGCCTCCTGTCGCACGCTCTCTGCTGTGACACTGATATCCTCATCAGGGTCTTGTCTGGCGGCCTTTACTGCTACTTCCTCTTCCCGCCACACTCCTTTGTACACTTTACCAAATCCACCAGCTCCTATCACCTCCTCCAGGAGAAGTTCTGAGAAGTCTATTTCCAAGGGGCAGTCGCCCACCCCACCTGCCACCAGCCCTCCTGCGGTCAGCTGCTGGTAGTTGGCCGTGTCCCCCCTGGTGACATAGTTGCTTGGAAAAATACCAACCTTGTCCTGAATCTTACCCGTCCACCATCCCTCATCCCCAGAAACTTTGGAGTCTTTGGAAAGAACCTCAAGAAGATCCCCCCGGCGCAGGGTCAACTCCTCGTCTGCTGTAGCCTCATAGTCAAAGACTGCCGTCCAGTACGTGTTAGGGTTGTTGGTCCCACAGCGGTGACCAGGGTGGGTGTCTGGAGAGCCGGAGGAGGGAATGGTGGAGGAATTCCAGCTGCTGCCATTCTCCACCTGCAAAGCTGAAGCCGGAAGCATTGGGGGAGGAGGCGTCATATTCAGAGGTATGGATGAGGAGGAAGTGGAGGAGGGGGGCCCAGGCGGAATTAGGCAAGGGGGAGGGGGCGAGCAGGACCCCCCACAGCTGGTGCAGGATAGGGGGGCTGCTGTGCCGCGCACTCTGCCGTAGGGATTCATGGCGGCGGGACTACTTTTTTGACGCTGAAGGCCTGTCCTCTGTGAACGCAGGCACACAATTCATACGGGGCCCATTGACTGAGATGAGTTGTCCTCGACCACCAGTGGGGGCGAGTCAGGATCAGGGGATCTGAGAGCTGCAAATGCTCTCCCCCATCACCACATCTCGCTGTCGAAACTAAGCCAAACCCTTTCACTCGTTCCTTCTGTGCTACACAATGTGTATGTAACATGTATTCCCGATGGCAAGTTCATTCAGGGACAATGTACATAGGGTCAAACAATGATTCTCTGTAGTGTAGATCTATGACCTGCAAAACGAATTGATTGCTAAAACAATAGTGTCTTTTAAAAAGTTGACCCTGACTCTCTCACAGAAAATGTAAACACTTGTTTATCAAAGAAGCTGCGGGTATAATAAAATCCTTTGGAAAGATATTGTCAGTCTGCCACGGTACTGATCAGAGTGAAATGTGAAATTAGTTTCAAACATTAAGTCTCTCATTTGCTGCATATGATTAATAGAGCAGTTACATGCTTCTTGTGAATTCCCTTCATTGCATTTCTGATGATTCAGCAAAATCTGGGCTCACTGTATAGCCTTTAACCATTTGGTCTGATAAATATCTTCTGTGGTTATGATCATCCCATTGAGAAATAGTGCATTGACTTTGAGAGATAATAATAAATCCGCCGCTGATTGTCCGGTTAATTAAAGCCTATTTATGGTGCCAATAAAAACATCAGTCTGGGGGTGAGCCGAGTAGTGAAATCCTCTGTGCAGGGGTCCTCATTATTTCTCATCCAGCCCGGTGCAGTAGACGCACCTCCCCCGCCAGCCATCTCCGAGAATATGGCCTGTTTTTCTCCTCTATATTGTGCTGGGAAATATTCGCCCTACATCCCGACAAGCCGGTCCTGGCTAAATCCTACATGCATGGCCACTCGCGGGCCGGTTCAGCGTCCCTGAATAGCCTTCACCAAAAAGGCCCCGTCCATTTTAAGACAGCTGGGCTATTACAGAAACGGGGGCAGGTATCCAACACAGGGCAGCGGTGAAGTGGCACCATGTTCAGCATCCAGCCACGTCTGAACACAACAAACCCGCCTCCGTGACAGCGCAGCGGCCTGCTTCGGTCCTCTCTGCCGGGCTACATGTGTGATGGAGACAGGTCCGCGACTGGAACGGAAACTCTTGCGCACGGGAGACAGTAGAGGGGTGCCAGCACTGACCATTATCCTGTTGCTTTCTCGGCGCGCGTCGTATAGTCTCTGATCACCAATCAATAGTGTTGTGGCGAAGGTGTGAGTTCTTTTATTTTAATTATGTCCACGTCTTCTTCTATGAATGACAAAAACCATCGCACAATGGCAACCCGGTGGTAAACGTTGTCAACGATGGCTTGCACGGAGGTATTGCGGTATTACAGTACCACTGACCCGAGTGGACGAGATGATGAAGAGAGCCACTCCGGTTCCATGTTGCCTTAATAAATAGAACGACACTCCTCTTTGTAATGATAATATTAAGTATTATTATAATAGTAACAACACGGTTATAAGTGCAAACCGTTCTGGGGATCCAGCCCAGGCTTGCGTCCTCAGCCCCCACCAGCCTAAACAGCTTTTATAATAATACGTCAACACTTAGCGTTCACTATAAGCCAACCTGGACACTGAAGGCAACAATAACCACCGACATCGTCGCACGGGCGAGCGGGTGCATCCGATTTTGATGGACCAGCGAGGGCCATAACGAGCGAAACCCAACCGTAGGACCAATGAAACGCTGCGTGTCGTCGCTGCTCAGCCAGCTGTCCGGAATTCCATGGTAGTCACACGGGCTTCGGCTGCTGCGAGACGTGACACCTCGAGCACCGAGCTGTCACTCTGTGGGCTGACTTCGCATCCAAATACGCCGGTGTTCGGCTCACATAGGCTGAGAGCAAGTGCTACTGCATCCACTGATGTCCAAATCATGGGGATGGGTGGGAGGCTTACGTCCGTCACATGGGCGCAGCTCAGCGTGCGGGGCGGAGACGAGGAGACGCCACAGTTTGTTGGAACGAGATTGCCCGTGTTGGGGGCGAAGAGTGTGCTGGTGCACAGTGGGTAATGTAGTGTGGAAGGTATCTTCAGCTGACCCACATCATCCTGGCATTTGATTTACCCTAATTATTCGTAATATTAAGGAAATAACTAATTGCATTTCCTCTCCTTGAATACCAATTATTCAAAGTACTGAAACATATTGCGGTTTATACTCACAGTAGACTATATTTCAGAGGTACATTCCTTAAGCCACTTTTTACATGATCAAATCAATCGCACATTTAAAGTTATAGGTATATTTATATGCAAATACTTATGTACTCTTACTTGAGTGAAGTTTCGAATGCAGTATATTTTATTGGAAAGAGTATTTCTACTTTGTGGTATTATGCTTACCGGAACACTATTTCACAGGCGGGGTGGTAAAGATTTGCCCAATTGTTTTCTTAAAACAAGGAACACCTAAATCATTATTTTAATTTGATCTAAAATATAATTAAGAGTCGTATTGCAAAAAACAAAACAAAAAACAAACAAACGATTGAATCAAAACATTATTTAGACCAAGTACAGTACAGTAGTTACATCCACCAATTTCGAAGTTGCACTGGCCCCTGGTGTTCAATTGGTGAAGTACAAAATCTTAACTTGTAAGACTCATGTCTCTTTTTGGTCATTTGGCATCAGTTTGTCTTAGTTTGATGTCTCTTTCTGGTCGTATGTAATTTTCTATCTCTGTTTTTTACTACTATAAGTCTTCCACTTCAGTGTGTCGCACACACTTTTACATGACAAAGGTATCAAAGCTGCAACTTTTTCACGTGTGGAAAATGACGATCTCTGAAGCTCACTCCAATCACTTTTTGCTGCCATTTCATCAACACAATCATCTGGTTCAGTGCCATGTGGAATCTGTGTCTTATATCTTATATCATATATTATACATGTCTTATGTACATGTCTACATCCTGTACCCCAATATCAGCTAAATAAAAACAATGCATAACAAACATACCAAACTGTGGTTCTTATCATTGTCACATTGTACATGTTTATGAAGTTCAACTGAATGTCTGAATGCATTACCAAAGTTGTGAGTCGTTGAAATACCAGATGGCGTCTAAAGACGAAAAAGAGTTATATTTAACGACCACAAGGTTGTGCCATTGACTAATTTGTGGGAATTCACCAAATGTAATTTTCTCAATGCAGCAGGAAAAAAAACATTGTTTCTTCTATAATCTCAAATATATGTTTATGTTCAAATGTATGTATTCATTGTATAACACAGCTCTCTACACAACAATGCCTAGTAATTAATATATTTGGTAATCATATTTCACCTTCGTTTTGGATCTGAATGTACAAAGTAGCTTGTCAACACAGGAATCAAATAAATGTGGTGTAATATAAGTTCACATCACAAACACATCTTTACTCTACTGAATCAAAGTATATTTATTCATTGTTACCACTACTTTCAATGTTCTTCTGTAAAACCAACTAAATAAGTAATTTATCCAACCTCTTACATTCAGTTGGCAGTTCATTAGATTCACCTGGTTAAAACTAATGCAGTCCTGTGATAAATGTTGCTTAAAGAACGTTTAAAATGTCCGGTGTTTGTTAAAAAATGTGATACGGAGTTGATTCACCTCCAATCACTCAGTGATGTTAAGGCAGGCCTCACTGATTTGGATTTGGTAGGCAAAATAATTGGAGCACATGTCCATATAATGTATTATAATTCAACAGCACCTCAATGTACAACCCTCCAAAATAACCTTTATGGAACAGTTTCAGCACTCAACTCAACATGAGGGTCAGCAATTGATAAATGCCCACCGTAGTGTATACAGTTTATACTGTACACAGTAAGTTTACACTAAAAAGTTGTAGCGGCAGTAGAAATAGTAGTAGTAGTGTGTTACTATCAGTAGGCTGCAGCAGCCGAAGTCGCGCATGCGCAGTGAGTGCGGTGTCGGTTGACTGGGTGAGCATTCCTGACAACGTCTCGCGCAGTGAGCAGCCAACAGACCTTCGCTCCGCGAGCGTTTCCACCGTGTCTGGGGGATTATTTTAACGGATTAGCGGCGGAGCGGCGTTACCGGAGGTGAGTGCTCTTTGGCTTTCCTGTGAACACTTTGAGTTGAACAGTGCGGCCGATTCAAAAGCGCCGCAAAAGTAACGAGCGAACTAAACGCCAGCGAGTAAAACACCGAGAGGGAGGGAGAAGCCGACACCGAAGCCGACTAACTTCACCCAATGCCCCGAGCAGCCGCTGTAGCACGGCTCAGCCGGCGGGCTCTCCCCCACCTGGAGCTCCCTGCCCCGCTCCCACCTCCGGACAGTCGGCAAAGTAAAACCATAGCCTCAAACACAGCGCTACCCGCACACATTTACTAGCCACGACCTTTTTCTACAGCCTTCCTCATTTACCAGGCCCCCAGTGCGCATGCCTGTACTGCTCCACAGACTTCGCATTTGTAGTTTCCCGTACCTGAGTTAATCACATTCGTGAGAGCCAAGACAGAATCGGTAAAACTACAAGTTCCAGACAATGGGCGCTTTGTTTGGGAGCGTAGCTAGCCGGCTAGTTAGCCCGGACGAGCTTTGAATCTAGAGTAGTTGTGCTGCAGTCGGAAGTTGCCCTGGCTGGCGCTTCGTTTCACAATTAGCTGCATGGGTAACTGCAAACGCACACATTTTTTGTCCTGTTAGGAGTGGAGTTTTGCAGTAGTTGTAAATGGCACCGGTTCGACGTGCTGTGTTGTGCAACATGTTTTAATTCAGGTGGTAATGGAAGGATTGATTGTGCCCCTGCATGTTTGGACATGCACAGTCTGTTCAGCTGTCAAGAGACGTGTGTGCACAGTGCGCAGGATGTGCGAGTGCACAGTAGACGTGTATGTGTCTCTACGTGTGTGTGCGTGTGTGTATTGAAAGAGGAGACGATGATGCCTCTGCGTGTCGTCTCCCTTTCATAGCGAACCCCCGTGTTGCTGCTGTATTCCCCAGCCCTCAGGAAATGACACGTTGAGGATCAGGATGATGGATCGGTCGTGCAAGAGCAGCAGAGCACAAACTGCACTGCCCATATCCTGGGCGTCATTTGCTCTGGCTGACCATCACACGGAACACATCGAATTGTTGTTACTAAAATCGGAGAGTGACCGTGTTTTAATCTGGTTATCCTATGCTCTCGCGCCTGTAACGATTGGCAGATTAAAAGACACTAGGTCCCTGGGCACGGGCATTTAAAAGGTCTCCCAGCCTCCAATGTAAGAGCAAGACAGATTCAAAGTGGTGGCTTTTTGCCCGTTGTTTCTGTGGGTGTTTTGTTTCTTTAGTATCTCTTAGTGGTGGCTTTGTGTGTCGTTTCCTATCGCTTTATGTTTTGTTTCTTTCCCCCTTGTGATCACTCTACATCTCTTTGTGGTCTTTTTATCTTGTTTTTTGGGTTCGTTTTCTTGTTGTGTCTCTGTGGTCCATTTGTGTCTCTCTTTGCTAGATTGTCATAGAGCTTTGAGCCCCTCCATAGTAATTTGACTAACATTCAAGAAAGTCACCATATAGTGAGGATCTGGTCCAGGGCCCATCAGTAATGTCCATGCTATAACAGCATGTGCTGGAGACAGCGCTGCTCACTGTTTGATTTACCACGGGGGAATCCTGGAGTTGTTCTTCTGTTTGAGAGAAAATTGCATCAAGTAATGACATGGTTCTCCATATAGTAAATCCAGTTCCCTTTTATCAGACTGGGCATATTTATGAGATATTTATGGGCTTTGTTGTTCATTAGAAATCCAAAGCATGCTACAATTATTGAGTGTGCAAATGAAATATGTCCTGCTCAATTATACTTGTATCAGACAAAATGCTGATGCACTATAGTTAACATTTTCTGTGAGGTCAGCTTACTGTTCACATTTACTGTTGTTTCAAAAACACACTTAGTCTATAGACTATTTTCCTGTCTTCCTTTTTAAGTTTTTACCTTTCTGCAACAGCCGCCAAAGGAGAAACAATGTAAACTGATTGCTGTAAAAAAAAAAGAAAAGACAAAGGTATCATTCAGAGTCCACGCAACAGGGTGCCTGTGGAAACAACTTTTTATACGTTACTATAAATATACTAATATAGGGCTGGGTATGAATCAGTAGGGCACAAGAAAGCAACATAAAGCTGCCACCACGTGGGCCCCTCCCGTGGGGATAGGCATTGAGGTCAAGTGCTGTGTAGGCTGCGGGTGGGAGCTCAGTATGAAATGAAGTGACCTAGGTATAACACATACGAGTGTTCTTAGCGTTGTACCTGAGATTTGCGAAACGTCTAGCTGTTCAGCAAGATAAGGATTTCCCTTCCCAAAGAAAAGTCCACAATAAAAACTGTCTGGATCACCCAGCCTTACCTTACACAGCTGACTCTCCTTGATACTGGACAGCACTTGCTCACAATCTGAGTTGGTGATGTTGAGAAGCATCATATATTTTATTGTAGTTTTAGTGCATACAGCTGTGGGAGCAAATGGTTCAGTTCTTTAAAGAGGGCTGAATAAAGGCCACCTGAGTCATTTCACCTCTAAACATATTGTTAAATCAGCATGTCATATCTTGGTGGAGGTGACTCATGAGCTGCTGGCCTTTCCCTGTTCCTTTTATTCTTGACAAAGATTCAAGGAACTTACACACAGGCATGCAGTCATGTTCTTTTGACAAGTTTTTCCAGGCAATGTTTTTAAGACAGCAAAGATGGTGTTTTGGCGCGGGCTCTGGTTAAAGTCCTTTTCTCCCCAACCACGACACCTTGGCAAACCTACTGTATTTTGTAAATGTAGAACAAAAAGGCTCTTGCCAACTTTCTATTTAATCCTCGCAAGCAAGCTAGTAACATAAATCTTAATAAAAGCATACAATTAGTGTGTGGTCTGAGTGTGTGCACACATACACACAATGAAGCACTTCAAACCACATGCAGCACAATTATTATGTGTATGCTCATAGGCCAGAGAAAGGATGCCACCTTAGGCTAAGGAAGCCACCTGGTCAATGTCAAAGTTCATAGTGATGACTTTGTGTTTGTGTACACATGTGTCTTTAGGAGGTTAAACCGTGTATAGCTTTGAACTTGAGCTCTCAAAGTTTAGTCATTGTCTGCTGGCTTTCCTTCAGTTAGCTCCAGGCATTCAGTTCATATTGAAGTTTACTTCAAACTGCTCTTTCTGTGTTTATTGCTGTCTCACACTTTTGGTTTATATGCCTTATGACCCAAGACTGTAGGGCATCTTAAATCATTGTCACTGGAAAATCAGGGTGCTTCCGTACATGCTATCACACACAGCATTATTGACCCCTCCAAACAGTTGGTGATTACAACCAGGAACCAGACATTTATTTAATATGATGAACAGGCATTTAAATTTTGTTAAACCGTTGAAGTTCAATGTGACTTGTATCAGAATATTTTGATCAGTCAAAAGTTAAAGTCATATTGTTACAGTGACATTGAAATACAACTCATCTAGGAAGGCGAGGCAGCTTTATAGATTCACTTATGTCGAAGAAAAAATCCTATTGGAATAAAAGATAATAAATTATGCGCCGATAGTGCAGTTATATAAACAGTCTTAGACAGAATCCATGTTGTTTATGTTTAAACAAAATCAGACTTGTCAAACGAGCTGGACAGAATAGCAAAACAGAAACTGGGAGCGCATTGTGTGGGCGTGAACAGGCGTGCACGCAATTGGAACTGAAAATAATATGCAATGTAATTTGATTTGATGTGATATATATGGTATATGTTAATCTTTAATATATGAATGCTTGTTTATAGATCCTCCATATACATTGTTATACATGTACCAGCAGTAGCTGAGATAGTGTTATAATGTAATAAAGGACTTGTACTTTAATTCAAGGGATTTACCTGTGACATTGATCTTATGTAAATGGCTCAAACACTGTTTGAATATGCATCCAATAGCAACCCATGTATTAATCAGTGTGCAGGTGTACAGCGTAAGATGAAATGGCAACAGTATTCCTGCCCCCCACTGTCCCTACTCTCTTTGATGTATTAGCCTCCCTTGAGGGTCTTATCCATAAGTCAGTGTCAAGAGGTCAGATATTTTCAGAATCTCTGAAATGAGTCCCTGCTTTATGGCCTTTTCTGCAGCCATAAAAAATGTTCTCGATAGGCAGTTGATCTATCAAGCCTGCCACACCCCACACCCACCCCCTGGGTACGCCTTCAGAGCTCAAATTCCCTCATGGTGTTGTTTAGGTGTTGTCTTCTCTTCAAGAAGGGGGATGAATTATACAATCACTGCCCTATGTTAAAATGTGCATTCATTCAAAATCATTATTGATATGATCTTCTCAGTTTGGATATGGAGAAAAAGAATGGAACTCCCAGGCAAAGCAGAGGCCACCTCTTTTTTTTTTTTTTCTCTCCTTTCTCCCGAATTCTCTCTGTGCCGGGTATGTTTGACTGGGGTAAATATAGGCTGTTGGTTTTAGCTCGAGGATAAACACAGATGTTGAGGAGGTCTTTCTTGCCACAGGTTGCGCCTGCAGCCTCCCCCTGGTCAGCGTTGGTAGCAAAGGGAGAGAGCGAGAGAAAAAAAGCCTCACCACCCATCCACAAAACACTTAAACAGGGTTATTGGACTTAACACAAAGCTCTGATAAATGCTCAATGTGCTCATTTCCCTAACATTAGGGGCCCTTATCTGTTAATCTCCCCTTTTATAATGTTTATTTCCTGCCTGTATGATTCTCTGCAAAGGGAGCAATGCAGTTAAATTGCGTTTCAGTGCTGTGCAGTAAGAGACTAATGAAGATAGAAACACAAAGCGTGCATTCGATCTCTAGGGAACAGGATCTGTTCCAGAGACTTCCAAAGCAATCAGATACATATACATTAATATGACCTGTCATGGATCTGAGACGGCAGTCACCACATTTCTCTACTCTTCTTGTTTGTTGTGTCACTGGAGTTGAGGTTGTCTGCTTCTGCAAGAGAGGGTGTGTTATTGTTACACCTGCTTCATATCTGTCCCTAACTGAAGCTTCAAACATAAGGTTAACAGGTGGTGTGTGTGTGTGTTATCACAAAGAACTCAGTCACGAAGAATAGGATTGAATAGACATACCTGATTGATCCCCAAGGGGAAATTCCAGTGTTACAGAAGCACATTCAAAATGTAAATACAATTAACAAAAACATTTATATGAATTTATAAAACAAAATCCAATAATAACCCAACTCTGCAGTAGTGCCAAGGAATTGAGCTTATATTTTAAGTTATGTTTTTATTTGTATCCATCTGTTTTTATACAATGAGCATAAGTGAATTAAGAGCATGTGCCAACATAACCATGATCTTGACTCACATACACATCGAACATACCTGTCAAATTATGGTCTCACTTACTCTGTGTTTGGTTTAAGCTGCATTATAAGATATTTGGGCTTTGCTTCAGTAATAGATTAATAATTGTTAAAAATGTTTCATCAGATATAGACTGGGTATAGATGTAAACCTCACATTTTTTCACACTTTCTTACATTTTACGGACTAAGTAACTTGCAAATTAGTCTGTAATGGTCATCATTAGTTGCAGTTCTTAGTTCTGTGTCATATGATCCCACTAGTGCTTTGACCATGATTGTTCCACTAGAAAACAGAGAAGAAGCCAAATGTACACATTTAAAACACCTCCATCAATGACTTAACTAAATGCTAAATATATAAATAACTGTATATTAATTTTCTGTCCACTGAGCGCCCAGCAATCAACAATTTAACATTTTCTGCATCCGTGCTGATTTACTGGATGATTGAAATCAGTGTTTAAAAAGGTTTAATATGAACAACAATCTTATAAAAACCCTTTATCTCAGGAGTCACTATCCCGAATAACTCAAATAGCAAAAAGTTGGAATTCTCAGGCCCACTAAATCTGACACCACAGTGAGTCAGTTCAGCATCGAGAGAATCTGTGTACAACTGCATGTTTGTTTCTCTCTCTGGGGTCCAATAAAAGCATTTTTGTAGCCACAGACACTAATGTGAAATTCCATCTGTATTTTATTTGGAGGCTATTGTCGGCTCTCTCCATGCTGCGTGTTGGAGGTCAGGCTTGGACAGGAAGTGAGTGAGTACTGAGTTGGGTGCGGGTGTGTGGCGGAGATGAATGTTGCCATGAATCAGTTATGAGGCATCAGGGAGAGAAGTGGCCTTTACACATTGCAAATATCGGTCACGAAGATGAATGACCAGCTCACAGGAAGGACATAAGTAAAGGCCTTCTCTCCAAGCTCTAGTGTGCAGCTGATATAATTTTTTCTTTTCTCATTCATAGCTGGAATAGTTTAAGATAAGCTCCTCCTGGTTTCTGCTCCAACTGCACACGGGAAAAGAATTGTTGGAGAAAAGGGTGGAACACCATCAGGAAACAGTGTATTTTTTCCTGAGATTTTTGTCCTGAGATTTGCACACTTCTCCCTTCTTCAATCTCCCATGGTGCTTTGCTTTGACTGACCTGCATGTCCCTTTTTAAAACGCAGCCAGCCAGCCAAGAACACACATACAGCCTTGTGTGTTTGGTTCTGGGTGTGGGGGGGAATGGGTGAGTTTGAAAGATGGTTTTAGTCACTTCTTCTTCTGCCTCTATGTGAAATGTTTCATGAACCTACATCTAAAGTCTGTGTTTCTTTCGTTTCCATCTTCTTGTGATATGTGGTGCAGAGAAGCATGCATACATATGGTATCTCCCTTGCTCTGCCTCTTGACAGCTCGGATTTTGGACTATGACTGTCACTATGGAGCCATTGTTTTCATGTTAATTGAGTAATGCATGTGGTCATTCCATGAATGCCTCTTGGCCCTGTTTTTTATGGCACTGTATCCAAATGTGCATTCCCCCCCCCCTCATTTCCAAATCCGATTTGATACTGGGACTATTGAGACTACTGAGGCTATTGCGCGGGTTATTTCCACTCAAGTACGTGTGGTCTAGCCTGCACAGAGGGTCTTTGGCATACGCTGATGTGTTAATGCTTTTGCTGAGGCGGCGGCGGTGCAGATCTATGAGACATCGCAAGTTGACAGCTCATAACTGTGTCATTGAACTCCTGGCGTTTAAATGCATCTCCACATGCGCCCTGGACTGTCCGCGTTTCACCAGATCTCAATTCCCTGCTCTAAAAGCAAATGCACATGCACACCAAATCTGACTCAGACATACCAGGTTTGTTGTCTATGTGTGTGTGTGAGAGAGGGAGAGAAATCAGGGAAAGCAGTTATTGAGAAAATCAATTAGCTGTGTACAGCTCTACAATGAGATACCTAGCAAAAGGTAATGATATTCCTCTTTTTTCAAGATTTTATAAGATACAATTTTATTCGATCGAAAGGAGCGGGCATCTGTGAAGAAATTTTGATCACATCAGTTATCACTACAGTAGTGTGTACAACAGAGACGGTATTGTTCACTGTCCCATAGGAGTAGAGAGCAATTGAGGGGAGAAGGAAGTGACAAAAGTTTGGGTGTTGCTTTAAACAACAGCGGAGGCCGTTATCATCGTGGGAGAAGAGGAGACGGACGCACTGATAATTCGGGGGGGCGGAGGAGGAGGAGAGACAAAGCGAGAGGCTAAAAGGGAGGTCTGTTGGTAGATGAAAGCGAGCCCCTGTGCTTCCTTCTCCTCTTTCACCTCCCCGTTTTCGTCCTTTGTCTTTCTCGCTATTCCCCATGACCACGACAGCGGAGTTCTGATTAGATAACTTTCTCGTTCAAGGCGTCAGATGCTACCTGGGAAATGATGACAATAAGGCAAAGAAACAAAAAAACACACAATGAAAGTGAGTGGTTAACAAAAGTTTATGAACGTGTTACAATCATCCCCCTGGAGAGAAGTGCGAGCCTAGAAAGGGATCGAGTGTGTGTTGTGTGTGAATTCGAGGAGGTAATGCACAGTCTGTTGTGTGTTGGTCTCTGGAGATGTTGTGTGTGTGTGTGTGTGTGTGTGTGCCTGATGAGTAAAATTTACATGATAAAAATGTTCAGAAACAAGAACGTCTGTTGGGCAGCGGACATTTTGTCGGCGTGCTGCAGCTACCAGGTGACTGCTTATGTGCGTGCTGAAGGTCGGTGTTATCACCCCGGCTGGCTCAAACTCACTTGACCCACTTTGTTGCCTAAAGGCGCTCAAGCACCTAACAAACGCCCTCCTGCTCCGTGTCAGACGTGCACTCAGGCAACTTCGCCGCTCCCAAACTCCACAAACCCTGACGAGGTTCTCGGCGCAAACACCTCAGCACAGCCGTGGCTGCGTCCGTTAAACGCACTTCCGCCACGACACCGCTGCAGATGCTCTTTGTTCTTCTTTGGTGTGCGTGTACACTCACATGCTCAGTGGTCTACAGAGAGTGCTGTTTTTCCAGTGGTTCCCACGTCTGAGTTTGATAGGAATGTTGGCAGCCCCATGGGGAGCCCCGAGGCTGTGGGTTTCCCCCCCCCCTCTCCTTTCCCAATTTTGGCAAATACACTAGTTGCTTTCTTGCAAAGAATTAGACAAGCCTGGACCCAGCAGATTGATAGCTTAGTATAGCATACACAGCCAGAGAGAAACAGCAAGCTTGGCAATTAAAATCCACCTACCACCACCTCTAAAGCTAAATATAATCTAATCTCCCAGGCACACCAACTTTATTGAGCCATCCCTAACCGTTCTCCCACTTAGTCCTTCTTTATGCTAAGCTAACCTAATTCTCTCCCAGCTCTTGCTCGACAATGCGCACGTGTGACTTATTGAACTTCTCTTAGGGAGCCTCTCAGGAAATTTGAATGTACATATTTACCTAATAACTCAAGGTATTTCTTTATGTTCTACCCTTCTCCTTTATTTCCCCCAATTAATAATAATTACCCGCTTTTCTTTTAACTCTCTCTCTTAATGTTTTCACTCCACACCACAGCTGTCTGCACCTGGACACACAGTAAGCCAGTGTGTGCTTTTGTTAGCGCAGTGTGGGTGCACCCGCGAGTGCAGGCATGGTTGAACCACACCCTAGACTCACGCCATGCTTTAAATTAACCACAGAGAGAAAGGGGGGCAGTTTCTGGATGGATTTAGCTTGTTGGGACTGTGCTCCGCTCTGGGTTAGGCCGGGACAGGGATGACTGTGGATTGCAGAGGGAAGAATGAGCGAAGCGACGGCCACGCAGGTCTCGACCCCACCCCCGTGCTCCGGTAGCCTCTTGCCGAGGTTGAGGAGCAACGGGGTGATGGTGATTCGTTGGTCGGAGTTTCATTTGAGGCTGTTTGGAACTGACACACATTCCACTCAGCTGTCATTACTGGCTAAATGCCACTTCCGAGATGGTGCTGTCGATCCGGATGCCTGTGATACTTTGAGATCCCTGTTGGTGTGTGAAACTCTCCCTCACCTCTCTGGTGTGATGGATGTTGTTTCCCCAAAAAAGGGGAAAGGGTTTTAATTGAAGTTGAGGTTTTCATTTAACTTTAGAACACGCCACACACATACCGCACACATAACATGTTCATGCATGCACACACAAACAGACCCACACACACACACACACACACACACACACACACACACACACTGAAAATATGAATTAAAGGGAACCACACCTTACTCCTGTTGTGTGATGTCACAACAAACATATGTCATAAACCTTTTGTAACAGGCACAGAACATTGTTGTCAGTTATTTGCAATCAAGACCACAACCGGAGTTTGAAGTCCAACACACAACTCTGAATGTAGGTGATGAATAACCACTTGAGTTATTCCAAAAATGTGTGTTCTATCCCTCATCCAGTGAGTGCAGGGGGGCGTTAGGTTCACTATCCCACTCATGATGCATCAGGTTTCTGTGTAATCGGAGACATAAAGCCGATAGAATTAAACTTATCTTTGGTAAATTAATCTTGGTAACTGCACCCAAACTTGTGGTCTGCGGGGTTGAAAGAAATCCCCAGCTCCTTTTTTTTTTTAAACCGCTGGTCAGTTTTGAAAATGTGTGGCTAGTGTGTTTAGCAGATATGCATGCATTTAAAAATATATATACAGCTCACAATTACCTTTGATGTTTCCTTTTAGTGCTATTTGCTCTGGTTTAATCCCCCCTGACCACAGGCTACATTCTGTGTTTCTCTTTTCTCACAGCATCAGTTTGAACAGTGCTTTCTGCAGCCCTGTGTTCGGGCTTTGTCTCAATGGACTGACTGTACCCTGTTTGCTCTCATTAGTCAAAGTCCTGCAGACAAACAGTGGCTGGTCTCTCTTTAGGGCCCGAGACTGCGCTGTAGTGGAGCTGGGCTGCAGTACTAAAGTTTAACCATGTACTCATGTTACCACAGTGTCTGGCTGGTGACTTTGTGCAAGAAGCATGTGTGTGTGTGACTCCTGATGTATTGTTTTGTAGCGCGCTCGCTCAGATTAATAAAAAGAGTCTGACAGATGTGAATTTTTATCTTGAGAGGTGAGACGTTAGGTCGGGGTGGGGTGGGGGGGGGGGGGGGTCGGGTTGGAAACACACGTTACAGTTGGTGTGAGAGGAAGAGATGCAGACTCATAAAAAAAAAAAGAAAGACTACTCCCCTCCAGGTCAAGAGACTCAGCTGTTGTCCTCAATTTTATTCTAATATGTGGTCGGGTTCAGAGGAAGTTGCATGCACACATTATGGTGCAAGTCTTTTCCATTTAATCCAACTACCTTGAACTCGGCATCTCCAAATATTCCGTGGCATTTGAAATATCCCATTGGCTGGTGTTGGCAGACAGGGGGGAAACTGGTGTTGGCAGACAGGGGGGGGGGGGGGGGGGGGGAGAAGGCGGAGGCCGGGCGATTATAAGACTTTGGGTGTGCTTTAACCCACTTAACACACCATCTCAGACTCCCCTGCCAAAACGGTGAGCTTAGTGCTTTTAATCCTATTCCCAAAGTGAGCTGATGTTATATATTTATATTTTTCCATCCTCACCTCAACATTTTTCATTTCTTCTTATCTGTATGGTGTTTTTTGTCTTATACGCGGACCAATATGAGTGTGTATTTGTCCATCTTACTGGGACTTTCAAGGAGTTGTGTATGTGAGTTGCTAGGCAGTTTCCTGGTCATAAACACACCAGTGAAATAACCTCTCTCTCCAGCCAGCCAGGCAGGCATGTTTATTTGCCCCCCCACCCCCCAGACTGATGCTGGGCTGGTCTCTGCCCCTGGGGCCAAACCACAGTCCAGTTTGATCTCTGGCGAGTCCATCCTCTCCCAATTTACTGCCTGGATCACATGCCTTTTTCTCCACACAATGCAGAGCTGCCCTTCTTAATAAAACGCGCTCACAACTCCACGTTCCTTGCATTCTTTATGTGCAGGCTTCGCCCCCCTTTTGTTGCATGCATGGATGGGTTGCCCTGGACACAATTGCACACAATGCTTTTAGTGTGGCTGCACGCTGTTGAGCTTTAGATCAGTTAATATGCAAATATTGCACCTTCACAACGTAGCAGAATTTCACACGAAAATGTCCTCTTTTGTGCAAGTGGATGTGCGAAAGGAAGAGCAGAGGGGTTGGATGAGAAGGAGGGTAAAGCAAGAACGAGTGAAGGATGATTCAGTGGTGGGGTTGAGTTGTTGAAGCAGCAGAGCTGTCACTGTGGATTTATGTCAGAACTCCCCCTCCCCTCCTGCAAGCAGAGTCGAGTCATGGCAGAATCGGGGTCATCCACGCTCCCTCAGTAGTGGTCTTTTTTATCCCCGTTTCCCCAAAGCAAACTCCATCCCCTCTATGTCCCCTCTAATATTTGTCATCCCTCTTTTAGATCTCCTTTAAACCAATGGTCTCCAAAGGTCTCCCTACCCACCTTTGTCTGTGAGAGATACAGTGAGATTTGTAATCACCAAAAGCGCTGAGAGGGGAGTGTTGGGTGGAAATTGGGAACAAATTGGGCTTTTTATACAGGGGGCTCAGATATGCCAAGTAATCTAAAAGAGGTGGTGCTGCTTTTATTTGCTGGTTTTGGCAATTTTGAATCTGTTAAAAAATAGCAAAACACTCAATCAGTCTGAAGTACAGTGATATGTAGCCTGACACTGTATTGATGCTAATATCAATTTGGGCATCCATAAAGACTTGCTACCATCTTATTAAATGTCTTTGTTCTCCAAGACTGCTTTATATTACAATTACCACAAGATCCATTGTACAATTACCCCTTGCCAGAAGTGCTACAGCGATAACTGGCGTTGTACAGGTTAAGTTTACTTCTGTATGTGTATGTTTTATTGATATTATCTAAAAAAATGGATTGTTGTACCAGGTCACTTGGTTACTCGTTGAAGGCAAATTGAATGAGGCAACGCAGATGATATCCAAAATGAGCCCTTTGCATCACTGATGAAGCGGGCCTGCTCTGTGGCTGTAGGGCAGGGCCTGGCCTGGTCTGGCTTGGCTGGGCACAGTGTGGTTGGTTGAACAGATGGCCCAGCAGCGGCCAGTGAAGTGGGAAGGAGGGGCCTAGTAGAAAGACTTTTAACCATCTGGGTTCCTAGTGACACAGTGGCGGCAATTCTGTCAATACCCTCATCAGCTGGTCGCTGCTTCCTGATGTTAAGGTGGTCCTTAATTGATCCCTGTTGGTAAATCAGTTTTTTCTTCCTGACAACCACGTGGAAAAATCCATATCACAAGAACGACGAGGAATAATCAATTAGTCAGCAGTATCACTATTGGTTATGACCATGTCAATAATGTGCCATGAAAACAACCAGTAGTATTGTCTCTTTAGATATCACACTCTAGGTTGTTTTGCAGCATTTCCCTTTAAGCATCCCTTTAAGATTGTGACAACCTGCCATAGTCTTATTCGTCCTGACATAATATCATAATCATCAATCAATCAATCATCCAGATTTATTTCTAGACCTCACGTAACATTGAACACCTCTTAGTGTTTTGCACCGTTTCTTCATTATTGACCCATCTGCCGCTGGCCCGAACAGCCTTGGTGGGTCATTGGACCATCACACCTTCCATTAAGTTTCTACCATCTTCAACAGGCAGGCTACCTTCACTGTGTGTAATATGTCGAGACTGCGATAGCTGTGTGCATTTCGGGATTTGTCACGAGGCAAGCAGAGCTCTGTACAACACCTGCTCTCTCTATGCACATGTTACAAATATGAGAATGTGCTGTGGGCAAGTACAACAATAAACACTTACGTAACCAGCTGTAGCTGTTAGTGTGCATACATCAGTTGTATCGCAGCTTTCATGAAATCCAAGGCAACACAAAAGCTCAGTTTACCATAACTTACACTGTCAGTTGGTGCATTCCGAAACAGCCCATACCTTTGCAGGATACAGCCAAACACTCCACCGGTTAGTTTGCAGCATCCGTTCTGTTTTAGCTTGAACCGTAAAGCAAACATCTGCCAACTCTCAGATCCCAGATTCTAATCCTGCATGAGTCAATTTAGAAGAATAGAACTTTGTGTTGGCTTATCAGAAGTTGCAAGCTTTTTCAAACTAGTCATTGAGTCACCCTTTCGCCCTTCCTCAAATATACGATAATGGACATTTTTTCAAGAAATGTGGAAGTAACAGTTTCACAATTATTTTTTGTTTTTGTCTTACTTCTATGGGTTGGATGGCTTTGTGTATTTCATTATTTTGAGTTCGGAGGTGATGTGCTTGTGCACAGACAAGCACCCAAGCCAGCCCTCGGTCAATATTTGTCATTAGTGAGTGCCTTGCCACTGGCAGGGGAACAAACGGTCTGACACATTTCTCAGATGGTAGGGGACCTCGGCCGACGAGAGTTTCTCTTCTGTCAGTGTTACGCCTTGTGCAACTTACAGTGAGTAAGTTTTGTCACCTGTTCTCTCTGCGTGCGTGCGTGCGTGCGTGCGTGCGTGCGTGCGTGTTGCTTTACCTGAGTATTTGCAGAGTGTGCTGCTGTTGTGATATACCTTCAGCAAACAGCTTGGACACAAGCCACCTAGTGAGATCTGGACACAGTAATGTCTCTCTCTCTCTCCCCCACTCCCTGTCCTGCTCTGTCCCTCTCTCCATCAGCTCTGTCCATCTGGCAAGGAGAAAGGGAGTGATGAGCAGTAACTCAAAGGTGGGAAGAGAAGCCAGGAGGATACAAAATAAAATCTTTAACAAAAAAAAAGAAGAAGAAGAAAAAAAAGGGGGGGGACATATAGCAGAAAAACAGAGATACAGAAACCCAAATGAGGGTGTGGACTGAGGGTAAAAATAGAGAGACCGGCTCATCTCATTGTTAAGACCTTCCACAGAGGCTTTGAAGAGGCTCTACAAACCCCAGTCACTGAACATTCCCCACCCATGCAACTCAAATTACAGTGTAAATATTTTCTTTTTTTTTCATAGTTTTTGGACATTAATAAATAATAATGATAATTTCCTCTACACTCTTTAGTTTTTAAGGCATTTGGCTATTGTGTTTGTATGTAGGCAAAAAAGCTGTTCTGACTGGCAAAGAAGACATGCTACTCTTTGTTCTTGGAGGTGTGCACTGACTCATGCCATTGAAAACTTGATTGCCTGGTTTGTTCATAGGCACCCTCGCTGTGTCGTGCAAGCTGCAGCGATGAAGCTGTATTTCCTGTTTTGCCAGGCTTTCCAGCAGACCGCAGTTTTGGGACAGGGACTGTTGGTTTGGGCTGTTTCAACGTGTTTAGATGAAACTGCTTCACATGAGTGAAGAGCATGGCTGGACATTTTAAAATATACCCTGATTGCTCTTTTAATGATCAACCCTGCGGTGACATTCAGCTTTGTGAAGGCTGTTGTAATGACCTGGTCCTCTGCCTCTCCTGACTCTGCTCCCTTTCTCGTTTCACCTGTTGTTCCTTAGGACACACAGAGACCCACACACTAACACACAAAATAAATGACAAATGACACAGTTGTACAGCCAGAAAGGCCAAAAACAACATTTTATTTTCACAAATAGAAATGACATACAAATATATTTTCATATAGAATGAGGACATACAAATCTGATCCCAACTGGTTACAGGAGACACATTCAGGACATAGCTTAAGGCTGTACTTGGAGCTCTTTGATGAGATGTTTATGTTGTGCTTCTTATTACATCAAATTCAAAGATAAAGTTCATGCAAAACAGAACAGTCCACATATCAAAAGGAGTTGGCCGTTCAAGCATCCACCACATTGAACACATTTTTCAAATAAGTCATAAAAGAACCACACATTCACGTCTGAGCCTTTTGATAATGTTGGTCATATGTTCTAGTGATACAATTAACAAATAAAATAAAAAGATGTATAAACAAACAATTATTTTATGTTCCATGGTCCAGCAATATTTTCTTTAACGGATAATTCGACATTCTTTGTGAGATGTGTTGAGTTTTAAGGCACTGAAGTCAGACGAAACTTTAGTCAGCCATTTAAAATTTGCGGCTATGAGTTACTATAAAAACATAGAGGACCATATTTTTGGGGTTCCCCTGTGCACTCTTTCTTGAATATTCCACGTTCCTTGCCTGTTTTCCCTGTTTAACAATTCCACGTCTGCTTCTTTTTCTACGTTTTCTAAATGTGTCTCTTTCGCTAAATAAATAAACTGGTCCTAGACATTTTTTCACCAACCTGATCACAGAAATCTAAGAAAAGAGACATGAGTTTAAAATGAGGCTTTGGATAGTTGGAGGCTAGACTCATTTTTTAGTTAGTTTAGTTTGCGAAGTAAAGCCCTTTTGAACTCTGGCTTTCTTATCGGCCATATACTGAGAGGCCACAGTCCCCGCTCCTTGCCCCTCATATTCTGGGACCCTGGGATTGTGGCAATAAATATTGAAAAAGGTTTGAAACTCAGTACACACACTTTACCAGGAGGTATTACTATTTGGCATCATTCAAGAGGAGAGGGAGGAAAAGGGAGTGGTAGATGTGTTTTTAATTTCCTCCAGCAGCTCTGTGCCTGCTGCTGCTGCGGCTCAGCTGCCTCTGTGAAGAGTCCCTGTGGTTGATCGAAGGGCTCTGGGTGAGGATCACCTCAGGACAGGGTGAAGAGGGGTTGGTGCCATCTGCCTGTTGTGCGGACAGGAGGCGGCCGTTCAAATGATGTGATTTTCGACAATCTGGCAATTCTCCCGCATGGCACACATTTGAGTCTATAGGCCTCCCGTTGGCTGTTCTTTATGGTCAGTATTTCCACCACAGGGTTGAGTTCCGTCTTCAGATCAAGTTGCTCTCATGCTATAACTTCAAATGAAATGGTTGTTTTCCCTTCAGCTTTTTTCCATGGATGTCCCACATTGACATGATGGCATATACACTTTTAAATAATCCCAAGTTTGAATAGCAGGCTTATAGCAGCTACTTTGATGACTGGTCACATGTTCTTGAGCCCTGCTATTAAATAAACGATGCTTTAACAGCGTTAGTTCAATCATTTACGTGAATTATGTTTAGGATTAAGAGCCACAGCCCAGCTCCCATGTCTTACCTAGGTTTGGTCCAGACTATTTTCTTTGGCACACAGCATCTTATGTAATGATGATGATGATGATCTGTGAGCAAAAACACACCCACACACTCTTACCATCTGGGATGACCTCAAATAGCAAGCGGCGGCAGCTTCAGATCTAGTTTTTCAAGCCCAAGTTGTCTTCATAAATCGCGTGACATCCTGAATATGTAGTGACCTCTTTTAAACAAGTATAAACTTTGACACCCGGTGTGTGTGTGAGTCCGTCTGTGGATACAACAATGACTGAGGGGGAAAATTATCCGTATCAGTAGGGTCCGTCTCTGAGAGCTCATTTATTCCTTTAGTGGGTCATAGTGTAATGTCCTAACTGCTTCTTCTTTCAATGACTCTCAATGGCACTATTCAGGGGATTTTTTTAAGAAGAAGTCAGAAGCCTATTGAAAAAAAGAAAGGAAGAAAGAGAAAGACTGGCTGGATTTATATCAGAGGCCCTCTTTGTTTTGCTACACCACGAAACCACACACGCACATGCAGCACGGAGAGGGGGGTTGCGTCAAGAAGCGAGGGCTGTCAGCCTTGTAAAAAATGGAACTGATGCGAATGCCACTCAAGGTATTCTCATCTCCCTCAGGTTTAAGAAATAAAAAAAAAAAGGCTTTCGCCGGAAGAGCTAGATGACATTATCGTAACATGAGTTTGCCTTTACGACAGGAAAATATTTCGCTGCTTTTGTAGGTTACATTTGTACAGTTCAGGTTCAAAAAGCGTATTGACAAGTCATTGTTTTGATTGGTAGCAGACATTCCTCTCAGATGATCTCAGTCAGAATAATGAGCCAGTGGCAAAAGTCAATTTTTTCCCTTCTGGCCGCTTGTATGGCCGCAGTTTAAACTACTATGCAAAAAGATAGACATTGATATTTAAGGTACTCTAGCTGACCCTGTCGTGTGATATCGGTGGAAGGAAACCAGATTGCCAGAGATCAATATAGCCTGATCAGTTAACACTGTTTTTCTTCTGAAGTCAAGAAACTTTGATCTGGTCTGTCATTTCCCTTCGTCTTCTCCAAAGTAAATCCTAAATGTTGCCAGATCCCGTTCTTAGCCTCAAATACCCATTTTGGCTCATTTCCGTGCCTGCACTGATTAAATATTTTTAGATTGCAGCTTTCCCCCTGCTTGACCCTCGACAATCCGGTCACTGGAAGCTGGGAAATGGACTCTTCAGAATGTTGCTTGGCTGGGAGTCTGATCCGGGGAGGGCGTGGGGTGGCTGCTGAATGAGACCCCGCATCTGTTTATGTTGGTAGTCTGCAGCAACACAGTTTATGTTCCTGAGAGTTATACTTCAGAGTGTACCTTAAGGACATGGGACCATGCTGTTAACCCTGCCCTCTGACCTTCCTTTGAAGGAGGGGATGTTCCCTTTGGGTATAGCTTATCAACACATGATCATCAGTTCTGGACTTTAGGACATGTTCTATCACACAGCAGCTCTGACCCAGGTTCCCATCGGATATTGTAGGTGATGAAAATAGCTTTTCCTCCTGCCACATATAGTGTTTCTAGAAAAAAAATCAGCTTTCGGAGGAAGCCCCGTCTCTTTCAGCTGTTTGACACATCTTCTGTCCCCGCTGGAAGTCTTCTCTTCCTGAAGCCTCATCATCATTTAGCCCCATTAGTCTGTCACTGTGCTGATTCAGTTACAGGAAGGACCTTGAAATAAACAGCAGCTCACACGACATACATACATACACATATATATACATCCCTACATACTCCTGTTTTTCTTTTGCATTTTTTTTATATTTAGGCTTTATTGTAGAAAAACACCAGGGAGCATTCACTAGAACAATGCCTTTTCCATAAATTAAATACAAACTGTACAGCTTGAGTAGCTCTCTAATAAATCTTCTTTATTTCTATCTTTATTTACTTTCTTTTATATATTTACGTGTCAATATGGACTGATTACATTGTAATTAATAGTTTCGACAAAAATTGATTATCTGAGGAAAATACTTCAGTTATTTGACTTTATTATAATGCTTTAAATATTTTCCATGAAATATACAATCTGTACAGGGTGTAAAATCTTAAGCCCTTGACCTTCAAAGACAGCTATTATAAAGTTATTGTCATGTAATGATGTGAATAAATATAAGAGAATCGTCCCATCTTGGGAGTTCCCCCAGCACTCTAGGCCTATAGCCTCATCACAAAGGGGGGCTAATGTATAGAAGCTGATTTTTTATTTATTTCTTTTTTTACTTTGGTTCCTGTTAATGCTCATGCTGCAGTATTTTTGGATTAACTGGAGGTTTTTCAAAGACTTATTGGAACATCTGGACAAAAGTATTACAGTAATCCAGGTCTAGAAGTAATAAATGCATGGGCTAGTTTTTCTGCGACCCTTTGAGACTGGAAGTTTCTGATTTTCATTATGAGGGGCAGGAGGAAAACGTAAGACCTACAGTCCTGTGTTATGTGTGTGTCACTGGACCTGTCTCGGTCAAAAATATGCACTCTACTTTCATTGTTTTTCTATGTATTTATAGGATTTGTGGGAGATTAATAGACCAATGATTACTAACTCCTTAATAACCATCAGCTGGCTGATTTTTCTTGGAAGCACTGTAGCTGACCTCAGAATGAAATCAAATTACAGTGCTCAGCTTTATACGGGACACCTATTTCAGGACTATTTGAGAATATGCATCACTTGTGTCCAATCCTCTGACTTAATGGTGAGTGTTTGGAACCAGGAGCGCTGTGTCCATCTGTCTTTTCACTTGTTGAGTACAAAAGGGAAATGCCAGCTAATCACTGTTGTGTTGGACAGATTGAATATGGCCGATATATTTATGATAGTTGATATAGTTTTTTCCAATCTGCATCGGCTGTCATCCTCTTGACAGGTGAGCAAATATGAGTATGTTATTCAAAATGATAAAAGCATGTGTCACTGACACAGTTCAACGGCAGGTGTGCTTACCCAGCTGCCCTGTACAAGGCACAGCATTTTTTTTAATCCTCCTTATCTAAGTTCTAAAATAACATATAATACAAAAATGTAAGTTTCTTTAGCTCCATTCAACAATTATCTTGGTTGGGCAATTTTATGAAACAACAAAAACATAAGAAACAAACTCGCACTACTATTCCCCCATCCCTATAGAGTATGAGCACAGCTGAATTATTTATACATTTGATTATTATGCTCAAACAAAGCAATATATATCGCAACTGCTTTATTAAACATTTAGCTCTGCTCTGTGTATGTTTTCCTCAATGGTTTCTGTGCATGTCCCGGGGTTAATTAGTGAGGAGCAGCAGTAGCCCATTGTTCTCCCCTTAGACGTCCCTGTGGGAGCAGCAACAGCTGTGATGGTGCAAATCACCCCAAGGATCATAGGAAATGGCTGGCGTTCCCCAGCACCTTACCCTCACTTTAACCATCCAGAATGATGGACTCCCCTAATTCTAATCCTGAAACCGAGTCTTAACCTCTAAACAGGCCTTTACGTTTGTTTGGACTGGCCAAAATCTCCTCGCAGCTCCAAAATGTCCATGCAACAATGGCTTTTATCCCAAATGTGTCCTCACCACCATATAAAGAAACTCATACACACCCATGGTGACAGAGGACCACACTGTTCTCTTATATCAGAGAAACTCATATAAGTGGCTTCTAACTTCTGGCCTCAGTGTGTCTCGAAGAACTGGTTCGAAGCTGAGCTGCGTTCATTTCAGCTGTTCTTGACTTTAAGCTGCATGTCACCACAAAAGAATGCAGTTTGCCCCCACAGTCGGATAAAATGTGGGCCTGGTCTCCAGGAGGTGCTACAGGTAGCGGTGAGGTGACAAAATCTAGATGTAATCTCCGCGCACCCTAACACCAGGTGACATGCTTTAGTGTGACAGATGAATGTCTCCGAGTACATTTCCGTGACAAATTCATTTTTTGAATATTTAATACACAGTAAACTTGGAAAGCTTGAACTCCCTAAAGAAGCCATTCTCGTTTACTTTTATCACACCACGCATAAGTATTAATTGGGGTTACATCTTATTTATTTTGTTTGTTTACTGATTATTTTTTGGACATAAAATAATGGTAGTAGTTCAAAAGTCCAAAAGCAGCAAATATTCCGTTTACTGTAATGTATGATGAAACTCCAAGCGATCACATATAAGAAGATGAAAAGGGAAAATAGTCATTTTTGGTTAAATATTACGATAATGATTGTATAACTACAAGGTTAGATTGGAACACATTCCTGAACACACACAAATGTAAGGCCAGTGCATGTTCAAAGGCATTTTATACGGTCAGAATTGGCTGCACTGAGTTCAGGCCTTTTCTTAGATACTTAGAAGGTCGGTATTTAGGAAGTGCAGTGGGGGCTTGTGGTCGCCCCGCCAATAAAGTTCCAACTGCACAGTCAACTTCCCCCTCTGCTTCTCCTCCTTACTTACTCAGTCACCAGGTTCAAGCGCTGCAGAATATAGCTGAAAAGCCTCCAGTTATACATACAGCTGGCTCTGGAGTTTGCCATATGGCTGGTTAATTCAGCACAGATAGCATCTAAGATGACCATCTATAAAAAAAAATGCATGGAATTTGCTAAACTGGAGTATGGTATGCGAACAAAAACAAGTAACAGATGCTGGAAGTCTACTGATGAGTGCCGTTTTATAGCCAAACGCTTTTTCATGTCTTTGAGAAACTTGTGTGGCACATGGTCAACAGAAGCCTAGAGGCCGAGAGATGGGAGACTGATTAAACCTCATGGAAGGAAGGGGCAGGTTTGTGGACAGTCGACCATTTCCCAGACGGACAAGTAGAATTATAAAATGGATAGATCCTCTATGGCACCTTTTTAAAATTTACACTTGTCGCGTGGAGGCACATGCAATGCTGCAGTAGCAGTATGTAGCATGCTGCGGAGTGAACAACCGTTGGCCGCGCTTTGTGGATTACAGTGTCGTGTCTTATGCACTGCACAGCTCTCAGGTTGTGTGTCCTGTGTGCCTGCGGCACGCCGCCTACGTCGTACATCTTCTTGTTGGTGCGCCTTCCCGTTCCTATGGCAACCAGCGCCAGCATAGCGATCAAACAGCAGCATTTCCAAATGGTTTTGGTGAAAGGAGCTCTGTGCATCACATATGACATCAATTTATTTTCCTCTCCATTTTGCCCAGAGCTAAAGCTCCCAGCCAATGGACTTCACTTAGTACTAAAGAAATGTGAAACGCCTGATTTAGGATTTGTTTTGGATAAGGATATTATCTAAAAAATATATAACTGCTACCTGCATTCCTTTTTAAAAAGTACAGATTTCAATTTTTCAAAAAGAGAGCGATGGCTTAAATTCGAATTTTCAGCTTTATTTAGTTCTAGCAGGTCCCTCCCTCTCCTGCAGGTACACCCTCAAGACAGCATAACATGTTCAAAAATGTATACGTGGACAGCATTTAGAGATCACTGGTCAAAGACAACGATCTGTGCTGTTTCCGGGTGAAAATCTCCACTGATTCATATAAACGTTCACTGATGTTTAGATGTTGAGTTTTTAGTGCCGCAGAGGTCATTTGTCTTCATTCTGGAGTTCAAGGCTGTGTGTTTCAAGAGCTTGCTTACTGTGATACACACATTCAGACCCAGAGGACTTTGCAGGCTCTGTTGAACCATGTACAGGTTCCTCAGGAATAGCAGCAATGCCACAGATACCAGCTTTGCTCTCCTCACACCAAACATTTCAAGCTTAGTTTGTGTCACAGAGGTTGTGATTCAACCCCTGGTTGCAGGTTGTGAGTTTGTAGTTCTGTGGTGTGTGCGTGGTTTACCATCTATGAGTCCCTTCACCACTGTTGTTGAGCCTCTGACCACATTACTTATGTCATTTGTGGCAGTTACTGTAAGTCAGGTGTTGGTTGGCCTTTGTGGAAACCTGGTAATTCCTCACTGGTGGCAGCTTGACAAATTGCATCTTGAGAAAAGCACTGCTGTATAAATTGAATCTTCCTTGTGTGAGTTATGGGCATCACTTGATATGACAGTATGTGATGTAGCAATTGTGTGTTGCACTGACGGATCTTTTTGTTCCCTGTGTAGAAAGAGTAAAAAGGGGGAAAATGTAGGTCACTAAAAAACCCTGTATTTAGGGTTTATAATTATGTCTTGATGTCTTAATAACAAGTTATAATATTTACAGTCCTGCACATTTATAAACATTGGAAATATATATTATAGAGGCTTTAAACATAGTTATTATTTAGTTTAAAATGTTGTATAACTAAAGAGACATTTGAGATGCATACACAATATTTCCATTCTACTAGTTAACATGTCACTTCAAATAACTAGAAGTGGGTGCCTTGTGTAAATGTAATAATTCAGTTTTCATGAGGTGGTTTATTCATGCGCTCAAAATGTAAATGTATACTTTTGTTACCATACAGCACATTATTTTAATTATCGGTCAATGTGTCAATAGGCTTATTTAGCAGGCGCACGGGACTTTGTCACACTAATATGCGATCTTGAGTGTTTGTGATAATAGCTGCAAACGTGCAAAAGTGCCTGCACACAAAACCGTGGCCTGTGGGGCACATTTTTATTTTGCTATGGTTCGGGAAGTTTTTCACTCGCAGTCTAATTACATTTTCAGAGCAGGGGATTGAAGCCACGAGGCCTAAATCCAATGCCGAAGCTGCTGGCTTTGTTAACAACTGTCACTTTTCAGTGGAAAAACAGACACTGGAACAATCATTGACCCTTGTCCAGCCCTCATCCCCCTCTGCTAAAGACAGTGCCATTATCCTTGCCCTGGCGGCATAAGTGGACCCTGATTGAACGGTATTGATTGGAAATGTATTTTTCAGACCGTAATGGGCATCCCCCCCTCTGGACATTATGTCTGTCGACTCCCACCAGCCCCTCTTCTGGCCCCACTTCACCCGCTTTTTATGTCCTACTTGTACGTGGTGAGCCCTCCCCCCTTGTTGTGAGGCCCCTGGATCTCTAATTCTCAGCCTCTTTTGCTTTGCCTCCATTTCTTCCATCCATCCTTGCCCAGTGAAAATCTGAAAGATGGACATGGATGGTGATGAGATGTAGGCCGATGGAAGCAAACGCTCGCAGCGCTGATGCTTGTGGTTGCATGCTGCTGTCTGCAGAGGTCAAGCCAATGTTATGCACGTCATTTATCTTTAAAGTATTTCAGCGTATATTTTAAGATCACATCCGTTTCTACACGGGCAAAAGTGTTGTTTTTAGTTCTGCGTATGTGCAAGTCGTTCTGTGTTTATGGAAGTATGTCTGCGGTACAGATAGACCACCACCGGGATCGTTGTTTAGACGCCTCTCGAACAATAGATGCATCTGTGTCGATGATCTGACGAGCGTGGAACTGATTGCAGCTGCTCTGCTGCAACAGACATTCTGTTCATACCCTCAATTATTCCTGCCACACACAGATTATGTGAAATACAACATCAATATGGCATATTTATGAACGCTATTAAAATAATCAGAATTATTCAGCATGCCATGTACTTGTTATGCAACGCATCATACAACTCTTGCTTTAATCATTTCAACTGAAGAATGTGCGTCTGAACACGGAAAATTTATCATATCCATATCTTTTTCCTGCAGAGTAAAATACTGAGCTGCCTCTCTCTGCACTGTGACGACAAACCTCAAGTCAGAACAAGGTAACATAACCTACTGTGTTGGGTGGTGATGTGTGTTTGTGTAGTTGTAATGATTAATTATTTGTGTATTCTTAAAGGTGATCTCAGATTTGTCAGGTATTTAATCAGCTGATTAACCAAAAATCAGTCCCGTTAACCTCTGACCTCCTGGAAATGAATGTAAAAACGCATATTATTCTTTGGTGATGAACTTGAAAGTTTACGCGGACAACTGAAACTACTTATACAGCAGTGCATTATCAGAATGTTTACGTCTCAGCGACCCCTCTGTTTCTCACTTGCACCTTCATCTCTCTGACTCTTCCTCGTTTTATCCTCACCAGTCGTCTGATCCCTCTCTTACAGATGAACCAGATCATCATAATGAAATTTGCTGCTGACCGCAATTTGCTGCAAATGGGAGCAAATCATAAGACTTGTTATACAGAAATCTGACTGTGTGTGTGTGTGTGTGCGCACGCTGAATGAGTCCTTCTCTTTTCAGCACAACCCCTCGCTCTTTCTCCTCCTCAGCTTCCTCCTCCTCTCGTGCTGTGTCTGTGTCTCGGGACGGCAGTCTGACAGACAAACGGGCAGATGGATGTGACACTAGCGGCATCGGCCGAATTCACTAAAACAGTGTAGACAGAAATCAATGGGGACAATGACGGCAAGGTCGGGCGAGACTGGGAAAGAAAGACTGGGGAGGAAAGCGAGTGGAGAGGAAAGCTGGGCGACTGGGAGAGCTGCAGCATAGTAAAGTTTCGTCCTGACAGGGAGAGATGAGATCCAGAGGTTACTGTAGAGGTTTGGTGTTGCTGGAGTCGACACGGGTCAGCCTGTAAATGTGACTCCAAATTGCTCCGAGTCTTTGTCCAGGTCTTGAACATATATTTACTAGCAGCTATAGCTAAGTAATAATCCGGTCGCAATGGTGCGGTATCTTTAATGAAATTCAATCATATTTTTAAAAATGCCTTCAAAAGAACTAGGTTAACCCTGTGTGATGCATTAATTGGTTTAATTTAGTTCATTCTCACGAGGCTTGGCCAATCGCACTAATGATAGAACAGTAAGGCTGTAATTGTCCTTTTTTTTCTGCTACAGCAGACATTTTCCTGCTGTAGGGAAAGCCTTGTCTAAGAGTGAGGAAAGGCAGCAGGCCTTCTCCAGTAGCTTCATTTGGCACGGATGCCAGTACAACATCAGTTTTCTTTAAATCTTTTTGTTCAGGGAAAACAGGTTGCATCTATTATCATATCGGAAATGCATAGATAGGCACTGCCATTCATCTTTTAGGCCATTGCTGCTCCAGTACAGTGAAACAAGGTCCTGTTGGCAAATCACTGACCTCTTGATACTTTAGACCTTTGACTTTTTAGACCGTGTGTTGAAGACTGTTTTATCTCCTCTCATTGTTTTGGAAACGTGGCTGTTCTTTCAGATCTTAAATCAGATCTTCAAATACCCTACGTGAGCTTGGAGTCCAAAGCTCAAGTCTGCAGCTCTGCATTTTATTTTATTGTGCTAGTTAAATGGAAACCAGGTTCCGTTGTTGCCAACACCGTACACACCTTTCAAACTGTTTTACATGGCCCGAAGTGATTCTCGGCTTGACTCACCTGGCTCTAACTTTTGTCACTTTTCACTTGCCAGTGCTGTATTGGGTATGGTGCTCTGTCCTCCTCCTGTCTGCCACTCGTATATGTACCACCATCTGTTCTTCGAACAAACTCATTATATCGCTAGTTAGAGTTCAATTCTCACGGGAACTGATGTATGGTTATGGTTATGCCTGGGGAGTTTGTTTTCTTCCCCTTACGCCAGTTCATGTTTGCGTTTTGATTTAGATTATTATTGGGGGTTATTGTAGAATTTTAGCTTTGGTCTATCTACATTACCCACATTTTTTCACAAGACTTGCGTTTGCCGACCATAACTTTGAGTTCCCTCATTCCTCCGGAAGCTACACTCCTGCGCTAACTCTGTCATTACGACCGTCGAGGCTGGGTAATTGCCAGCCTGAGTGTGTGTTTGTGGTGCATGGGCCAATCCTGCACCATGCAGGGCCAGTCGGGGTGGGTGTGGAGGCACAGCGCAAGAGCATGACTGGGTACATTCCGGAGCCAACTAATTACTATATGAGAGTAATTAAAAGGCATTAAAGGTCTTTACTTTCATCATCTGGAGTCTGCAGTAAAACTGGTGGCATCTGCCAATGCCTTGCTGTAGTTGAAGGAGATTCCTTCTTTAGTTTTTGTTTCTGTCTGCACTTCGTTATATATTTATATGTAGTCGCGTATCAACATTTTCAGCTTTGTTGACCGGTTCCAAAGGAAGCCCTTTTACCTCGTGACCTCTTGTTCTTGGCTCCATCTTAGCAATAAAGCAAACTTTTATTACAGTCAACATCTGAGTATTTTGGCTCCTTTTCAATTCTGTATTTTCTGGAGATATTTTGATAGCAGTCACCCATACCTGAGCTGTCATTGCTTGTCCATTTTAAATATGAAAAGGACAAAGTACAACTTTACCATTTGGGTCCTCTCCCACTGCTCTCATGGTGTCGCTTTTGGCTGCAGGAGGCAGCTGTTTTTAGCTATAAATCCTAAAGACCCACAGTACAACACCCAACAAACACAGTCAGTGACTAACTCGTGGATAAAGTAGAGCATTTAATAGCGAAGAGCCAGATTATATTTAGTAGTGGCTAAATGGAGTGAACATTGGACTAATATTTATAGGGATCAGAAACACGAGTCAGTGTTAATCGAAAGTTCACAGCCTATTATGTTCACTTGATGCATGAAATACATGTGGTACTATTGGCATTCCCATCGACATCATTTGTACTCTGTGTAATGCATACCTGAATATCAGCATGTCAAAATTGTGATTGTGAGTGTGTTAACATGTTAACATCGGTATTTAAATCGACACACCACTCCTGCTGAGCCTCAAGCGTGGCTGTCGACGGAAATATCGCATGTCAACTGTCTCACAGCTGCCCAGTCTCTGCCTGTCGCTGTGCGGCTGCCTATTAAACGTATGTATGCTTCGCACTGATGGGCTATGTGCTTACCAGAGAAAACCACACTCCCTCCATTGCCTCTTTCATCAGGCACCTCGTACACATAATGAAGCCATTCTGCAGGCAGCTCCTGCAGCTGGGCCTGGATAATCTAGGATTGAGCTTGATAGTGGATCACAGGGCTGCTCTCTGGAAAAGGAAAGACTCTGTCAGAAGACATGATCAGAGCGGGAGCATTTGGGCAGGAAGTGCCTGTGGTTCTCCATCAACAAAGACATTATACATACATAGGAAGAGAGGGGGGATTTTATTTGCTCTGAATTAGTTTTGTTGATGATGCGCATATGAAGGAATGAGTAATGATGTCCTTGGGCCAAAGACGCTGTGTACCAGAAAAGATGTTGTGTATCTTAATACACACACCAACCACTGTGAGCTTGATCGAATGAAAACCTAATGCAAGTTGGACTTCATAACCAGTTAGCGGCCCATATGTAGACATTTGTAGGATTGAAACTGGCAGTTTAAGAGAAACAAGCATAGTTTTGATCTGTATTTATTTTTGCCAGCTATTAAAGTCACTGGAAAGAGTCAAATGTTTAAATCCTTTTTTCATGCAAATTTGGCTTCCCCCATGTCTTAAACCCCAGTGTGTATTAGATGTATCAGTAAAAGTGCCTCCGTTTTCATGTGGTTAGAGCTTAGACCAAATTAACATACAGTTTAACTGGGTGTTGGGTTTTAACATAATCCGCCCATGTCTGATTTATGATGCAAAAGTGTTTCATCGAGTAGAGTTAAATGAAATGTAAAATTACAGAACCGATAAAACATGGATTCAGAAAGCAGTGTGTATTTAAGAGAGTTGTGTGAAGAGGTAGAAAAAAAACACGATTTTGGAGACTGAATATATACAGTATGCATGTGAGGTGCATTTGCACTGAGAGCAAATGTGTAACTCTCAGAGTAACTATAGATGTTTAAGGAGAGACTTGTGTGGATTACAGAACCGTAATCCAGGAGGAGACCGACATAGAGAAAGAGATTGGACAGAAAAAGGGAGAAGGGCCGCAGGAGAAGCGCATTTTAGAGATTTTGGTTTTATGCATGAAGTAAGCATTACTTTGGATTCCTGTACCTGTTCAGCAAAGCCTTCTGTATATGAGGTCCAATATGTTCTGATATAAAACGTATTTTTTTTGTTTAAATGTTTAAAACTAGATTCATCTCAAATAAGGAGAAAACGTGCTTGTGTCTCAGCCACGTGGAGATCAGTGACTGTATGAGAATGAGTCATTAGCTAAGTTGTACCGTCAGCCCAGCTCTCATATCCTGTCGGTGTGTGTGTGTATGTTCACATGCACTTCAGAGCACACGTGTGTGTGTGATGATAATGTCTCTCGTCAGCCTCCTGAAGATTAGCCTCAATGTAAGAAATCCTCTGTCACATCCCTTCACCTAACTCCCCCCCCTACCCCCCCCCCCCCCCTCTCTCTCTCGCACGCGCTCTATCTCTTTCTCGGGTTTATAGTTGAGTGACTTATTCCATATCCCAGAGCTCAGTCTTTTTTGTCTAGGCTTGTGGAGAAAAAAAAAAGTTTCTCACAAGCTCTGCAATTTACAAATGTTCCAATGTTTCAAATCTAATTTGTTTTGATCTAATACATATAATTTTTTTTGCTGTGCCGATTGTTTTAATGTTATTTGTTGAATTGATTGTTTTTCCCTTTTTGTTTTGCTTTTTTCTCAGACTGAAAACATTTTTTTCAAGAAAAAGAAGGAGAAGAGTGCTGATCCTGGTTTGGTTTGGTCCATCATGGGCCAGTGACGCTTTCCCCATCCTGCCAGTTAAAAGCAATGTTTTTGGGAGCTGGAGGCCGTAGGACTGTCAGCAGAGAGTGTGTGGTGCCCCTCCTCTTCCTCTTCCCTAGCACCCCTCCTATCATGGGATGCCAGCCCCCCGCCCCGCAGCCCTGAGCTCTCCTGGGGAGCCATGAACAACTACAGAGACAGAGGGGTTACGTGTACCTCCTCGGACCTTCTGGATGGAGGAGGAGGAGGGTTGCCACAGCACACTCCATTTTTTTCTCACCCCCCCAATGGCCACTCGGCCCCCGCCCCCACAGACCCGGCCATGCAGCCACGCATTTCCGTGCCCAAAATGGGTGTTCGGGCACGGATCGCAGAGTGGCCGCCGCGCCGTGCACAGTCCCGGGAGTCGCTGCTTGAGAATGGGCAATTTGGCGGCAATCACTATGGAGATGACTGCCCAATGTCTCTTTCATCATCCGTTTTGTCATCCGACATTGGGTTGGTGCGGGGAGGTGTCACCAGGTTACCACGGCGATGGTCGAGGGATGTGGAGTTCAGAGTTGGAGGTTTTGGAGGTGAAAGAGGTTCACCTTTGAACCTAAGAGTGTTCCCACCATTAAGACAGCGCTCCAACAGTGAAGTAACGCTAAGCGAACAGGATGAGAATGAGGTGAGTCTGGATTTTTTTTTTTCCCCCACACCTTTAGTTTGGCTAATTTGGGCTGGCCGTGTCCCCTTTAAGGTTTAGTATGTTTGTGTACCTATTACATTTATTACAAACAAACCAGGTGGAGTAAACGTGATACAGGCCAACAAGGGTCTGTTTTATTGACTCTTCTGGTGCCTGAGGCATATAAAAGTGCCTTCATAAATTCTCACCAAGAACTTGATTTACAATTTTATTTGTTGAGACCTTATAGGTCAGGACGTTTTTTAGTTGTTTTTATTGTGACGTAGTTACCGCGTGGTTGCTGTCTACAAATCTTGCCTTTGTTTTGTGGTCTTTAGAACACATTAGGAGAGATCTTTGCATTTAGTCATACCAATGCATGTTACTATGGAACCAGGTATTTACACTTTAAATTGGCTTTCACATGAGAAAAGAAACACACTGATGTCCTATTCTCTGGTTGTTTGGATCATACTAGAATTAGATTGAAAAGCCCAAACAAGCAAAACATTTCAATTTTTTTCCCAAATTTATGTCTGAAAACTGAAAGTTCTCTCCCCATTTTGTTCCAAGGTGGAGGTTCGTGGAGGAGGCGGGATGGGAAACCTGTTCAGAGAGTATGGCAGCACGTCCTCCATCGACATCCAAGGCATTCCCGAGCAGAGCTTCTTTGACATGCTCAACCAGTTCCACCAAGAGAGGCCTGACCAGCGCAGCTCTGCACCCGTTCGCCTCGGAGAGCTGCTGCGTGCTCCGGAGTCGGCGGGGGCCCCTCTTCCGTCTGCTCCCTCACCTGGTCCCACAGGCGGAGATGACAGAGGGACAGCCAAGAAAGATGGACCGGAGAGAGTAAGGAAGAAAAGTGGAGGGACGGAGTCGTCGCTGGGCACCTCCTCTTTGTTCAGGAAACTTCGGAGCTCCAGCCGAGGGGAGCTGGATGGAGGGAAAGGAGAGAGCAACGAAGAAGGAGGACGAGATGCCTCCTACAAACCATGGGTGTGCCCCAAGAGCTTTGTCCACTTTGACGCGCAGAGCATCCTGTTCGACGTCCACGAGGCGGCGGCTCAGCGTAGCTACGTCACACAGAGGAGGAACACTGCCACCGGGGCGTCGGCTGCCTCCGTATCCTTGTCCATCTCCAGGTCCTGTGCTCCCAGTGTGAGCGACCCAGTTTACTCCAGCATCGAAGACCTGACCCTGAGCCTAGACCCCGCCTCCACAATGTCCTCCCTCAGCCAGGACCCTCTGGACGGCCTTCCTGGACCCCCCAGCTCCAGCCAACTGCTCCTCTGCTGCCCGCACTTCCTCAACGAGACGGGGGGCCACGGGGAGCGCAACATCAGCTTCCTCAGCTCGTCGGCGGAGCGAGGGGAAGACGAGGGAGGCAGGGGTTGGCTCAGGAGGAGTAACGCCAGTGTTTCAGTGTTGGAGGTGCCTATCGAACAACAGGTTACAAGACTGAGCAGGCTGAAGTTCTACAACGTGGAACATGTAGACCTGGGTGCCAGGTACTACAGAGACTACTTCCATGGGAAAGGTAATAAATTCCCACACATTTCTGAATTAACCAGTCAGTCAGTTTGACGTATTTTAGAACGTATTATTCTCAGGCTGCTTTCATTTACAGCTTTTGTCAGCAGTACGGATTTATTGTGTAGTCTACAATTACAATAATTATTTGAATTAATTTATTTCATGAATCTAAATTGATCAAATATCCTTATAGTTGTGATTTTCTTTTTATTGACAATTATGGTTCTGGCTACTCAAATGCGAGATTTCCTTTTTTTTTCTTTAAATATTATCATAATAAAATAAATATCCTGTTTAGTTACATTTTAAGGACTTAATGACTGATCCATTAATGTATAAAATAACCAATAACATACGTATGTAGACATTTCTTTACTTTCTGTTTTTTGTCAATTTTCAAAACAATAGCTAACCTACGGAAATACTGAATCCTATTTTATACACTATCTGTGTGTGAATGCGACGGGGTACATGTGGATTGTCTGCCTATTGTCTCTCCACTGTCCTCGCACCTCATCCAGAGTCTGTTAATATACAGCTGGAGCAAAACGGGCCAAACTGGCAACGTGCCCAGGCTCTTTATTGCACATCTACCTGCCGCTGAACTGTTGGCGAACTGCTGATGATACACCACCTGCATTTCTGCATGATCACATGTACCACCATGTGTTTTGTCATGTGATGTGCGTGTGTGTGTTTGTGTGTGTGTATATGTTGTGATTTGCCCTGTGTGCATGTCAGAAAGGTTTCATCAAAAGACTGATGATTTCACCACAGGCCGGACTCTCGGAACGCGTGCGTTGTCCTGGTTCATTTCAGTCAGCGGGGTGCCGAAGAGGAGGAATACCTTTAAAGCTAGTTTCCACTGTGTGTGTCTGGAGAATTTGTGTTATGACTCCCGCACAAGTGTCAGGTGCTGGCATTAGCATGGCTCAGCTTAAGGGCTTTAGAGGAGGACATACGCAATGCCTATGAAGTATGCTGAAAACGTCGCAGCCTCCCAATGGATGACTGTGCTCTGTTATGCCGACACTACTAATAAGCCACACAATATAAGCATGGCATTTCCTTAATTTCTTGGATTAACAAAACTCGGGACATATTATTCGGTTGTTCTAATATGATCCCTGGTTATTCTAAAACATTAGGTCAAATTACTCGACGTACATAAAAGAGTATTTTAAAGAAGCTCTTTCACAGGAAAAAAGGCTGGCTTCTTTTCTGTGTGTCCCTCAGCTTTCTTTGGCATTCATGCTGGCCCAATTGATTTTGCAATTATTATTGATTACTAGATAACGTGTCATTGTCTTAGTGCTGTCCTTGACCCTCATCTGTCAGTCGAACAATAATTATAGTTGCACTTAAATTTCTTCAATCGTGTTAGGGTTGTGAACCTCAGTTCATGTCTGTTACGGACACTAATGGGTCTGTAGGCGGACGGCTGGATAGACTTGGAGTCTTGTTTACTTAGTGTACGCAATCACACTATGTCCAGTTTAAGCTGGATTTATTCGCAGCTGCTTGACAAACGTCATGATACAAATGTTGATGTTTGGCCTCTTTTGTTAAAAAATATAAAACGAAAAATGTTTACAGAAAACTGTGTTCTCACAACATGACTTGTTGGCATGGGTGTACAACCACAAAGCGGATTTTCTAGTCCTGTTTATATGACCTGCAACCCATACTATAACATTTATGATGTATCCTATCATGGATGTAACACAAGCTCTAAACTTGCTCTCTCTCTCCCTGTCCTTGACCAGAGCACTCAAACTACTTTGGGACAGAGGATAAGCTGGGTCCTGTGGCGGTGAGCGTCCGCAGGGAGAAGCTGGAAGACACCAAAGATCTGAAAGACCAGTACCAGTACCGCCTCATCATCAGGACCAGCGAGGTACGCTCGATCTAGCGCTCGCGCGTTTGTCGCGAGCGATGACACAGTGATGAGTCAGAGCGTGAGCAGTCGACTTAATTCCTCACCGACTTTCATTTTACCCAGCTTCAGCACCTGTGACTCCTCTAACCCTCTCCGCTCTGTTTAGAGCCTCTCCCTTCCCTCCCCTCCTCTCCTCTTTGTTCTTCTGTGGAAAATTCCACCTGCTCAGGCTCAGCACATTAGAGCATAAGCAAACACTGGCCAATGAACGCAGCATTGATTTTCATCCAAGCAAAGCAAATAACTCGCCTGTACGTTCAAAAATGAAATACACTTGAACGAGCCACATCACTGACCTACAACACTCCACACATATTCTGTCAAGTAAGTAAAAGCGTTTAATGGTGACAGTCTTCTGTGGTTTTTAGTTTGGACTTTTAAATGAAATTGTAGATATCATAAACTGAGTCGCCGAGGTCCCGACCAATCCACTCAAATCACACCTCTCGGTCACTGTCGAGCGCTCACCAAAGTGCTTGCGTAGTCTTTGTCTGAGTGTAATCCGCTGTGTTTCTGTGGAGGTGTTGTTTTTAACTGGATTACATGGCTGCCTGGCCTCGTCACCTTAGCCCTGGTACAACAATGGAGCCCCTCTGCCGTCTAAGTACACAGAGCTGAGTTAACAGACACCACCGGTACACCCAGGCCTGCTGTTCCCACACAGAGGGAAAAAAAAGAGATTGGTTGCACACCGCTGCTTTCTCGGTAACGCCGTGGCTACTCTCAAATATCCACCATTTAATTCTGTGTGGCAGTGCTGATACAGCAAGGTGAGAGACTTTCCCTCCCCCTCCTCACCCAGTCATATGCTCACACGCGGCATGTTGCTCACTCTGCCGTCTCTCACAGAAGCTGATGGGTTGAAACGACTTCTGCGCTGTGTCAATCGGGTTTCATTTCTCTGTGGCAGACCCAGGTTCAACTGTCTCTCCGGCCCCCCTGGCAGCTCCAGAGTCTGCCATGCATTTTTAATGAAGCTGTGTATGTGTGTCTCTGTGTGTGTGCGTGTGTGTGGTGAGAACGATCAGCTTACTCCTCCCAACTGTATCGGACGTTATAATAGTCTCACTGTTTTGACGCAGGTCAATTTCCCTTCACCAGGGAGCAGCACACTGTGGCAGCACAATGCTGAGTGGAATATTAATACACAATGCTGCCAGTTGAAACGCTCCACACGCAGCACTTTCACTGTGTGTGTGTGTGTGTGTGTGTGTGCGTGTTTGCGTATGTGTGTGTTTTCGAGCGTTTGACAGAGAAAAAGTGTTGCTTCAGGCCAGCACATCACTTTTATGGGTTGTGAGATCATCTAATCATTCCCCCACATCTTATGAGGTACAGGTACCGTACTGTAAATGAGCGTGACTCTTTTCAGTTAAAAAGACCAGGATCAATACTATCTCCACTATCATTAACCTTAATAACAGTCAAATTGTTAAATACATGTACATTCATGTAGATACTAAACAAGAAGATTATACCTAAAAGCCCGAGCTCAGAATTTGAAGTGATCTGCAGGTCTTTTCTTGTCTCTTCTGTCTGCAAAGTTTACCGCAACTGTGATATCAACATTTCATCCACCCAGTTTTACAGCTCCTGTTTTTCCACCGCATACAGTTGGTGACACTGCGAGGCTGCATTTTAGAGGATACTGTGGCATCTACGGGAAGACACGGCACGGTACGGGGTCTGCCACTCAAAGAGGTCCTGGAGCAAGTAGTTCCCGAGCTCAATGTGTCCTGTCTGCGACTGGCGCTCAGCACACCCAAAGTCACTGAGCAGCTCCTTAAGCTGGATGAACAAGGGGTGAGTTATGTTTCTTTGACTGTATCAGCATTTAATTTTTGGGCTTGTGTGACGAAAAGAGATGGTAGACCCGGGATGGGCAACTTGTAAGGAAATGGCGGGCCAACAAAAAATGTTTCCTCACCACCATAGGGCTGCATTGTCACCATGCACTTCCACCAGTAGGATACGATAACCCCATCGATGAATTAGCCAACTATAGCATCTAATTGAATGAAAATAACGAAATATAGACATGCAATCAAAGTTTGTTGTACCAATTAGTAGCTTGTTTACAACTGTGAAACCAATCATTTCATTGATTATTGTAAATTGACGCAGGCCACATAAATCGAGGGCGGGGGCCGCATGCGGCCTGCAGGCCACCGGTTGCCCAACCGTGAGTTGGACGGTTGATCCTATCGGCAACGGCACCTCAACATGTCCTTGGGCCCAATGCAGAAAGTGCACCTGCTCAGTCAGTCAGTATCAGGCAGGAGGGCTGAATTGACTGTAAAGAAAAGAGTCTGAAACCTGTACAACTGATCTAGTGTCGGATCAAAGTGCAGAATAGGGCTGAGGGCATTGAAAGCCATGTCAGGAAGGGCGTGGTGTGTTTGAGTGTAGAGACATAAAAACCCAAGTGTTTAACCTCGTTATCTCACCTTTTATTTAATGGAGCCTGGCGTGCGAGGTGAAGGTGTTTTGCAAGCAGCAGGCCTTTTGCTGTTTGTGCAGGTGGTTTAAACAACAAAGAGATTGTCCACTGTATGTTCGTGATTAGTTTGTAAGCACATTAAGGTTATGCATTCTTTCTGCATCATGTACAGTTGATGGAGGGGCGAGTTCTCCGTTTGCGACTGTGTTGATTATGTGTGCTTTTAATATTAGTGTTATCTCTCCTCTTCATTGTAGTTGAGTCAGAAGCACAAGGTGGGTGTTCTGCTATGCCGTGCAGGCCAGAGTACAGAGGAAGAGATGTACAACAATGAGGAGGCGTCACCCGCCTTCTCTGCCTTCCTGGAGCTGCTAGGGGAGCAGGTGCTTCTCAAAGGATTCAACAAATATGCCGCACAGCTCGACACAAAGAGTAAGAACTTTCAGACATGCCCCTCTGCCTGTAAATGTCACGGCAAATTGAAGGATTTATGAATACAATTGGGGAAAAAAAAATCATTAAGTTTAATCAACAATCGATGGTGAGAGTAAGCAATATTATGTTGTAATGATGAATAAAGTTCGAAAATATATTAAAATATATACATGTGTCCTCCTTTCCCCAGCGGACTCTACGGGCACCCACTCCCTGTACACCACCTACCAGGGCTATGAGGTCATGTTCCACGTGTCCACCATGCTACCATACATGCCCAACAACCCACAGCAGGTAAGCCACTCCGCCATAGGTGTGTAAAGCAAAAAAAAAAAAGTGATTTTTCGTTTGAGGCTCTACAGTGGCAACTCTTGACTTGAGTTGCCTTCTTCATTCAGATTCTCCTTTCCTCTTTTTATAGTCTTTGTGTTGTGGCTTCTCTCTCCCCTCTCCTACTCACTGGTGCTTTGTTTTCGCCCTCTGCCTCTCATTCTTTTACTGGGTCTCAGCTGGGTGGGGTTCAGTTCTGAGTAGTTTCTTTATTTTCTTCCTCTTTCTTTGACTTGTGCCTTCCCACACATTCTTCCCTGTATGAGTGACCTGTGAGTGAGATCACATTTTTTGCGTGAAGGTATTTTTAATAGTTTCCTCAAGTGTTTTATGTGAGAGGCTCACTAGGATAAATGCATGTGCACTGGCAGAGACAGGGGGGGGGCAAGGATTAGTGTCCATGCTTTGTCATGTGCCTACTCGTCGCTGAAGAACAGTGTAGGCTCTCATTTGTTCTCCTTCAGAACATTTAAAATATAATACATTTATATTTTAAACCTGAAAACATGCAGTTATTGGCTCATGCACAGTAGCATTGCACGTTAGTGAAAATAAGCATTTTATTTTACAGTTATTTGGCAGTCATCTTGATAAACATCTTAGAAAACATTTATAATCAAAAAATCTGTGTTTCTGCTTTTTTTTTGCACCTTGAAAGTGTGTTTGAAAAGTTGTTATAAGTATCAACTTGAAGTGTAATTTTATAAATAGAACAATATCTCCATCCAGAGGTTTAGAGACTGCAGCAGCAAAGATGGTCACATACCCAAGTGATCCTCTAGGTGGCAGTATCTGACATTAAAAACCATCAGCGGTTGAGAGGTTATAAGAGAAAAGAGAAGCGCTAAATAAAGCTGCACAATTGTGACCAATAATAAAATGTACTATTTCACAGCAAAAAAATATATATATTTAACATTAATACTAGTTGAAGAATACGTAAAACGTCAATTCTAAAGCCTAAATATGAAGGATGCTCCAGTGCCACTGTGCTTTAGAATCTGTGTGTCTGTGGGGCCAGATTACATAATTGTTACATTCACACCTCCCTGCGAGATGAAGAGCAGATTGGCAAGCACTGCACTGCAAACACAGTGTGTCGTTTTTTCCTACATGAACAGAGGCCATCACAAACCATCACACACTGACACAAATAGCCCACACAGATTCCATAGAATAAATTACATAAAGAGCTGTTGTTGGGTGTCTAGTAGTGAATGTCTCAATCTTTAGTTTCGCCTGTCAGACTCTCTATCTTTTATTGAGTCAGGAGAGTCGTTGCCAATTTTGTTCACTCATTTTATTAATTTCTCTCTCTCTCTCTCCCTCCCCTCACCCCCACCCCCCCCCCCCCCCCCCCCCCCCCCCCCCCTTTTCCTCCCCAGCTCCTGAGAAAACGGCATATAGGGAACGACATTGTCACTATAATATTTCAGGAGCCAGGAGCATTGCCTTTCACACCTCAAAATATCCGTTCACACTTCCAGCACGTCTTTGTTATTGTTCGAGTGCACAACCCCTGCTCCGAGAACACTTGTTATAGGTAATTCATTTGAACTGAGCAAGCACATGCTCATATGATAAAAAAAATAATAATAATAATAATAATAAAAAAAAAAAACATAGTTTCTCACACTTTAAATCTTAAACTGTCTTTCAGTGTTGCTGTGACAAGGATGAAGGATGTGCCTCCGTTTGGCCCATCCATCCCCAGTGGTGTCAGCTTCCGTGACCCCGACACCTTCCGTAATTTCCTTCTAGCCAAAGTTATCAATGCGGAAAACGCCGCGCACAAGTCTGAGAAGTTCCACACCATGGCGACACGAACGCGCCAGGAGTACCTGCGTGACCTGGCCGAAAACTATGTCAGCAGCACGCCGCTGGACTCGGCCGGCAAGCTTAACAACCTAATCTCTCTCGCGTCCAAAAAACGGGAGCGCTCGAAGGCGAGAGAGGGAGCCGAGCTGGGAGCCGCCGGGGCCGTCGCCTGGAGGGTGCAGGCTCAGGACTTCAGCGGAGGCGGGACGGAGCTCCCCTGTGCCTTGGGTTTGTCTGCCGAATACATCCTCCTGGTGGACTGCGCCACCAAAGAGGTGGTGTTCAACTGTTTCTGTGCGGACGTGATTGGCTGGACGCCGGAGCGTCTGGCACTGAAGATCTTCTACGGGAGAGGAGACCACATCGCTGTGCGCGTACCTGAGGGCTATGCGCCGGACATCAGGGAAGTGGTGCAGAGATTGAAGGTGAGTGTCTTCAGTGTGTTTAATTCTAGATAATGGTGACTGCAGGACTAGGGAATGTGGATCACTTTGGTCTATGAGGCCCACAGTTTGTTATGTGTACAAGATTGTAGTTTTCTTCTTCCACAACATTGCCCTATAGAGCTAAACAATCCAGAAAGGTTCTTTATTATGAGACATTGTCACCCCACATTTCAAACGTTTGTCTCCAGAGAGCGTAAAGTCCTTAATTGTATGTTGTCAGGTCCCTTTGATTAATAGTGTGTGATTATTATAGTTTTGTGTGACCAATCCAAAGTCAGGGTTATATCTGCTTTGAAGTTTGGAGCTTAGGGGGTTTCCACAGTGGGTACTGTGTTTCCTAAGCCACCTCAACATTGACATGACAGTGATGGCACTTGAAATATATAAAATAGGGTTCCTCTTTATAACAATGTTTATAGTAAAAAAAAAAACTAAACAAAGATACCTGTTTAAACATTTTAATCTTTAAAACTACATTACAGTTGTGTTTAATATGTTTAGGCATGTTGGTATCCATGTAACTCACTTTTTCAATGACTGCATCTACTGGCTGATGAACAGCATCTCATATTGTAATAATCCCTGTTAAATGTGATGAATCAAATGCTGGGAAAAGGAGATTTCCTGGACTGTAGTGAGCTTCAGTTAATCCAACAGAAAACCAAATATTTTAAAAAGCACTTCATCTCACTGAACATAGCAAATATGTAGAGTCTGGAGACTGATAGGTTTCACAGAGTGATGGCTGATTTTGTTTCATGCTGTGCATATTTATTGATAAATTATTAAGACCAAAATTGTGATTGTTTAATACTTCACAGACACAGTTAATCAAAGTTGTAAGTATGTTTAATTTCTTCCTCTTTTTCTCCCAGTCGTTGACAGTTGGCTGTGAGACGGTGGATATGACTCTGAGAAGGAACGGACTGGGACAACTGGGCTTCCATGTCCGCCTGGATGGCACCGTGGCCGAGGTACCATCTCTGCCACGCCAGATCTCCTCGGAGCAATCCTTACTTGTGAAAGATCTTGGCTGTACATGAGTGGTTTGTTTGAAGACTTTGTTTGTGGCTTTCCCTGGCAGGTGGAGGAATACGGCTTTGCCTGGCAGGCGGGACTGAGGCAGGGCAGTCGGTTGGTAGAGATCTGCAAGGTGGCCGCGGTGACACTGACTCACGAGCAGATGATCGACCTGCTCAGGACGTCGGTCACGGTCAAAGTGGTCATCATCCCTCCTTACGAAGAGGGGGGGCCTCGCAGGTGCGTTTAAGTGCGAGTGTTGTGATTCTCAACCGAGGAGGGTGAGTCAGATGCAGGTGTTGAGGCAGCTGCTGGGTGCAGAGGGGGCTTGCTGAACATTGCTGTGTCCTCGTGGAAGCACAGGAGCGAGTACAGGATGCTCTTCACACAGACACACAAAAGCACGGGTTAGATAGTGGCCAGACTCCAATGTTCTGAGAGGCTTTTGTGTGGGAGTGTGTGAAGAGAGGAAGCGAGCAAACGGAGAGAAAGTACAAAGTGTGATTCGATAGGGAATCGACAAAATGAGGAACAGAAACCCCAAAAAAACGAGAGAATCAATTGTTAAACATGAAATCATGAAATCTTGAAATTCTTTGTTTCCTTCTCCCTTTCATTTTGTAGTCATCTTGTGTTGTTTCCTCCCCTCCCACAGTCTTATTTCCTTCCTCTGCTGTCATCCTTTACCATCCTTTCATATACACATAAGACCTTGACTCAGACAGAATAACGAGGCCTTGTGAGGCCATGATGTGGTGTTTCAGAACACTTACAGAGGTGAAGGAATAACCACAATGAGTGTGTGTTTCTGGTGGAGAACCAGGGCTCCTAAATATAGTAATCGTTGCCGGGTTGTGTGATTTCTTTAACATTGCAGGCATCATAGTTGCTCCAAGTGAAATCCCTGACACGCACACACACACACGCACACACACACACACACACACACACACACAAACTACTGTGGCACTGAAGCAGCTGATAATTAGTCTTGCATTTCACTCCTCTCTTCTACCCCCCCCTCTCTCTCTCTCTCTCTCTCATGCTCTCTCACTAACATGTAAGCCGTTGTGTGCCAGGCAAGCAGATTGCATGAGATTAAGGCCTGGGATCTGCTGAAGAGAATAACAGGAGACCACGAAAAATATATAAATAAATGGGTGGAAGTGATTAATTAAAAATGCATGCCCTGTGCGAACGGAGAAAAAAAAGGGCGGAATAAAGGGAGGGATGGAGCGAAAGAGAGAGAGAGTGCAACAGCGAGTGCAATAGCAGGGTTGAATGTATCGAGCGCTCTGTGAGGATGATGTGAGAGAATGCTAGTGAGAGTAAGAGAAGTGGGTGGGAGAGAGAGAGAGAGAGAGGGGGGGGGAGTTGTAAGCCTTTGTCCTTGCCTTTTTCATTCGGCTGTGCACATGTAAGGATGGATGGATACAGCGGAGAAGAGGTGTGATGGATTTGAGTGTTGCATGTGACCATGTGAGTGTGTATGTATGTTTTGGGGGAGCCCCAGCTGTGTCATCTCAGCCAGTGTGATGGAAGACACACTGCATATCAACCGATGTAGGCTCTGCTAAGGTTTGTTATCCTGCTCTCTGTCTGTGCACGTGTGTGTGTGTGTGTTTGTGCGTGTGCGTGTGTGTGTGCATGCCTGCGTGCAGCCGCTTGCGTGTGTGATCAGAACATGCACAACTACTATGTAGTTGTATGAATAGTGATTCATTTTGTAGTATCCCTTGATCCTAGAAAAAAGGGGTTTCGGTAATGTGTGATGTCATGATTATCATTTGTAAACATTTAGAATTTTCCATTTCTGTTCTCGTTAGACATCTCCTGGGCCATTTAAGCCATTCGAAAAGAGGATCAACCGCTTTTCTTTGTAATATATCGTTGTCAACTTAATAATAATATAAGAATAATAATTTTGACTGTAGCACATCTGAAAATTATAATCGTATAATAATGGTGAAAAATCCCATATTTAATTCCTTGCAGGCCAAAGTGATACGTTTCCTGTTTTGTCTCAACTCAAAGCACTGCTACCTCATTTCACCTCACTGTGGATTTAATATTAATTTCCTCCTTACTTTTCGCTTAGACACCATTTTTCTAGTGCGCCATGACCCTCGCCTCCTCTGTTTCTTCCTCTTCCTCTTTTCATTTGTCTCATCTTTAATACATTGTCTCTGCATATTAAATGTCTTCTGCCTTCCTGTATCTGGCCTTGTGAATGAAATAATGATGATCTGTAGAAGATATGGGACGTGTGGCTGCTATGAAAACGAGAATGTCTTTAGTTGTGTGTGGTGTTTGAGTCCTCAGCTTATAAATAAAGATGACCACCCTTCCAACTGGGAGATCTCCCAGCGATTTCATAATTGATGAGAATAAATGCCAGCTTCTCTTCAGTCGAGGGCTGTTTTCCGTCTCATGATGGTTTAATTGTATATGCTGACGAGGTGCTTAAAGGGCACGCATTTTTTTTTTTTATTATTAGATTGTTTAATGTTGTTTTTTGAATTTTGGACACACGCGCCCTTGACTTCACTCTCGTAGTAGGCGAGATGGCATCATGATGTGCCAATAATCACTTTTCCTTTCCGTTTCTCTCTTTTCCACTGTAGGGTCAAGGGAGCTCATAAGAGAATAATAAAGCACAGTCTGTCTGAAGAAATGTACCGAGCAGTTTTTACCCACTGAACTTGGTACAGAAGCCCGAGCCCAGAGGCTGATGCTTCTTATTGTTGCTTTTGAGGATCAAACACTATAGATAAAGACAAAGTGCCTGTCATTTTTTTTTTCTTTCAGAGTCAAGCTTTTGATTAACCTTTTACATTGGATTTCTCCCACCCTCTGTCTCTTCAGGGGCTGCACAGAAGAGTGTGAGATGAAGACCATGGAGCAGAAGCCCGAACCCGAGCCTCTGGCGGCGGGCTACCGACCCTCCCCTCGCCCGATGTGGCGATGGGACAGCCCACCTATTCCTCCCGGGCTCCACGGGGCCCCGAACCCACAGCGCTGGGCCCCCTTGGGCCCCCCGCCTCCTCCACTACCCCGCTCACACAAGGCCCTGATGCCTGTTCCCTACAGAGATCCCCAGCATCTCAACTCCAAGAGGTGAGACTCCAACAGAGTCACAGGTTTTAACTGGATAACTTTTTTCCTGGTTTCTCGGTAAAGTTAGATAAAAGGTTTTTAATGTTGCAGCTGTATGTGTTTGTTTTTCGCTTCTCTAACCACCGCCCTTCTTTGTGTCCTCCAGGCCAGTGAGCTACCCGGAGAACCACTACACTCTGTCTCCTGCAGGAGGCGACAGATTGCTGCCCTATAGAAACCCCTCAGCCAGCTTCTCCTCGCCCTCCTCAGGCCTAGTTGGCCTCACCGCGATGGGGCCTCATGGAATCACACCAGGCCCCTTTGTACGCTACAAGCATTCACCGGACAGGTGTGTGTACATTTTAAAATGTCCTACTTTAATCATAACAAGGTGGATAACATCGGCTCAGGAGACCGATGTTGCGTGTTCAGATTTGGAGTTAGATGTGTAAGAACACACTGTCTCCAAGAGGAATGATCTGTTGTGTGGGTGGCTCTTCCTCACAGTGCGGAGGCTGATAAGTTCTCGCTCAACCAAAGGAGCCAGTTTTATTCAACCGCCACTAGGACACAAAACCAACACTGAAGCTCTCCTTTTTTGGAAACGTCCAACCGGAATATTTTTTTATTGTTTGCTTCAGGGGAATTTGTTCGGGAGTGTCTGGCTTTTACTGTATTCCTCTCTGTATCACAGAGTGGTTGATCATGGGTGCAATGTGCTGCTTGTTGGCATTTGGCAACAGCAATAATCAATGGGTGTCGTCATCAATCGCATAACCCCCTTCCTGTCATCCCTGTGCAGATATGGACCAGGACAGCGCCCCTTGCTGCCCTACGAACCCCATGTCAGTGTGGACATCAACTCCAGTGGGGAGTCTTCCTCAGGCTTCACCAGCCAGGAAAGCACCATGGAACGCTGCAAAACAGGTTCATCACATAGAGAAATTACAGGCTGCATGTGTATGCGTTTATTGTGCAACAAGTTGTGTACGACTTACATTGCTTTCATTCGTATCGTCATTTGCGACATTGATGCAGCGTAAATATTGATAGACGGACAGAAACTCCCAGGCGAAACTGATAATCTCAAATAAGTGCTAATGTTTCTGATGCTATGTTGCCAAAATGTTTTGTCTCTAACCCACATTCGTGATCGTAAAATGATGTTGTTTGAGTGTTTCAAAGTGTGTGTATTACAGCAAAGCAGACATAACTCCTGATTTAGTGTAGTGGTGGCGAGGGGTGTATAAATGTGATATAAATATGTAATCCTCTTTGCTAACCATGGGGGTTTTAATGTAATTTGATTTAATCCTATGAGTGTATGTGTGTGTCCTGCCTAGAACCCCTCTGGCATGTGCCAGCTTCCTCGTCTCGGGGGCCGGCTGGTGGAGCAGGGCAGAGGAGAGTAACCAGACAGGATGTCCCAGGGAAAGACTCTCCAAACAGACATTCAAAGGTCAGACTTAGTTTTTTTCCAAACCATCTCATTTGTTCGCCTGTCACCTGTTCTCGTTCTTCGCCTCAGCCTGACTGTCCTTGTGTCCTGTGTAGGGGGAGACTCAGTACTCCAGTCACTCCAGCAGTAACACCCTGTCCAGTAATGCCTCCAGTAGCCACAGCGATGAGCGCTGGTTTGAAGGAGGAGCTGGAACAGAGCGAGGAGGAGGAGGAGGCGGGGGTTGCCTCGGCAACCCAGCTGACCCTGACCCCGACCATCTCAACAAGGGGGGCTCCAACGACAGTGGCATCGACGCTTCCACCCACTACGGCAACTCCCGCCACGGACACGCGTCCAACAACCAGCCCCACAAGCCCAAGCACTGCTCTGCGCCCTACGGCGGCGTCCAAGAGCTGTTCGTGGGACGGAGCAGCGGCGGGGGAGAGGGGAGGAGGCGGGAGTCTTCACCCATCACACCAGCCGAAGCCAATCAGAACAGAGGATACCAGACAAGGACCTTCCCGCCTCCTGGCTCCAGCGCTGATAAAATGGATGCTTTCAAACCCAGGTAAGGGACCAATTCACTGATGAGATGCGTCTTTTATGGCACACTTTATGAAGCTAATGTCAACTAGCACTCACCTCAAAGCATCAGCCTCTGGGCTCTGGCTCTTTTACTGTGTGAATCTTGCTGCATAATGCTGCTTAGCTTAAGGGAGGAGGTAAGTAATTGATAACAGGTTTTACAAGTATTCAGTGACTGAACCACCAAAACGTAGAGCACAGAACATGTGGTAAGGCTAATATATATGTATTGCATCTTGAAGAAATGTGATTATAGCAGACTAATCCCTATAAAACATACAGGTGTCCCCCTCTGCTTGTGGACTTGACACTGCCAATGCACGTAATAAACCCATGTAGCCTTATATCACATGCTGTACATATATGAGCTTCGGCCACTCTGTGATGGATGTCATGGTGCCATTAAATCTGATCCTGCATTCCGTGCCTGGGATTTGTCGGACGAATCGGGTGTGCAGCATGATACAAACGCAATTTAAAAATACGAGGCTGCAGGACAGCAGTGCTTCATCACTGATTATATCTACGGAAATGTCTCTTGTTAATGTTAGAAGTTAATATACCTCGCAAAACCTCGCAAAATAGTGCACCTACAGCCAACAGTCGTCCCCTATGATCTGATACATATTGAATTAACTCTCTTTACCACAGTTGCTGCCATTAAGACCTTTTGTCTCAAAATGTGTGTTTAGCCTGCATACAAGCAGCCTTATCTTGCTGCTGAATGTTTTCTTTTCTTTTTCTTTTCTTTTAATTGTTTGTGTTATCATTTGAAATCCAAACACGGTTCGCCTCCTGAGGCTGAAGGTGATTTCGATGCACTCATCACCCGGTTGTCTGTGCGTCCCGTCCCGCCATTCAGGGCCTACACGCCGCAGGGTTACAAGACTCCAACAGCGGAGAAGGCCAGGCCTGTCCGCGCTGCGACGACCACCCCCATGTCAGCTCACCTCAGCGCCACCCCTCTGTCCAGCTCCGCACCCAAGGCCTTATATGGAAAGACCAGACCAACCGCATGGCAGGCAGAGGACAACGGCCTATCGCCGTCAAACACAACGACGGCATCCAGCTCCGACAGCAGCAGCAGCAGCAGCAGCAAGAAGTGAGCCACTGACAAAGAGCTTAAAACCTTAGTCGGGGTTGGTCTCAAGCTCTAGGATGACCAAGCAGACAGAGATTTGTCCTACTTGTCTGTCCTTGAATTCGAGTTTAGTTTGCAATTTCTCTCCCCCTTTATATGTAGTATAAAAATGATATACTATACTATATGAATAGTATTAATCCTGAAAAGGCTAAAGCAAATTATGAAAATATGAGAATGGACTGTGCAGTACTGTTTGTAGGTGCCAGGTCATTTCTGTTGCACATTAACATAAGTCATCTTTTAACACTTATTTAGCATATGATCAGCAACTGAAGTAGTGCCCTGGGAAGGGCTGTCGATAAAATAGTTTGTGTAAGGCAACACCCGAGATGTGAATCATAAAAGGCATGCAATCAGTTGTGTTTCGCATGCTCATGTCTTATGTCTCCAGGCAGGTGGATGCAAATTCGAAGAATGTGTTCGGACAACCGCGACTCCGCGCATCCCTGAGGGACCTGCGCTCTCCTCGCCGGACGTATAAGAGCACCATCGAGGATGACCTGAAGAAGCTGATCATCATGGACAACCCGGGAGAGATGCCTCTAAGGGATCCAGTGAGGAACACACAAACACTTTGGCACCGTCATTATCGAACGTCCGTGAGCAGTTTTACAGTATGCGCTGGAACGCCGGTTCTGACCTCTCGCACTTGTCTCCCCGCAGTCTCCCAGGCGAACCTTGCAGCGCACATTTTCAGATGAATCACTGTGCAGCGGGCGCAGGGACGCCAGTTTCGCCAACTCCGAGAACCAGACGAGTCCAACTGACGTATTGTTCACCTGCACGCTGCCCACACGCAAACACGCCGTCTCCTCCAACCACATGCAGGGCAAGAAAGGTGTGTGTGGTCAACAAAGCTGTGTTGACTATTTACTGGCGGCAATGCTATGATGGAATGGAATTTGTTGCCCTTTTTTTGATAACTTACTGCGGCTGTTGTCCTCTCCTGTCCCCAGTGCCTCTCTCTGCATCGGAGCTGTCTCTGACAGAAGTCAGGGACAAAGTCCCCCCCCTGAGGAGGCTGGATCCTGGGCTGATGCCTCTTCCTGACACTGCCTGCGGACTGGAGTGGTCCAGCCTGGTCAACGCTGCTAAGGTCTATGAAGGTGAGGCTGGAGACACTTTTGTCCCTTTTCACTTTTACTGTGGGGTGCGTACTTGATTGTATTTGAGGGTTGTGGAATGTTTATCTGGTAGCCCGAACATGAAAATCAGACAGTGCAAGTATGGCAAAATGATCTGCTCATCATATGATATTTAATGTCTGTTTGATTTTTTTTTTGTCCGTATAATGCGAGACCACTAAGTTGTAAGGTAAAAAATGAATTGTGTGTGTTGTAATGTATTTACAAGATTAAAAAGGTAGGATTCATTAACATAAATAACCTATCTACCTATTACCTACCTAAACCTTCGGTGGTTGTGAGATTTATTGTCTGGACATTTGGGCTTCATTGGTTTCACAGTATCTCCTCTGTCACACGAGAGCCCTGGGAAAGAATTTGTGTATTCATCTACACCTCGTACCCAAATCCGTTTCTATCTGCTGTCCCTTGTGCCCTCTGCCACCACAAAGACTATCACAGCACAGACAGACACTGTACTGAAGCCAACCCTTGATCTAAGGCCCTTCCTGCCCCCAGGTCCTCCTGTGTTAAGGTTTAACTGTGTCACACATCGCAAGGGACACTTGGGGTAAAAAGAGTCATTTATGCAGCTTTGTGAACAAGGATTGTGTGTCTCTGTTGCAGCACAAAGAGCAGTTTCCCTCTTCTCACTGACTGAGCCGCCACAGCATGGGGTTCCCGACATCAGACCGGTGATAAGTCCGGTTCAATTTCAGACTCCACAGACTCCTCGGACCACGCCGACCTTCAGCTGGTAGGTCATGTACACTGACAAACTATAATCCGCACTTCTTAATTGTACAATTAATTGTATTAATTAATTGTATTAATTGTACTACACAAAAGTTTCCTCCAGGCATACGTTTGCTTTGTCACGTTTGCCCCTCTGTGATAAACAGTCAGCACACCCAATGGTTAATCCCCACACACAAACCTCAACAATCCCCGTCTTCCTACATGTTCACTGTGTGTGTTCACAGTGACGAGCCGCCTAACGAATTGTCCGGCCGGCTGTACAGCCTGGAAGTCATGTTGAAACAGCTGAATACTGATCTGGAGAGAGTGAGTATCTTTCTTTTCCCCCCCCCAAAAAAACATCAAAATGTAACGTTACACTATAATAAATCACCTATTTACTGATTTTCATGCTCAAGCAACAACCTGAGAGATCATATTTTTTTTCTTAAAAGAAAAGTTCAGGCAAATTACGTTTTGTGGATCTTTTTAATGTTTAATTCGTTTGCTACACATATCTTTTGCAATCTGTATTATCCACCAAAGAGAGAAGTGAGTACTTACAGATACAGTTCAAAAGTCACATGTAACATGTGCCCAAAGGCTTTGTGCCTGATGTTCTCAACATAATAATATAATAACTGCATTTCTCCTTCAGGCAGCAGTCAGTTGGTGTTGCATAATGACTGGAAACGCGTGTATTTACTTCTCAGTAGGAGGGCATTACAGTATTTTCCCAAATGTCAAAGTATTCCTTCACTTTGATTGGCAATTTAATCATTGATGAAAAATGACAAATAAATATCCCAGTCATCCTCCTGCCACACTGCCCTAAACAGTTGTCATCATTTCTTTTTGCGTCAGGAGAAGCACGATAAAGTGGTGCTGCTCGCAGAGATGGCCAACCTGAGACAGAACAACCAGCGTTTGCAGGAGGAGAGTCACACAGCCAGTGAGCAGCTGCGCAAGTTCAGCGTGTTTTTCACCAACATCACCAAGACAGAAAGTGACCACGAGGCTCAATCCTTGACACAGGACACTGACTCGCAGAGGGAGTAATCTACAGCTGCAGGAGAAGAGGCGTGTGGGACTCGGGCCAGTGGGAGGGTGAGTGTGAGAGGATGATTCTTTTAGGAGGCAGAGGTCACAGCGATGTGACCTAAGTAAGCTTCCACGGGACTGCCTTCAACCAGAGAGAGAAAGACAACTACTATTTTTTAAATGCAACACTAGAGAGTCTCATCGAGACTGCCGGGGCACAGACGAAGCAGAGACCCTCCCGCTCTACTCTTTGAGCCTGTTTATTTTTATAAACCGAAGTCAAAAAGTCTTCAAACAGTACTCTCCCTGTATATGTATAAAAATACTGTATATGCTACTATGCTGGAGGAGTGACTAGGAGAGCAGAACCTGACTGTTTTTGAGAACACTACATCACCTGGAGAGGCCTAACACTGTTCCTGCAGCGAATCAGCCAAAAAAAAAAAAAAAAACTCATCACAGACTGCATCTCCCAGAATGCACTAGAAGTAATGGAAGCTCTACAGACATTGGTACTGTAGATAGATGCCTGTGTGGTACAATTCTCATGTATCAATATTGTACTGATATTGCGTACCAGTCGTACTAAAGAGGTGTGTGTGTGTGTGTGTGTGTGTGCGTGAGTTCGTGCGGGCGTGTAACTGAAGGTACAGTGAATACTCTGAAGCGTTACCGCACAATAGTGTTTGTGCTCAAGGCTCGATGTGTTTTTATTACCCTTTGATGTGTGTTGGTGATTGCGATTGAATGTGATGGTCCGTGAAAGGACAACTGATAAATGGACAAATTAGTTTACTGTAATATGAAACTCGTGGGCCACACTATTTTTCTTTACTCCATATACGTGGATGAACCGTGGCCTACGGATGTGAAACAAGCCATCAGCTATGTGCAGTGTGACTGGTCGTTGTCGGAAACTCAGTGATGTCATATCTCTAATATAGTGCGTCGTTTTAACTCTCACTGTTTCTTGCCATGCCGCATCATCTCATATAGCAGCGTAGTGGATTACTATGTTAACTGTGGGTCATTATCTCAGTGCAGTGCTTTTAGATCACCTTTATTCTATTGTTTAAAACCATACATTTATTTGCTTTCTTGAAGAGTGCTCAATGAAGGTATTGATGCTGCGATCAGTTTTCTTATCTCTTAGTAGCATTAACTTTCTAAATTCTGGCCTGGTTGCGTGGCTGTTATTCTGTTATGGGGATTACTCAGATATATGTGACCTTTTAAGAATTCTAACTTGCCACTGCAAAAACTTTGAACTTAACATCTTTTGTTTTCATCTCAGACTTCTTAAAGCCGTTTCCAAGCATGGCACCATCATTGAATTTAGATATGATAACAAGCAATATAAAACACATTATGTTAGCAATGGTCACAGGCAGGCTCGATGTTTACCCTTTTAGAGTTCATCTTAAATTAACCATCAGTTGGCTGGAGAGTCAATTCAATGTGTAAAGGACTTATATAATATGGTTTAATTACATTATTTAAATCTGAAGTCTTTCCCTTAAGCGATATGTCATTTTCACAAGAAACAAATTACACAAGTAAATTGCAAGTTACATTGTGGACTACAAATTGAATCTCCATATTTTTAGCTTGTTAGGGTTAGGGTAAGTTATGGTAAACTAAATTACACTGAATTTGTTCCCGTCCACCAGTGAAGTATCTAACTAAAGGACTTTTAACATAAAGATTCTCAGGAAGTGTCATTTTGCTATGATTTGGCCGTGTTATAACAAACAAGTTGTCGACAAGTGGGTCAAACTATTATCGGGTCATCATTCATCCACTGATGTGAACAAACATGAGTTTTATCATTTGAACTCTCAGCCAGAAAGTAAATAAGTGTATTTCTCAGAAAGTCTTGACTATTCCTGTAACTGTTTCTCGAATCCAAATTAAGCTGTCACCCATAATGTGTTTATAGACAACTGTTTACTGTACATGAAACTCACTGGACGACACTGAAGCTCCTTTGTATCAGAACCAGTCTGTGTGTATGAGAGGATCTGTCCACGTGTTCTTTGATAAACCCAAACAAACACAAGAGGCACTATTTATACTGCTAGCTTGCTCAACAATATTGTCTACTATATCTATTTTTCATACAGAAAATGTGTGTCTGTGTCTTTTGGAGTGCATCCTTGCAGGGGATGACACTTCCTGTTTCACTTCAGCAATTGCTTGATAAATCTTGTCCCCTGCTCGACCCTTTCGAACAACTCTTCCCCCCCGGGACTGGCTGGATCTGTTTGAATTTTCACACTTACTCAGGATTCCCAGTATGCTGTTAATGTACACCGCAACATCAGTTAGGGGTGGGCAATATGATGCATTGCACTGTGAGACAATTTAAATGGGTCTGCAATCAAGAGATTTTGACATTGTTTGTACCATCGTGGCTGACCCTTTAATATTTCCGGATGCATGACTTTGGTGTTGGCAAATCCGTTTCTCATATCCTCCCACTCCGACTCAGAAATACTTTTTCTTCAATTTTCACTGACCCACTAGGGAGGCATTGTTGACTGCATCTGCTTCCGTGTTACCACCTCACTACTCTTCTGCAGCCAATTTCAGTTGTCATCACAGTAACTTTGATCTGACCAGTAATGTTCAAATTCAAACTCGATATTTTTTTCATCATGCAGCTTCGCAGGTTTAGCTGTGATGTTAGTATCTGCAAGTCTTAATCTTTAGTTTGTTTATGTAAAAGGGGAAAGGGTTTCTTTTTATATATATATATATGTTTTGTTAATGTTCTGTTTAATTTTAAGGTATTTATAGCATACACAACACACCCCCTTGAACGAATCAATAATGCATTATTAAGGTTAATGGTAATATTGTATGACTAAGTTTGTTTTTAGATGTTAAATATTTTGATAATTTATTTTTTACCACATTGGCCACTGTTGTAAACAATAGTGAAGATGAGAGGGTACCGTTTATTTGTGTATGCTGTTTGACTTCTGTACAAATTTTTTTTTTTTTTAATTCATTTTTTTGTGTCATTTTTTTCTCTTGGTGCGCTGTGCGTTATGCATGTGACAGGGGTACATGACGTGTAGACAAAAAATGTTGGTTGACCATTGTTTTCTTTGGGTTGTAATAACTTGTACATTTAAAAGTGTAAATTATGTTTTCATTATTTTATAAAAAATATATATAAAAAAACCCTCAGATGTCTGCCTTTTTCAGAAAATCTTGGAACTTTTGAAGAAGGGAAAAACAAAGATGGAATTTGCTTCTGGCACTACAAATTGAGTTACTAGTCTTTTTGGTAATTTACATATCCTGAGCCTCAAGTGTTATAGGTAAAATGTTCAGTTAGTTAATGTGAAATAGCCAACATTCATTTGGTTAAAAGTGCACACAGACACCATGAAACAACTTGCATTTGAAAGTGTGCATCTTCTCTGGCAAAGCCATTTTTATTAACATATAAAATACATAGTGAAGTGTTATTCGCTTACCTCAGTGAATTCATAAAATGCATTCTGTACATTCTGACATCTCTCCACAGAGCAAGCTTTAGCGGGTTCGAGTGTAATTAGTGGAGCGAGGGAACGTCTAAGATCCGCACATGAGGCAATCGTCTCTGTTTTCCAGAGAACAAACCATGGCTGCGGTGTTCCGTTCCTTCATGTCCTGTTCTGAGGCTTTGGCCAGCTCCGGCTCTTTTAGGCTCTCCTTATTGAGGGTGAACTGGATGGGATTTGCGGCAGGCTTCGTCCTCAGGTAGTACATTCCTGTCTTTAGACCCTGTGGTAAGAGGTAGATGGGAATTTAGGCATCATTGTTATATCCCCCCCGTTTTTTTGTTCTCTTCCTCTTGTTGTTTTTGTTCTTACCTGTTTCCAGCCGTAGAAGTGCATGCTTGTCAGTTTGCCGTAGTTTGGCTCTGCGATGTGGATGTTCAGTGACTGGCTCTGGTCAATGTAGGCCCCACGGTCAGCAGCCATCTTCAGTATGGTCTTCTGGGAGATCTCCCACACGGTTTTATACAGCTGCTTCAGATCATCTGGAATCTCACTTATTTCCTGTTCAAATACAAAAACGGATTATTTAGCAGCTGAGAACATTAATCAACCAGCCACTAATTTTTAAACTCTCAAGTATTATTATTTGTATACCAAACATTGACTGATTTTTTTGGTTTTTGCCCATATTGTTGAGTCAATGATGAAAAACCTAAGACACTGTTTTCACACAAACCTCCCAATGGACAAGCTGAAACCGGCCAACGTTTGGCAGTTACGCTCGGTTAACGTAAACATTTGATGCATTTACTTGAGCAGTATCTTTGTTAAGCGTCACGCATACAAACCTGATAATGTAATCACCATCTTCACAATACCGGTAAGAGGTTTAATTCCTATGAATGGTGGGACTGAGAGGGATTACCTGAATGGATCCGTTGTGACCTATCAGCTGGTTCTTCATCTCCTCGCTCCACAGACCTTTCTCCGTCAGGTCTTTGAGCAGATGAGGATTCACGATCTGAAACTCTCCCGAGAGGACCCTGCGGGTGTAGATGTTGCTGGTGTACGCCTCGACGGACTCGTTGTTGCCCAGGATCTGCGCGGTGGAGGCGGTGGGCATCGGGGCCAGCAGAAGGCTGTTCCTTACACCGTGCTTGGCGATCTTCTCCTTCAGCAGCTTCCAGTTGCACAGACTGGTGGGCGTCTTCTCCCACATGTCATACTGCAGGATGCCCTTGCTGACCGGACAGCCTTCGTAGGTCTCATAGGGGCCGTGCTCAGCAGCCAGCTCGCAGCTGGCCTCCAGGGCAGCGTAGTAGATGGTCTCAAAGATGTGGACGTTCAGCAGCTGAGCCTCCTGGCTTTCAAAGGGGTAACGCATCAAGATGAAAGCATCTGCCAAACCCTGGACACCGATTCCTATCGGCCGGTGGCGCTTGTTGGACTGCTCTGCTTCAGGCACTGGATAGAAGTTGATCTCTATGATCTTGTTCAGGTTTTTGACTATCACTTTGGTCACATGCGCCAGTTTTTTAAAGTCAAAGGTCCGCTCAGGGGTGACGTACATGTTGAGTGCGATGGACGCAAGATTACACACGGCTACCTCATCGGGGCTGGTGTACTCAACAATTTCTGTGCAGAGGTTGCTGCATTTGATGGTGCCAAGATTCTGCTGGTTGCTCTTCCTATTGCATGCATCTTTGTAGAGCATGTACGGCGTTCCCGTTTCGGTCTGGGACTCAATAATGGCGTGCCAGACCTGCTGAGCCTTCACCACACGCTTGACCTTCCCCGCCTTTTCATATTTGGTGTAGAGCTTTTCAAACTCCTCCCCCCAGCACTCGTCCAGCCCGGGGCACTCACTGGGACACATCAGAGACCAGTCTTCGTTGCTCTCCACTCTCTTCATGAACAAGTCTGGGATCCACATGCCGTAGAAAAGATCTCTGGCTCTCTGCTCCTCCTTCCCCGTGTTCTTCTTCAGGTCCAGGAAATCAAAAATATCAAAGTGCCAGGGTTCTATGTACATGGCGAAGGCCCCCGGTCGCTTGTTGCCGCCCTGGTCAACGTAGCGCGCAGTGTTGTTATAAACTCTCAGCATAGGCACCAGCCCGTTTGAGTTCCCGTTGGTGCCAGCGATGTAGCTCCCCGTGGATCTGATGTTGCTAACCGACACACCGATTCCACCGGCCGATTTGGAGATGAGGGCACACTGCTTCAGCGTGTCATAAATGCCTTCGATGCTGTCGTCCTTCATGGAAAGCAGGAAGCAGCTGGACAGCTGTGGCCTGTTGGTTCCGGCATTGAAGAGTGTGGGAGAGGCGTGCGTGAACCACTTCTCCGACAGCAGGTTGTAGGTTTCAATAGCCGCGTCGATGTCTGTTCTGTGGATGCCGACCGCCACTCTCATGAGCATGTGCTGCGGCCGCTCCGCCACTTTGCCGGTGATCTTCAACAGGTAGGAGCGCTCCAGAGTCTTGAAGCCGAAGAAGTTGTAAGAGAAATCTCTGTCGTAAATGATGGCCGAGTTGAGGCGGTCCTTGTGCTCGAGAACAATGTCGAGAGTCATCCTGGAGATCATGGGGGAGTGGCGACTATTCAGGGGGTTGACGTAGTTGTACAGGTCCTCCATAACCTCACTGAACACTTTCTTTGTCTCTTTGTGCAGGTTGGAGACGGCGATCCGTGCAGCGAGGATGGCATAGTCTGGGTGTTTGGTTGTGAGAGTGGCGGCGATCTCTGCGGCCAGCGTGTCCAGCTCCACGGTGGTGACGCCGCTGTACAAACCTTGGATCACCTTCATCGTTATCTGGGCTGGGTCCACGAATTCGGAGTTTAGCCCATAGCAAAGCTTCTGGATGCGACAGGTGATTTTATCAAACATGACGCGCTCCTGGCGTCCATCTGAAACAAGTAAAAGTAAACAGTCAGCAAAGTTACCCTTGGGTCCAAGTAAAGAGACATCTAGCAAGCAGACCAAATGGAAAAAACAAATCCAGTGAGATCCTACTGTTGACTGGTTCTTTGACAAACAGACTTATGGGTCTGGGAAACAGGGGGTGCTGCGTTGTTGACTCACAGACAATAAAAACTATGCTTTTTCTTTGTGCAAGATTCAGAATTTGTATGCGTTACTTAGTTTGCAAAACATGATATAGTTCCAATATGTAAAGTCAACGGTGAACATATTGAAACTATGGTATGTGGCCGCGTATACTCAACATAGGACCGAGTTGGAAATTAAGTCCCCTCCAAATAAAAGCCTGTTCCCGTCAACGGCTTAGGTAGGATAAAAGGTTCCTTTCAGTCATTTGAATTTCTTTCGACATAAAAACACTGCGGTCCACAGTGACACCGGGACTGAGTAACTTAACTTTTTGGCGGCAACTGTGACAAAAGGCTCAATGCGGCTGGATACATAAACATTAACTTCAATAAATCCCTGAGACACAACGACATGGTGACTATACTTGTATTTGTCAACCTGTGAACCTCGCATGGGCGAGCCCACTCGGGCACGGCGTGTGGGTTTAGATTATTCGATATAAACCAAGAAGGAATAATCAGACATCATCAGCGCACATTACTAACAGCAGTGGGGGTAACAGCGAGGCTAACCTGCGCTGCCCGACACTAAAACAACATTTGGATCCTCACCCCGCTTGATAACATGCATGTTGGTGTGGTGTCACTCGTCTCCCGGGAAAGCAGCAGATCTCCCTCGTGGTGGATTAGGATTACGGCTCCGAATGGATTTCTTCTCGGTGTCGCGTGCGTCGGTAGATCTTTGGCGAGCGCGCGAAAAACCCCAGGAAGTCCCGCTCACGTCGTTTATGTACGGAAGACGTCAGCGTTGACGACAGCAGAGTGACAGTCTGTTTGGCCAATCAGCAACCACCACACACGGGCGATCCATGTGTGAGAACCAATCAGACGTGTCTCAGGTTCGCTTCCTTTTCCTGTCTTTAAATCTGGCGGGGCAGGGAAGTGGGTCACGATGGCTCATTATTTATAAAATAATTGAAAAGGAAAAAACACAACTGTGATGAAAATAAACAGCCCTGGAAACTCACATTGCAAGACACCCTAAGGCATATTGAATTAAGCTAATCATGTTTGTTTCCCACATTATTGGCTTCTTCGATCATCTTGTGTTTTGATTAAAATAATTGAAACGCACAAAGGATAACATCTAATAAATAGATATCGGAATGAAGTGACATTTCGATGTATGTGCAAAGGAAAAGTATGTTTCTGTTTTGGAAATATTGTGTTGATTATCGATTTGACTAATTAAGTGAATATAAAAAAACATATGCATTGAGATTTAAACAGTTCATTTACTGTTTACTGAGTTTGTAGTTGCTGCGCCTATTCAGTAGGCGGCGGTAGTGCGCTTCATCGCAATTTCTTTTTATTTAAGTAGATAAAAAGAAGAACTTAGGTTCCGCCTTTTGAACGGAAGCGGCAGTGAGAAAGCGGAAGTTTTGTCGCTGTATCGCTCTGCACAACACATCACCACTGTGTATCACCGGATGAAATAAAGTGTAACACAGCTGTGAACTGCGGTGTGTTAAAGAAGAGTCCGACTGATTTACACAGATGTTTACATTTTGGTCAATTATTTACGTGTTTCCTGAAAGAACAGGGTCAAAGCAGCACGGACATCATCCATGTGCACAGAGAACTGTGCTCGGGAAGTCGGTCGAGAGATGGTAGACAGACCATTAAAAGCCACGGATGGACCATTATGTTGAAACTCGAATGCACAGCCCCTTTTACTCGTGTCTGCCACAACTCAGCATCCCATTCAACTTCCTGTGTGGGGTTCCTTGAACTGCTAGTCGATTGCTCCACATCGCCCTAAGGACTGACTGGCTGAGAGTCAGGTAGACACAGAACCCTGCTTCTCCAGTCATGTCCAGGTCCAGTCGGAGGTACAAGCCTCTGCAGCAGAACAATGGTAGCGGCCCTTTCCCCAACTGCGACCGGGTTCGGATGCCCCGGTCCCGCGTACTGCTACTGTGTCTCCTCGGCGTCCTGGTGCTCGCGGTGTTGCTGGGAGTGTACCTGTCCAACGAGACCACCGGTGGACACGTGAACCACATACCAGCTGCAGATCTCACCAGAGACAGGGTAAGTGTAAGACTACACTCACTCTAGACCAGGACTGAAGCACTAGGTTGCTGCATTGTCCTTACTTCACAATAATAATAAGTCAATTCAATAACCTGATTCTTACGTGTAGTATTTCAGTACTGCACTCAGTTACCCGATTACTTGTATTACCTGTTACTGTATGCATTCACATTTCACTTTTTACATGTCCATTACGTTTTACTGCTATTGTTACCTTGCATGCAAAGGTTTTACACATATGATTGTTATGCACATTAATAATCTTAAATAATCTACCCAACCATAGATTTAGGGAAACTGACTTTAACCTGCTATACAGTAATGCATTTGTATTAATCCAGGCTTTTGGTATCACAGATCATTTATAACCAATATCATTCAGTATGATAAGTTTTTCGCCTTTTGATGTTTTGTGATGCTAATACTTGGTATACAAGGTATTGCTTCAATAAAAGACCTGCATATTTTTTCCACTACTTTAAACATTAAAACATAGCTGTATTATGCATGATCTGTTTATAATAATACTAGCTAAGTGAATATATAAAGCTTTTATGCATATATAATATGTAATGTATGCAGTATGTTTATTTCTAAGTTTAGTTTTGATAAGTATTTGAAAAAGATGGATTTGTTTAGAACTTTTCTCTTACTCTTTAGTGCTGTAACCATGTTCCAATTTAATTACTCATTGATATTAATATATGTTTTAATGTTTCTATCCTCAGTCTCCAATTTCTCAATTGTAATGTGCTTCCTTTAAATATTTTTGGGTTGGTGGTATACAATAATTGTGTACATATACAATACCTCAAAATACTTATTGACAGATTTAATAGTGAAAAGTAACCATGATTTAAGGCTTAAGTATTATTGCTCTTCTGATTAAATGACTAGTCTGATTGATATTTGTTGATTATGTTTGTTCATCTGCCCGCGGGAATGTTATTTCATTTGTGTAGCCCAACATCACAAGTAGCCTCAAAGTCATCTGTACATCAGGATCATAACTTCAACCACGCACTTTTCCTATTAATTAATTATTAATCTGTCAATTATTTAATATTTCTCCAGTTGTCCCACAAAGCCAGTAAGTGCTCACCAGCTCAAATCCGCCGCCTGGCCTCTCAGGTGGATGGGACTCGTCTTTGGGAGACTCACCTGAGGCCTATACTGGTAGAGAGGCTCCCTGGGACACAGGGCAGCATGGCCGTACAGCAGGTGTGTGTGTGTGTGTGTACGATATATTCATTGTTCTCTCTTACATGGACATTTAAAAAAAATATATAAATCCACTCGCTTTTTTGTAAAAAAAACTCTCTTGCTGTTCTTCAGCACATCACCTCCACCCTATCCTCACTGTCTGCTGACTGGACCATAGACCTAGACTCCTTCCGGTCTACGACCCCCCGAGGTCTGGTCACCTTTACTAACATTGTTGCCACTCTGGACCCGTCAGCCCCTCGGCGGCTGCTTCTGGCCTGCCACTATGACTCCAAGTTACTGCCTCCAGACCCCCATGCCCCACAGAAGGTGTTTCTGGGGGCCAGTGACTCAGCAGTGCCCTGTGCAATGATCTTGGAGCTTGCCACTTCTCTGGATACCCAGCTTAGATCCTTCAAACAGCAGGTATTGGTTTGCTCTTGTTTTCCTCACGTGTTTTATTGATATCTCAGTAGTTGTAGTCAGAGTTGCAGTAGTTAAGTAATTTCAGTTATTATTATTATTGTCCTGTGTGCCTTTCCTTAACAGATAGGCATTCTTTCCTTTTTTAACCTCATTTTGTCCCTCTGCCTCTGAGACTGCAGTGCAGGATAGAAAATGCTGACTCTAAGCCGTTGTTTTGAGCACAGCAGTCATTTGTGTATAGCAGTGTCTGTCCAGAGGCTGTGTTTCCTGTCGTTACTGTAGTAATACACACATTTTTGTATACACACACTGCGACAACCCTGCAAAAAGAATAAGTGGTCTCAGCTGCTATTTGTGAAGTGCATTTTAATTTGACTCCCTTTCTGTTTCCTCTTAGAAAGTCCCAGTCACACTTCAGCTTGTTTTTTTTGACGGCGAGGAGTCTTTTGAAGAGTGGACCGACACTGACTCACTGTATGGCTCTCGTCACCTGTCCGAGCGCATGGCCACCACGCCTCACCCCACAGGCTCCATACACACCACCATGCTCCAGGCTGTGGTGAGGAAACCTCCACGATAGTTCCATGCCACAATATGTATTATCAGGTTAAATTTAACAGAACACATCCCATTTTTAAACTTCAGTGTACTTGGAGCTCAGCCCTGTCCAAAACACCTGGTTCTGTCTTAGCATCATATAATGTACTGTCTTAAAGGAAACTGTGATCAGAAGCCACCTCCATCCACTGATGTCTCTCTTTTGACCCTTCTCCATAGGACCTTTTTGTGCTACTAGACCTGCTGGGTGGTGCTGATCCACTGATTGCGAATCACTTCGATAATACAGCACGCTGGTTTGACCGTCTGATTGCTGCAGGTTAGCACTGGCTGTGACTGTATTGGGAAATTTGAATTCCCTCCATGTTGTGCAAACTCACTTCTCCTCCCCTCATTCTCAGAGAAGAGACTCCATCGTCAGGGTCTTTTGACATCTCACCCCTCGGAGCAAACGTATTTTAGGAAGGATGTGTATCTGGGACCTGTCCAGGATGACCACATCCCCTTCCTCCACAAAGGTGAGTGACAACATCAAGTGGGCCTTGCATCCACTGATTTTGCACATTTTCAGTTGAAAAAAATTAACGCTTTAAACAAATCAAAGATTTTATGCTTGGTTAAGGTGAAAAGGCTGTTGCACTGAAAGGTGGGGTTGGATACAACTGACCCGGGTGGAGCAATACAGCATGGACTGTCCATTTAATTTTGAATTGGGGCTCTTTTAATCATTTGACTGGAAAATAAGGTCCACTAGCTTTAAATCTAGGCAAAGTATCTGCTGAGAACAACACATCACGCTCCCCAACTGTCACCCGACCTCTGCTGCCCATCCAGAAAGATGCTGTGTTCAACTTCTTTGGATTTTCAACCCCACTACCCTTGTCCATTCTTTACACTGGCTTTCTCTTGACTCTGGAATCACTGCACCACACATTCACACCCTTTTAAAACTTGACATGTTTAAACTAGCAATCACATTTTCTAGAGAAGCCGCCTCTGGCTTGAATATAAGCTTTATAATACACTCTGGTCTATGCAGACTTATTTATGTACATAAAAGAAGCCCGGCTGTTATAATCAAACCTGCCAAGACAAACTCTTCTTTCCTAAGTCCATTTTAAACAATTTTCCTTAAAGCCAATAATCCACAATTTGAGATCACACCCTGCCAAAAGTCTTGGCTAATGTCAATATCATAATACCTTTGCCTCAGATCTCAGGCATTATTTGAGATTTTGAAATAAAGTACCGATGCAGAGTCTAATATACCAGTACATTTTTAAACGCTTGAACCATATTTTTTTTTATCTTCCCTCCGACATCTGCCTATTGTTGCTGTTTATGTTGGATGCAATAAGCCTCTATGGACAAAAGCATCCACCAAATGTGAATGTAATTTGTAATACTGTCGTGTGGCTATAATCCTGGGTTTTGTTAGTTTGCTTCCCTTTTGTAATGACCAGGCCTACACATCCTTCTGCCAAATCTAAAGTGCACTATTCAATAATGAGCTTTAACTCCCATTGCTTTATTACAGCTGCTAATGATTATTTATAAAGTACATTTAAAATGTTCCCACAGCCCAAGTTAGTGTCTTCAAATGTTTTTGTCTGACCAGCAATCCAAATCCAATGCAAAACCAGACATTCAACTTAAGGAGCAGAGTGTAATACACACTGTCAGTCATCATCACTCATTTTTGCTTTACTCTGTCCACACAGGTGTTCCCGTGCTACATGTCATCGCCACACCCTTCCCACAGTTTTGGCATACGCTGGCTGACACTGAGCAGAACATGCACCGTCCCACCGTCGAGAACCTGACCAAGATCCTGGCTGTGTTTCTGGCTGAATACCTGGGCTTCTGAACACAAAAAAACCCGGACAGATATTTGTGTTTCACACAGCTGTCATCTGAGAACCTTTGCTCAGTTTTGCTGTGTACTGCAGTACTTGTGCCTCTCTTGATGCAAATAAGTGCATTTGGTGCACAACAGGAGTCCCCTTTGAGATGAACTCAACTTGGATACCAGCTGAAAATTGCCAAAGACTTGTCTGTGCTGGACATTTCACTTTCTTTGGTTTCACACTATGTGCTGGAGACACTTTGCCAAATGTCAAGGAATGTAAGGTATACACAGTCTTAATTACGGTCATTTATATTGGTAAAGTGTAATGAGCCTGGTGCCTGAGGAGAAGCTGGGAAACATTTGTAATTTAGAAAAATGAATTTATATTCGAATAATAATGATAGTAATTCCTAATTTTCTTCATTCCTGTGAAGAAGAAACCACATTGATATCTTTGTGATGCACTTATGTCTTTGTAAAGACAGACCTCACTGTCATTGGAGCTGATCGGACAAGAGCTGCTGTTAACACTGTACACACTAGAGGAACAATGGTGGAATGACGGCTGGGTCATATCTGTGAAAAGTTCTCCTCACTTCACCTTAACTTCAGTGAAGATCCTCTTGGCCTTACAACCTACGGTTATCAATTGCCTGCGTTATGTGACTGACCTGACATTACTGTCAGTTTAATTATCAGAGTGAACATCCAACAAATGTGCTTTTACTTTCATTGAAATATGTGAAGAATTAATTCTGCAATAAAGTTAAAATGTCAACTCAGTTTCTCAAACTTTTAAAATAATTATGTAACTCCCAGACACAGTACATGGAGTAAAATTGACCAGTTTAATTCCAATGTATCCTTACTTTTCAAAACAGCTGAATCCATTAGTGCTATACAGCACATTGAACCAGCATGTTGAATTAAGTCTAGCAATAGGTTTAATTCCAATAATAATAAGTCATAACTTTATTTGCAAAGTAAAGGAAACCTATTTTAATATGAACGATAACATAGTTAAATTGAACGTCCTGTACGAATTTATTTATTTATTTATCAGAATCAGAATCAGAATCAGAATCTCTTTATTCGCCAAATGTACAAGTACACAGGAATTTTACTTGGTGTACAGCGCTTGTGTATATACATACGACATATAACATACAACATACAACATAAACCACGACATATAACATACAACATACAACATAAACCACGACAAAAACATAAGAAGCATAAGAAACATAAGAGGTGGAAACATAAGAGGTGGCAAGGGTTGTAATAAGTGATCAATGTTTAAGTGTGTGGCGGTGTTTAATCGCCATGTCCGAGAGACGGGGAGTACATGTGTGAGTGCAGCATTTATCATATGTTCAGTGCAGGTAATGAGATGCAGTTGTTGACAGGACTAGTTGTGTGTAAAGTGCAGAGCATGGGTAGAGATGGGGTACAGAGCATGAGGGTTATTTGGTTGTTTATGTCCATGATGGGTTAGGGCCTCTTGTTGAGGAGGGAGATGGCCTGGGGGAAGAAACTGTTCAAGTGCCTGGTGGTTCTGGTCCTGACGGATCTGAACCTCCGGCCTGACGGGAGGGCTTTAAACAGGCTGTATCCCGGGTGGGTCGGGTCTCCGACGATCCTGCTGGCCCGCTGCCTGGATCTGGAGTCGTGCAGGACACTCACAGGCATCTGCTGGTGGCCAGTGAGACGGCTGGCTGTTCGCACGACGCGTTCCAGGCGGTGTTTTGTGTGGGCAGAGGATGCTGGGAACCACACGGTGATGGAGGATGTGAGGACGCTCTCGATGGTGGCTCTGTAGAATTGGGTGCGGACCTTCTGGGAGACGTTCAGCTTCCTGAGCATCCTCAGGAAGAACATCCGCTGGTGGGCCCGCTTGATGACTCTGGTTGAATGAGTCTCCCACTTCAGGTCCCTGGTGATGGTAGTGCCCAGGAACTTGACAGAGTCCACCCCTTGGACAGCTCTGTTGTTGATGTGGAGTGGAGTGTGGGGGGCTGAGGACTTCCGGAAGTCAAAGACCATCTCCACCGTCTTGTCGACGTTGAGCTCCAGGTTGGTATCTATTTATAACTGACTAAAAGCAGATTAGTTTAGGTGCAAAGACAGGTAGAGCTGCATAATGGCACAGAGAAATCAATTGTCCACTTACACAAGTATTGCTGTTGATTTCCATTGCATCAGTAGCATATTATTTTCTCTTAATCAATGGGTTATAACCCACCTTGCCTATTATATCTGATTCCATTCACATTAATGCGAACTTGAGGGCGTTTAAGCAAAGCTGCATTCACACGTCAATTTATACTTTATGCTTTAATATGCATAAGATAAATTCATTATGATGACACTAGGTGGCGCCAAAGCACCCATAACTCATTTATTAACACAAATACCGCGGAAGAAGAAACGTCTGGCCAACAAAATGGCAGCGGGGCGAAGCTAGCTGTTTGGTTACAGCTCACTTTCACCACTGGAGCTGGAGCGACAATTACGCCACTCGGTAGTTGTTTATACTGTGAATGTTTGAGTGTGGGTCTACGAAACCTTTACAACCCAGTGCATTGCCATTGACGTAGTGATAATTCAGCTAGTTACCTAGCCTAGCTCTGTGGTGAGCTTAGGTATAAAGGGGTAGCTAGCTGTACATTAGCTTGTTGACTAAGTGTTTTAAGTGTGACCCAAAGGCTGCAGCCACATCAGTGCAACACTTTTCAGCAATGACTCCAAGTATATTGAACATATGTTCCGAGGTGATATTTGTCCAGATTGTATTTTAAAGAATTCGCGTTAATGTTGCCAGGAGATGAGAGTCAAATCGTGGCTATCGGTTGGTTATTGCTAACCAATAGAGAAGAAAACGCTGGAGGAATCCCCTTTGTTGTCACAAAGTTTTACTTATCCCCCCCGAAAAGGTCAATCCACCCAGAGTTGGTGTACTTTTTACAGCTTCTGTGCTTTTATGGTACTTTTAAGCGCATGAGGTATACAGCCTCTGACACTCCGCCTTTGGTCTTGCCCATTGCTTTGGATTGGAAAGCTCTCTGCCCCCGGCTCCCCTCTCTGCCTTCCGGACTTTGTTGAGAGACGATGAGCCAGCGACGTGGGATCTATCTGGACCAATCCGAGCTGCTTTGTAGTAAAGGATGCGGTTTTTATGGCAACAATGCTTGGCAGGGCCTGTGCTCCAAGTGCTGGCGAGAGGAGAACCAGAAGGAGAAGCAAAAACAGATCCAAGAAGACTGGGCGCTCGCTGAGAGGTCTGTATGTCTCTCGTGTTTCTTGTGTGCAATTATTCAGAATGTGTCGTTTATTTTGAAGCTGCTGTCTGACCATCTGTTAACTATACTGCCTTGTGTTTTCCCCTCCTAGGCTTCAGAAAGAGGAAGAGGCAGCATATGCAAGCAGAAATCCGAAGACCCAGTCACAGCCGTCCACCACACCCTTCAGCAAGTTTGAAGAAAGAAAAACAAAGGAAAAGTCCAGCAAAGTTAACACAGTCACCAAGTTTTTTATTCCTTCTTCAAAAACACCACCAAAAAAAGGTATATATACATGTTAAAGCATACGAAGCTGCTAGAAATGCAAGTGATGAAATATGAGTTAGAAGTTGAATTTCCACTACTGTTGAGAAATGTGTTGATAATTCGTATATGTCACTCCTCATTTGACCCAATGTCAGCTTGTTTTGTCCATCTTTATTGAACCAGTTTTGGCGACCTTTCTTACTCAAACATTAAGAAACAAATTTGTTTTCTCACAACCGGAAGCTTCAAATCCCTGGGGACAATTTGTGGTTTTGATTGAAACATTATTGTCCCCTCCCTAGATGCTGCGTCTTTTGACACGCAGTCCAGCCCAAGCCCAAGCTCCTCTGGAAGCCGCCATTCATCTGTGGACAGCGACCACGCAACAAGAGAGTTCATTGATTTTCTCAAGCCTCTGAAATCTGGCAGGGAGATCTTTAAACAGTGCAGAGCCTTCACTGAGAGCATGGTCTACAAGCGGGTGAGTTTTAGTGGATTGTTCATTTGTGTTGTATTGGGTGTTTTTGTGGGACTGATATTTCTTAGTTCACCTGAGTTTCCATCCATATTAGTTTATGATACGCTTTTAATGTATCTCCTTATTTATTTATTTATTTAGACCTCAAATGCTTCCCTGCTGGCTGTCACGCATTGTTGCCTCAAATAAGAACATGTTTGTAAATATGTAATGGTGAAGTTTGCAAAAAAAAACGGAAATTAAATGAATCTGAGCTGAAATATTTCTTTCCAGGACATGGGTGCCGATGAACTGTCGGAGAGTGTGCAAGACTTCTACCAGAACCTCTCGGATCGCCTCCAGACCCAGTTCAAAGGCACAGCTTTATTTTTGAACAGAGTTTATATTTTACAACTGTGTGTCGAGCAAGAATAATCTGCAATAAACAGAGATAATTGGCTGCACATGTTTAATCGAACCAACATTCAGCATATAATGTCATGTGTGTGTCCTCTCCTGTTAACAGGTTCGTCCGATCACGTAGAGAGTGTTATGGATGAGGTAGAGAAGTATATGATGACTCGTCTCTACAAGGAAGTGTTCTGTCCTGAGACCACAGATGATGAGAAGAAAGATCTGGCTATTCAGAAGAGAATCAGGTTTACAAACATAATATGTATTAGTGCTTACAATTCCTATAATTGCCATAAATAATCCCTCTGGATTCCACCTGAGCTCAAGATAACACGGTTGTAAATAAAATGATTCAATACGAGAGTAACCTAAAAGGAATTCTGTTAACATGTATTTCAGAGCCTTGCACTGGGTCACCATTGAGATGCTTTGTGTTCCTGTAGAGGAGGAGATCCTGGAAGTTTCTGACAGTGTAGTCAAAGCCATAACAGGTAAGTCTAGTTAGGTTTTTTTGCCCATTGTAGGAATCCGCCTGAATATGACATTTTTCAAATAACACGTTTCTGAATTTTTACCAGATGTGATTGAAATGGATTCGAAGCGTGTGCCCAAGGAAAAACTGGCGTGCATCACTCGTTGCAGCAAGCACATCTTCAACGCCATCAAAGTCAGCAAGAAAGAGGCTGCATCTGCGGACGACTTCCTCCCGACACTCATCTACATTGTGTTGAAAGCAAATCCTCCGCGACTGCAATCCAACATCCAGTACATCACCCGCTTCTCCAACCCGAGCAGACTCATGACCGGCGAGGATGGTTACTACTTCACCAATTTGGTAAGGGGATGTTCGCTTATATTTGTGTGTGTTAACGCTGCACCTCTGTCTATATATTTCAACATTTCGGTGCTATTCAATTGTGTGATGTTGTACAGACCCTGGAATCAACATTGAGTCGACTGAAACTTCTTGTACCAGTCTGGCTCCTCCTCAATTCTTTCATTTCCCTCTTGCCAGTGAATGTTAGAAGCAGCTTCACAGTATTGCGTGGGAGACAGATTGAGGGGGGGAAAAAAAGCAAAAGTAGTAAACAAAAGTCCAAAACGTTTGAGGATTGAAGTCGTCATACAGGCACTTTATTCCAGTTGTTTTCTTTAGTTTTTTATTGATTTGGTTATTTATCTGGGTATGCTATGATTGGTCAGCAAGCAAATTGGTCATGTCTCTTCAATCAGTGCATGACTGATTGCCGTTCAATGACCCGCCTCATTCCCACTCCGCAGTGTTGCGCTGTGGCCTTCATTGAGAAGTTGGATGGCCAGTCTCTGAACCTGAGCTCTGAGGAGTTTGACCTCTACATGCTGGGCCAGGCGTCCCCCCACTGGCCACAGGCCACTGGCGCTTCCTCTGGCTCCCCTGGTGGCGCGGCTCTCAGTCAGGTCCACAAACGGCTAGACCTGCTCACGGGGCTTGGGGAAAGGCAGGAGCGTGTCATAGAGAAGGCTCGCCAGCTGGAGAGCGACCTCATCGACTGGACCGATGAAGTGGAACAGAAAGTCCAGAGTGTTCTGGAAAGCTTTCCACCAGAGACGGACAAGCCCGCTGCAACCACAGCTAGTGGGACAAAGCCTGCAGCATCTTCAGCAATTGACTCTGATAACATTGAGAATGAGCTCCTGCCCCCACCACTGCAACCGCAAGTGTTCGCTGGATGATGAGCTCTGCTCCGTGATACATTTAGAGGCTTTACACCCCCCCCCTCCCTTTCCATGCTCTTTGCCCAGACTTTGCTGTCCGTATGCACATCAAGGTAGCTGTGAAATGGAATCTCATTTCTTCAACAGCCATCTCCGTTCCATCCACCCTTTTCCTGAAAACGGATTGAGTAAGTAATTGAAAGATTGAATTCACCAAATGTTTTAGGCGCTTCGGGAAATGCGATTGGCTTTCTCATAGAGAATTAGAGGAGAGCATTAATTCCACTTTAGTGTGGACCTTTTTTTATTTTTTATTTTTTTCTCCCCCCCCCCCTCTCACAAATACAAATTGGTTTAGCAGCATCATGCAACGAGTACTTAGAGTTGGCATGATCAGTCCCATCATATGAAGAGGAGTACAGAACTGCAAGGAGGCCATAAATCCACGTCCCAGCCATTAGGTCAAGAGTCACGTGAGGCAGGCTATACACTCCACCAATTTCTTCCCAGATCTGTGGCAAAGCCCTGACATTCTGCCTCTGTTTCAGTTTTGGGGTTGGCACATTAGTTCTGGAATCCATAACCCAACTATTTATCCCCTTCCATTGTGCTCTGAGGGCCCTCAACATGGGGCATTGACCTTTCATCATTACTCATTACTGTCATTACATTCATCAAGGTCTGTGCAGATGCACGTTTTTAACACGTTTCTGTAATCAGATGCAACTTTCCTTATGTGTTTTTTGTCATCATGCAGTGATGTTTCCAGGCGCTAACTTGACACATTGATCCCTACTGGTAAAGTGACATCTTGACTATATATTTAGGGTTTAGGGAAATTGGAAAAAAATCTAAATTATTTGAAGCTTAACTTTCCCTTGCTAAAACAAATATCCCTTATTTACTGTGTATTTCCCTGTGGTCTGGAGACATTTCAGGAGGGAAAGCATGTCCATGTGTGTGACCCTTACCAGGCAAGCATGTTGCATGGTCATTTTTTGTTAATGTCAACAAATCCTTAAGTCCCCCTGCTGTGTGGGTGCGCGTGCAAGTGTGGGTGCATACGTATTGTAGTCTTGTCCTCATGCCAGACCTCTGAATCCAGACAAGCTGGATGTACAGTGATTTTATTTTTCTATAGAGTGGCAAGTATCAACTCCTCTGGATGCAATGGGAGACATTAATCCTGTAATATTTACAGTAGTACCCTAGTTAAATAAGATTGTGTGAAGACATGATACTATCATCTATTCATTTATCTTATCAAGTGGGTTTCATAAGCATGTCCCACCAAATATTGCTAATAATAATTGATCTGCTTTTAGTTGTCTTTAATTCTTATGTTGCGCCTCCAGAGGTGTTGTATTAACTAGTTAACGAGGCAAAGATGATGCTGGCATAAATACCACCCCCAGTACTGTTTTGTAGCAGAAAAACGAGATTTGGTTTTAAAGCACATTCTTTGTTAAAGCACTTTTCCTTTGTTTCATTTAGCTGTTAAAGGTCTTAATTGAGAAATGCATAGAATGAAGGAAGTTATCGTATAGTCACTTGAAAGGTTAATGGAGAACAGTGTTATGGGCAGTGTGGTAGTCTTGAAATGGTATGGTTTGTTTGTTTTTTTGAATTGCTCATATATCTTATTGCTAGCTCTAAATCATTTTAGGTCATATGCAGCAGTATAGTTAGTGGGCAGTTGCTTTTCAATTTTAGTTTAAAAAAAGATTTAAATGCAAACAACTTGAGTAATTTCTTGCACTGTACGCAGAAGCCATGTCATAATCTTTGTAACCTTATAGGTTTGTTATTGTAAAACTGGGAGGAAGTAACTTAATACAGTATTTTATTTAAATGTAACTTATTGGGGCAGTGTTGGACTTCTTTTCATTTATGGGTGTGTGATTATAAATAAAACATTTTAAATGTATCTGTGCTCATGTGCACTTCCTGTTCACATTGTTTCGCATGACTGTTTACAAGGGCTGACATTTTCTGGTGTGTGTTAATATTTTTACATTTTGGGTGTAGTCAATACACTCATGCAGTTTTGTGATTTATTAGGTTATTTTAGATGTGCTGTGTAGTCAAGAACAGTGATGAGTCATTCATTTTACCCAGTTGGGAAATTCCAATGTTACAACAGTACAAAATAAATCTTAAATGCAGCATACGTTGGACTGTGTAAAGATTGGTGCAGGTATAGAAAATAAGGCAAAAACCTGATTGTGGTAACCTATTGACTTTTTAATTTTAACTCCTAGTTTCCCTTTGCTTTTTTCACTAGTTATAAAAGTTTGGATGTTTGTCTGGACATTAAGAAAAAAATGGGGGGGGTGCATGGGGCAACCCACTAAAAAGGATATCAATTGTATACCAAAATGTAAAAGGTGGGTAACAGTCGCAGTTACAAACAAAAGTAAACTTATGTCAGAAAGGAAAGGGCAGTGTCTTCTTTGGAAAAGGGGAAATCCTGTGTAATGTTTTAAAGCTAAGAAAAAAAAAAAAAATCACTTCCCTCCTATTTATAAAATAAATGTATGTTCCCAGTCTCTCTCATACAGAACAATCACTATGGAGTTGGTCACTTTTTTTCTTGGTAAGTGTTTTGTCTCCAGTATATTTGACACACTTTCACATTCTGTAAGATATTTATGTTTGATCTTTGATTATGCTCTGTTTCAGTTATTTCATTTGCGCAGCAAGTGGTAGCTCAAGGTATGTGCTACATTTTCTTACGAAATATGTATCTTCAAAATCGTCAAAGTATAGTATGTCCAAAAATGTCCATAATTTGACAAGAAACGCCATAGTTTAGTATTTGTAAAAAGTATGTTGTCCAAAAATGGCAAACAAGTCATGGACTTTTTAAAAACAATTCAAACATGTATCTTTTCACCTCCAACATATACCTGTCATTTCTGACGATCCTTTGCCTATTTGAATTGATTAAAAAAATATAAAAATAGGATGACATACAATTCTATGATGACTTTCCACTTTTTCTCACCTCTACCTTATTAAGTTAGACTTTGCTGTGCGTGTTTCAAGTATTTTAAATTTTGTTGACTATTTAGCCATTTTTGGACAACATGCTTTACTGCCATCTTTTTACTTTTTTGGCTGACATAAGGCTATATTAAGGCAATTTTTTTTTTTTATAAATTTTTCAAATTTTTGATGACATGCTATACTATGACGTTTTCACTTTATTTTCACATCTACCCTATTTTTAGACCCTACCAATGTTACTGTGTGAGTTTCGAGTGTTTTGAAATGTTTGACTTTTTGGCCGACATAAGGCTCTAAGACATTTTTTCAAATGTTTTAAGCCATGTTATTCTTTAATGTTTTGACTTATTCACTTTATTTTCGCATCTACCCTATTTTTAGACCCTACCGATGTTACTGTGCGAGTTTCGAGTGTTTTGGAATTTTTTACTTTTTGGCCGACATAAGGCTAAAGACGTTTTTTCGAATTTTTTAAGCCATGTTATTCTATGATTTTTTTAGTTTTTTCACTTTATTTTCGCATCTATCCTATTTTTAGACCCTGCCAATGTAACTGTGCGAGTCTCGAGTGTTTTGGATTTTTTTACTTTTTGGCCGACATAAAGCTATAGTAAGGCGATTTTTGACCATTTTTCGAATTTTTGACGACATGTTATTGTATGATTTTTTGACTTTTTTGACTTTATTATGGCATCTACCCTATTTTTAGGGCCCGTCAATGTTACTGTGCGAGTTTCGAGTGTTTCGAAATGTTTGACTTCTTGGCCGACATAAGGCTATAGTAAGGTGTTTTTAGATTTTTTTTCGAATTTTGACGACATGTTATTCTATGAATTTTTTACTTTTTTCACTTTATTTTGGCATCTAGCCTAATTTTAAGCCCTGCCAATGTTACTGTGCGAGTTTCGAGTGTTTTGAAATCTTTGACTTTTTGGCCTACATAAGGCTATAGTAAGGTGTTTTTTGACAATTTTTCGAATTTTTTACGACATGTTATTGTATGATTTTTTTGACTTTTTTTCACTCTATTTTCGCATCTACCTTATTTTCAGGCCCTTCAAATGTTACTGTGCAAGTTTCGAGTGTTTTGGAATTTTTTACTTTTTGGCCGACTTAAGGTTATAGTAAGGCATTTTTTTTACATTTTTTCGAATTTTTGACGACATGTTATTCTATAATTTTTTGACTTTTTTCACTTTATTTTCGCATATACCTTATTTTTAGGCCCTGCCAATGTTAATGTGCGAGTTTGGAGGGTTTTGAAATTTTTGACTTTTTGGCCGACATAAGGCAATAGTAAGGAGTTTTTGACAATTTTAAAATGTTTTGACTTTTTTCACTTTATTTTCGATTTAACCTATTTTTAGACCCCTACCGATGTTATTGTGTGAGTTTTGAGTGTTTTGAAATTTTTGACTTTTTGGCCGACATAAAGCAATAGTAAGGCGTTTTTGACAATTTTTTCGAATTTTTGACGACATGTTATTCTTTGAATTTTTGACTTTTTTCACTTTATTTTGGTCTCTACCCTATTTTTAGGTCCTGCCAATGTTACTGTGCGAGTTTCGAGTGTTTTGAAATTTTTGACTTTTTGGCCGACATAAGGCTATGACGTTTTTTCAAATTTTTGACGACATGTTATTCTATGATTTTTTTGACTTTTTTCACTTTATTTTCGCATCTAGCCTAATTTTAAACCCTACCGATGTTACTGTGTGAGTTTCGAGTGCTTTGAAATGTTTTACTTTTTGGCCGACATAAGGCTATAGTAAGGCCTTTTTGTGTACTTTTTTCACTTTATTTTCGCATCTACCCTATTTTTAGACCCTGC